>OX457089.1:28991471-29591471 GCA_949752835.1 Empis stercorea
ACAGCTAACAGGTAACAGCTAACAGCTAACAAGTTGTTTTCATTAATCAAATGTAGTTATTGTTTTTAATGATGACCAATATAATGCTGGTATGTTATTCTAGAATTGATATACCGACATAGATTGCTTTTGTTGAGGTCTTATCATCAACATGGAATTCCTCACTACGTCACAACAATTGATTAAAATAAAAGCAAATAAATTAGTTTTATAGAAAAAACAGAACAGTGATAACTATATATAACTTTTAAAAATAATATTAGCGTAATGTTGAGCTCTTATCATCAACATGGGAATTCCTCACTACATCACAAACAAAACAATAATTTTGTTAATGAAATCCTTATCATCAAACAAAACAATAATTTTTCTTATCACACAATAATTATAATGACCATGAAATCTATTACTAGGTCATAATAAATTAGACGTAATATTAACGTTTTATCTTCACCATATTATTATATGTTTGCAAAAAAAATATACAATAAAAAAATTTATATTATTTATGTAAATAAATTTTGTTTTAGAAAAAATAAATATATTATTAGTTTTATTTTTGTTTTGGTATATATGAGGTGTTCAATAAAAAAAGTTATGTAGCAATTAAAAAACAATATATATATATATATATATATATAAGTTTTTTGATAAATAAAACAATAAAATTGGTATTTTAAAATATTTTTTTTTATTTATTTATTAATTCCAATATAATCACATCTTTACTTTAGTTCTTATAACTCAAACTCTTTTATTTCATAGTATGTGTTTTACTTAATTTAAAAACATTATTATTCAATAGATTAAATTATTTCAAAAGTGTATGTTTAACTTAAATACAATCTGTATAATACAAAAACAATTTTTTATTTATTTTTTAATTCTATATAATGACATCTTTACTTTAATTCCTATCAATTAAACTCTTTTATTTCATAGTATATGTTTTACTTAAATTAAAGTATTTTATAGTATGTATATGTTTTACTTAAATAAAAATTAGTATATTATAAATAAATGTATAATATAATAATAATAAAACCAATTTATTGTATATATATATATTATCTACATTAATGTGTTAGTTCTTAAGCTATAATGCCCCCAAGGTAAAGTGTTATGTGAGTTTACAATTAATGCTCTCTTATCATCATATGGATTCAATGCGATTTTGGTTTGTTTTATAGTGTATACATTATGAGATTTTGATCGAATTAGATTTTGTGTGATCATTTTATTTTGTTTAATATTTAAGCACTCTAAATAATCATCAACAGTTATTTCATTAGCAACTATATGTCTTTTTACGCCCTTAGATTTTTTTATCAGATATTAAAGTGCATTTAAACTCTGAAACATATCCATATGATGATTTAGATATTAAATTTTCAAAAGATCGATATGCTTTACTCTATGAGATGTAAAAAAATTTCCAACGATCATATTATGGACGACAAAGTGAACCATGTCTAAGTTGGAGTGAGTTCAAATCGTCTGCTCCAATTATTGTTATAGATTGTTCACATCAAAATGAGACAATAAAATCTGGACCTGTTGATGTTAGGCTTGAATTTAAAACATCTGAAAATATACATAAAAATACATCAGCATATTGTCTTCTGCTGCATGATCGTATAATTGAGTACAATCCATTTACAAGTGAAGTTAGGGAACTAATTTAAACTAAAAAAAGTTATGTAGCAATTAAAAAACAATATATATAAGTTTTTTTGATAAATAAAACAAAAAATTTGGTATTTTAAAATATTTCTTTTTATTTATTTATTAATTCCAATATAATCACATCTTTACTTTAGTTCTTATAAATCAAACTCTTTTATTTCATAGTATGTGTTAAGCAAATAAATTAGTTTTATAGAAAAAACAAACAGTGATAACTATATATAACTTTTAAAAATAATATTAGCGTAATGTTGAGCTCTTATCACCAACATGGGAATTCCTCACTACATCACAAACAAAACAATAATTTTGTTAATGAAATCCTTATCATCAAACAAAACAATAATTTTTCTTATCAAACAATAATAATAATGACCATGAAATCTATTACTAGGTCATAATAAATTAGACGTAATGTTAACGTCTGATCTTCACCATATTATTATATGTTTGCAAAAAAAAAATATACAATAAAAAAATTTATATTATTTATGTAAACAAATTTTGTTTTAGAAAATAATAAATATATTATTAGTTTTATTTTTTTTTGGTATATATGAGGTGGTAATAAAAAAAAATTTTACTAATTTAAACTAAAAAAAGTTATGTAGCAATTAAAAAACAATATATATAGAGATATATATATATATATATATATAAGTTTTTTGATAAATAAAACAAAAAATTTGGTATTTTAAAATATTTCTTTTTATTTATTTATTAATTCCAATATAATCACATCTTTACTTTAGTTCTTATAAATCAAACTCTTTTATTTCATAGTATGTGTTTTACTTAATTTAAAAACATTATTATTCAATAGATTAAATTATTTCAAAAGTGTATATTTTACTTAAATACAATCTGTATATTACAAAAAAAAAATTTTATTTATTTTTTAATTCTATATAATCACATCTTTACTTTAATTCTTATCAATCAAACTCTTTTATTTCATAGTATATGTTTTACTTAAATTAAAGTCTTTTATAGTATGTATATGTTTTACTTAAATAAAAATCAGTATATTATAAATAAATTATTAATGTTCACGCAAAATTTATAATATAATAATAATAAAACCAATTTATTGTATATATATTATCTACATTAATGTGATAGTTCTTAAGCTATAATGCCCCCAAGGTAAAGTATTATGTGAGTTTACAATTAATGCTCTCTTATCATCATATGGATTCAATGCGATTTTGGTTTGTTTTATAGTGTATACATTATGAGATTTTGATCGAATTAGATTTTGTGTGATCATTTGATTTTGTTTAATATTTAAGCACTCTAAATAATCATTAACAGTTATTTCAGTAGCAACTATATGTCTTTTTACACCCTTAGATTTTTTTATTTTATCCACACCATCAACTCTAATTGCATACATTATTTATCTAAGACCTACAAATTCGGTAATAATTTTACCACACAGTTCATCTTTCATTAAGCCCAAAACTTTTTTATTAACTAAAGGGATTCCACATATATTCGATGGAGAATAATCGCTGGTGTCAAAATATTTGTGCCAATCTACTCTTAATATACTATAAATGTCGTCACACGATATCTCATAAATTAAACTATCTGTGTCAGTATACAATGCAGTACATTTTTCTTTGAATATTGTTTTCATGTATTCATAATGAAATTCATAAAAATAATATTAGCGTAATGTTGAGCTCTTATCATCAAACATGGGAATTCCTCACTACATCACAAACAAAACAATAATTTTGTTAATGAAATCCTTATCATCAAACAAAACAATAATTTTTCTTATCAAACAATAATAATAATGACCATGAAATCTATTACTAGGTCATAATAAATTAGACGTAATGTTAACGTCTTATCTTCTCCATATTATTATATGTTTGCAAAAAAAAAATACAATAAAAAAATTTATATTATTTATGTAAATAAATTTTGTCTTAGAAAAAATAAATATATTATTAGTTTTATTTTGTTTTTGGTATATATGAGGTGGTAATTAAAAAAAAATATTTTACTAATTTAAACTAAAAAAAGTTATGTAGCAATTAAAAAACAATATATATATATAAGTTTTTTGATAAATAAAACAAAAAATTTGATATTTTAAAATATTTCTTTTTATTTATTAATTCCAATATAATCACATCTTTACTTTAGTTCTTATAAATCAAACTCTTTAATTTTGTTAATAAAATCCTTAACATCAAACAAAACAATAATTTTTCTTATCAAACAATAATAATAATGACCATGAAATCTATTACTAGGTCATAATAAATTAGACGTAATGTTAACGTCTTATCTTCACCATATTATTATATGTTTGCAAAAAAAATATACAATAAAAAAATTTATATTATTTATGTAAATAAATTTTGTTTTAGAAAAAATAAATATATTATTAGTTGTATTTTGTTTTTGGTATATATGAGGTGGTAAAAAAAAATATTTTACTAATTTAAACTAAAAAAAGTTATGTAGCAATTAAAAACAATATATATATATATATAAGTTTTTTGATAAATAAAACAAAAAATTTGGTATTTTAAAATATTTCTTTTTATTTATTTATTAATTCCAATATAATCACATCTTTACTTTAGTTCTTATAACTCAAACTCTTTTATTTCATAGTATGTGTTTTACTTAATTTAAAAACATTATTATTCAATAGATTAAATTATTTCAAAAGTGTATGTTTTACTTAAATACAATCTGTATATTACAAAAAAAAATTTTTATTTATTTTTTAATTCTATATAATGACATCTTTACTTTAATTCCTATCAATCAAACTCTTTTATTTCATAGTATATGTTTTACTTAAATTAAAGTATTTTATAGTATGTATATGTTTTACTTAAATAAAAATTATTATATTATAAATAAATTTATAATATAATAATAATAAAACCAATTTATTGTATATATATATTATCTACATTAATGTGTTAGTTCTTAAGCTATAATGCCCCCCAAGGTTAAGTATTATGTGAGTTTACAATTATTGCTCTCTTATCATCATATGGATTCAATGCGATTTTGGTTTGTTTTATAGTGTATACATTATGAGATTTTGATCGAATTAGATTTTGTGTGATCATTTTATTTTGTTTAATATTTAAGCACTCTAAATAATCATCAACAGTTATTTCATTAGCAACTATATGTCTTTTTACGCCCTTAGATTTTTTTATTTTATCCACACTACAAAATTTATAAATTCCAATTAATAACCTTGACTTAAAACTAAGTATTTTATATTCTATGATACAAGTAGCACATTTTTGATACCCGCAGTACACAAAAGTCTATAATTACTGGTAACTCTTAGAATATAATATTGAATAAATTTTGAATTGTTATCAATATTTTTCTTATCTTGCAAAACCGATTTTTTCTTTTTGTAAAACGTGAATAAAAAATAAATAAACCAAGAAAAATTAATATACAAAAAATTATTACATTTGGCACTGGCACAATTTTACAACAGTGACAATTTTACAATGCAATGGTGGAATAAATTCCAAAAAAGGATGGATCTAGATCACTACATGTTTTCGATTGCAGAAAGACCAATAACCGGCATGATGCATCTAATTTAGATGTAATAATAGCGGAACATGCTGAAATTAAATCAAAATATAAAATATGTATGTAGTATATAATAAATATAATTCTTCTAAGTAAATTAAAATGGTATTTTTTTAAATTTTACTCCTGTTAACAAACCCCAAAAATAGGTACAGAGATAATCATTTCATTATTTTTTTCACTCATGTTGACCTATGTTAACCTATGTACATTCTAAAATTTTATTCAACATTTTATACAATTTTTATTTTCAAACCATAAGAAATTTTGCTGCTGATAACAAACTCTAAAAAAAAAAAGATGAGTTCTTATTTTGATTTATTATTTTATGAACGTTTGTTGACCTATGTACATCTTGAGAATTTTAGTACTTGTGTTTTTTAGTCATGATAACAAACTTTTATAAGAAATTATCAAGCAAAGGAATTCCTTATGTTATTTACTGTCGCAACAATAAACCATATCTTCACCATCACAGTAAACCAACCAAATGTCCAAACCATAAAGTAGCTTTTTTCACCACCATCACAGTAAACAAACCAAAAATAAAATTAACCCACTCACGCACACTCAACTACAACTCTCCAGTAAACGAACCCCAAAATAAAATTAATCTACTCACGCACACTCAACTACAACTTTTCCCCTCACACACTCTCAACCACAACTTTTCTCCTCACTCAATTCACCCACTCACACACTCAAATACTTGCAAAAACCCCAACAGCCAATCACACACATTTAGCACATTCCATTAGCACATTTCGCAAACATTATACTCCAACAACCAATCACAAACATTTAACACATTCCATTAGCACATTTCACAAACCTTATCTCTCACAAATTCATACTAATACATACAAATCCTCTCAAAATTCACACACACCAACACACAAATCCTCTCAAAATTCACAGACACCAACACACAAATCCTCTCAAAATTCACACACACCAACACACAAATCCTCTCAAAATTCACACACACCAACACACAAATCCTCTCAAAATTCACACACACCAATACAAAATACACACACACACCAACACGCCCATTTAGCACATTTTATTAGGGTTACCACCTATGCAAAACGGACAAATTCATATTAATACATACAAATACTCTCAAAATTCATACTAATCCATACAAATACTCTCAAAATACACACACCAACACACAAATCCTCTCAAAATTCACACACACCAACACACAAATCCTCTCAAAATTCACACACACCAACACAAAATACACACACACACCAACACACACACACACACACACATACACACACACACACCCATTTAGCACATTTTATTAGCACGTTCCGCAAATTAAGGGGTGTGTAAAACGGACGTGCAGAACCCGCACGGATATTGAGTCGGACCCGGAGAACCCGCACAGCTCCACTACTGAGATTGCCAACGAAGTGAAATATCTAGGAATAATCCTAGATAAGAAACTAAATTGGAACTCACACGTAAAGAAAACTGTTACAAAAGCCACATGGGCTTTATATGCATGCAACCGTCTTCTTGGTAAAACATGGGGAATGAAACCTAAAATGTTATATTGGTCATATAGCGCGATCGTTAAATCCATTTTGACCTATGCCGCGTTAGTGTGGTGGCCAAAAACACAACAAAGGTTCACGCAAACCCAGTTGCAAAAAGTGCAACGGCTTGCATGCCTAAGTATAACCGGTGCTATGCGAACCTGTCCGACTGCAGCCATGGAAGCTCTCCTGGACCTGCTTCCCTTACACCTTCACGTGCAAAGGGAGGCTCTCCTAAGCGCGCTCAGATTGCAAAGGGCAAAAAAATTCAAACCTGGAAATCTAGTGGGTCATCTGGCAATTCTAGCTGATCTCCAAAAGTCGCCATCGACTATGGAAATGTCAGACTTTATAGAAAAGCGACTAAACTTTGACAAACCCTTTAAAGTGGTCTCACGGACCGCTACGTATGGAGCTCAGGGGGCCCCACTCTTAGGAACAATTCGGTAGTTTGGTACACAGATGGCTCAGAAATTGACGATGGAGTAGGTGTAGGGGTATACGGACCCCGTTTTCGCCTTTCGAAACCCCTTGGTGTTACACCAACAATTTTCCAAGCGGAAACCCATGCCATAGAGCTTTGTGCTAGAGAATGTGTCAAAAGACGCATATGTAGCGCAAACATTTACATTATGTCGGATAGCCAAGCGGCCCTTAAAGCTTTAGATTAATTTACCTTTGACTCAAAACTTGTATGGGAATGTCTATGCTCCCTCAAGCAACTGGCAAACAACAACAGGGTTACTGTAATGGGGGTGCCAGGGCATGAGGGTATTACCGGCAATGAAATAGCCGATGAACTTGCTAGGAAAGGTGCTAACACACCTCTCATAGGACCCGAACCCTTCTGTGGAACATCCAGAAGCCACCTAATGAAGGAAATTGGGGAATGGGAACAAAATTTCAAATCTAATTATTGGCATAGCTCCCCGGGCATAAAACAGGGGAAGAAATTCTTAGACTTTTCAAAAAAGAGAGCTAATGAGATTCTCACACTTAGCAAATCTGAGCTTCGTGTTATTACTGGTCTTCTCACTGGCCACTTCCCACTTAGGTATCACTTGAATAAAATCGGAAAGTCTGACACTAGGGACTGTCGATTCTGTTCAAATAATGATGAGACAGCGGAGCATATCCTTTGCAACTGCGAAGCCATTGCCCGGAAAAGGCTGAATTATGTAGGTAAGGGTTTTCTGTTCCCTCAGGAGATTAAAATTCTGCCGGTCAGGAAAATATTGGGGTTTTACAATAGCCTTAATATCAACTGACCCAACTAATTAGGGAATGCACAATATATCTTTTAGATCGCGGTGTAGAGAGGCAACAGTATTGCCTTAACGTCCCACTTACTAAACTAAACTAAACTATATGCAAGAAACGTGTAGTTTTTACAGAACTTTCTGATAATTTACCTGAAGCTACTCAACTAAGTATGATATATGGATTACTGCATTTACGAATTAGGAAAAAATTAGTAGAGATAAAGTTGCAACATTTCAGGAATTATTAAAAGAAGGAAGAAATGAACAGTTACATTTAACTGAAAGTGAACCACAAAAAAAAAACAATTTTCAAACAATGACGCACCACAGGATGATTCTAAAAAAGGGTGTTTTTACTTTCATAAATTTGGTCATATTGTAGGAAATTGTAATAAAAAATCAAAAATTGACAGAAAAATCTGGGGCAATTGACACCACTGCTGCAATTAAAACAGATACAGAAAATAAAACAACTGTAAATTGTTATGGGTGTGATGCACCAGGCTTTTACTGTTCAAATTGTCCGTCATGTAAACATAAATTAAATAGTCCTAATTCAATTCAATTCAACGCAATTTCTTCATCAATTGGTAGCGAAGTTCCGATGGTAAATATTCAAATTCTGGGTATGAACGGTACAGCGTATTTTGATACAGCTGCAAGAACCAGTGTTGCAAGTTCCAGTCTTTTCAAATGTTTAATTAAACTTGGATGCCATTTTCAAAAGATAGAAGCAAATATAACTTGCTGATGGTATTTGTCAACAGAAAATGGTTAATTCTACAACTGTTGAATTCAAATTCGGAAATCGTAAAAAGTCCATTCGTTTCATCAATTTACCCGATGCAAAGGATAATAGAACATTGATAGGCATTGATGTCTTGAAGCAAGCTGGAATTGTATTGAATTTAGCACAACAAACATGGTATTTTGTAGATGCTTCTAAAAAAATATTTGCATTTGGAAAAACATCATCTATAATCATGAATGCAACTGACGTTATTCAATTATTACGAAAAAACTTTAACTAAAAGATTATTCAGAAAATGTATCACCAAATAACGAGCATTAAAAGAATTACATATTGTCTTCTGCTGCATGATCGTATAATTGAGTACAATCCATTTACAAGTGAAGTTAGGAAACTAATTTAAACTAAAAAAAGTTATGTAGCAATTAAAAAACAATATATATAAGTTTTTTTGATAAATAAAACAAAAAATTTGGTATTTTAAAATATTTCTTTTTATTTATTTATTAATTCCAATATAATCACATCTTTACTTTAGTTCTTATAAATCAAACTCTTTTATTTCATAGTATGTGTTAAGCAAATAAATTAGTTTTATAGAAAAAACAAACAGTGATAACTATATATAACTTTTAAAAATAATATTAGCGTAATGTTGAGCTCTTATCACCAACATGGGAATTCCTCACTACATCACAAACAAAACAATAATTTTGTTAATGAAATCCTTATCATCAAACAAAACAATAATTTTTCTTATCAAACAATAATAATAATGACCATGAAATCTATTACTAGGTCATAATAAATTAGACGTAATGTTAACGTCTTATCTTCACCATATTATTATATGTTTGCAAAAAAAAAATATACAATAAAAAAATTTATATTATTTATGTAAACAAATTTTGTTTTAGAAAAAAATAAATATATTATTAGTTTTATTTTTTTTTGGTATATATGAGGTGGTAATAAAAAAAAATTTTACTAATTTAAACTAAAAAAAGTTATGTAGCAATTAAAAAACAATATATATAGATATATATATATATATATATATATATATATATAAGTTTTTTGATAAATAAAACAAAAAATTTGGTATTTTAAAATATTTCTTTTTATTTATTTATTAATTCCAATATAATCACATCTTTACTTTAGTTCTTATAAATCAAACTCTTTTATTTCATAGTATGTGTTTTACTTAATTTAAGAACATTATTATTCAATAGATTAAATTATTTCAAAAGTGTATATTTTACTTAAATACAATCTGTATATTACAAAAAAAAAATTTTATTTATTTTTTAATTCTATATAATCACATCTTTACTTTAATTCTTATCAATCAAACTCTTTTATTTCATAGTATATGTTTTACTTAAATTAAAGTATTTTATAGTATGTATATGTTTTACTTAAATAAAAATCAGTATATTATAAATAAATTATTAATGTTCACGCAAAATTTATAATATAATAATAATAAAACCAATTTATTGTATATATATTATCTACATTAATGTGATAGTTCTTAAGCTATAATGCCCCCAAGGTAAAGTATTATGTGAGTTTACAATTAATGCTCTCTTATCATCATATGGATTCAATGCGATTTTGGTTTGTTTTATAGTGTATACATTATGAGATTTTGATCGAATTAGATTTTGTGTGATCATTTGATTTTGTTTAATATTTAAGCACTCTAAATAATCATTAACAGTTATTTCAGTAGCAACTATATGTCTTTTTACACCCTTAGATTTTTTTATTTTATCCACACCATCAACTCTAATTGCATACATTATTTATCTAAGACCTACAAATTCGGTAATAATTTTACCACACAGTTCATCTTTCATTAAGCCCAAAACTTTTTTATTAACTAAAGGGATTCCACATATATTCGATGGAGAATAATCGCTGGTGTCAAAATATTTGTGACAATCTACTCTTAATATACTATAAATGTCGTCACATGATATCTCATAAATTAAACTATCTGTGTCAGTATACAATGCAGTACATTTTTCTTTGAATATTGTTTTCATGTATTCATAATGAAATTCATAAAAATAATATTAGCGTAATGTTGAGCTCTTATCATCAAACATGGGAATTCCTCACTACATCACAAACAAAACAATAATTTTGTTAATGAAATCCTTATCATCAAACAAAACAATAATTTTTCTTATCAAACAATAATAATAATGACCATGAAATCTATTACTAGGTCATAATAAATTAGACGTAATGTTAACGTCTTATCTTCTCCATATTATTATATGTTTGCAAAAAAAAAATACAATAAAAAAATTTATATTATTTATGTAAATAAATTTTGTCTTAGAAAAAATAAATATATTATTAGTTTTATTTTGTTTTTGGTATATATGAAGTGGTAATTAAAAAAAAATATTTTACTAATTTAAACTAAAAAAAGTTATGTAGCAATTAAAAAACAATATATATATATAAGTTTTTTGATAAATAAAACAAAAAATTTGATATTTTAAAATATTTCTTTTTATTTATTAATTCCAATATAATCACATCTTTACTTTAGTTCTTATAAATCAAACTCTTTAATTTTGTTAATAAAATCCTTATCATCAAACAAAACAATAATTTTTCTTATCAAACAATAATAATAATGACCATGAAATCTATTACTAGGTCATAATAAATTAGACGTAATGTTAACGTCTTATCTTCACCATATTATTATATGTTTGCAAAAAAAATATACAATAAAAAAATTTATATTGTTTATGTAAATAAATTTTGTTTTAGAAAAAATAAATATATTATTAGTTGTATTTTGTTTTTGGTATATATGAGGTGGTAAAAAAAAATATTTTACTAATTTAAACTAAAAAAAGTTATGTAGCAATTAAAAACAATATATATATATATATAAGTTTTTTGATAAATAAAACAAAAAATTTGGTATTTTAAAATATTTCTTTTTATTTATTTATTAATTCCAATATAATCACATCTTTACTTTAGTTCTTATAACTCAAACTCTTTTATTTCATAGTATGTGTTTTACTTAATTTAAAAACATTATTATTCAATAGATTAAATTATTTCAAAAGTGTATGTTTTACTTAAATACAATCTGTATATTACAAAAAAAAATTTTTATTTATTTTTTAATTCTATATAATGACATCTTTACTTTAATTCCTATCAATCAAACTCTTTTATTTCATAGTATATGTTTTACTTAAATTAAAGTATTTTATAGTATGTATATGTTTTACTTAAATAAAAATTATTATATTATAAATAAATTTATAATATAATAATAATAAAACCAATTTATTGTATATATATATTATCTACATTAATGTGTTAGTTCTTAAGCTATAATGCCCCCCAAGGTTAAGTATTATGTGAGTTTACAATTATTGCTCTCTTATCATCATATGGATTCAATGCGATTTTGGTTTGTTTTATAGTGTATACATTATGAGATTTTGATCGAATTAGATTTTGTGTGATCATTTTATTTTGTTTAATATTTAAGCGCTCTAAATAATCATCAACAGTTATTTCATTAGCAACTATATGTCTTTTTACGCCCTTAGATTTTTTTATTTTATCCACACTACAAAATTTATAAATTCCAATTAATAACCTTGACTTAAAACTAAGTATTTTATATTCTATGATACAAGTAGCACATTTTTGATACCCGCAGTACACAAAAGTCTATAATTACTGGTAACTTTTAGAATATAATATTGAATAAATTTTGTTATCAATATTTTTCTTATCTTGCAAAACCGATTTTTTCTTTTTGTAAAACGTGAATAAAAAATAAATAAACCAAGAAAAATTAATATACAAAAAAATTATTACATTTGGCACTGGCACAATTTTACAACAGTGACAATTTTACAATGCAATGGTGGAATAAATTCCAAAAAAGGATGGATCTAGATCACTACATGTTTTCGATTGCAGAAAGACCAATAACCGGCATGATGCATCTAATTTAGATGTAATAATAGCGGAACATGCTGAAATTAAATCAAAATATAAAATATGTATGTAGTATATAATAAATATAATTCTTCTAAGTAAATTAAAATGGTATTTTTTTAAATTTTACTCCTGTTAACAAACCCCAAAAAAAGGTACAGAGATAATCATTTCATTATTTTTTTCCACTCATGTTGACCTATGTTAACCTATGTACATTCTAAGATTTTATTCAACATTTTATACAATTTTTATTTTCAAACCATAAGAAATTTTGCTGCTGATAACAAACTCTAAAAAAAAAAAAGATGAGTTCTTATTTTGATTTATTATTTTATGAACGTTTGTTGACCTATGTACATCTTGAGAATTTTAGTACTTTTGTTTTTTAGTCATGATAACAAACTTTTATAAGAAATTTATAAGAAACTTTTATAAGCAACAATAAACCATATCTTCACCATCACAGTAAACCAACCAAATGTCCAAACCATAAAGTAGCTTTTTTCACCACCATCACAGTAAACAAACCAAAAATAAAATTAACCCACTCACGCACACTCAACTACAACTCTCCAGTAAACGAACCCCAAAATAAAATTAATCTACTCACGCACACTCAACTACAACTTTTCCCCTCACACACTCTCAACCACAACTTTTCTCCTCACTCAATTCACCCACTCACACACTCAAATACTTGCAAAAACCCCAACAGCCAATCACACACATTTAGCACATTCCATTAGCACATTTCGCAAACATTATACTCCAACAACCAATCACAAACATTTAACACATTCCATTAGCACATTTCACAAACCTTATCTCTCACAAATTCATACTAATACATACAAATCCTCTCAAAATTCACACACACCAACACACAAATCCTCTCAAAATTCACAGACACCAACACACAAATCCTCTCAAAATTCACACACACCAACACACAAATCCTCTCAAAATTCACACACACCAACACACAAATCCTCTCAAAATTCACACACACCAACACAAAATACACACACACACCAACACGCCCATTTAGCACATTTTATTAGGGTTACCACCTATGCAAAACGGCCAAATTCATATTAATACATACAAATACTCTCAAAATTCATACTAATCCATACAAATACTCTCAAAATACACACACCAACACACAAATCCTCTCAAAATTCACACACACCAACACACAAATCCTCTCAAAATTCACACACACCAACACAAAATACACACACACACACACACACACACACATACACACACACACACCCATTTAGCACATTTTATTAGCACGTTCCGCAAATTAAGGGGTGTGTAAAACGGACGTGCAGAACCCGCACGGATATTGAGTCGGACCCGGAGAACCCGCACAGCTCCACTACTGAGATTGCCAACGAAGTGAAATATCTAGGAATAATCCTAGATAAGAAACTAAATTGGAACTCACACGTAAAGAAAACTGTTACAAAAGCCACATGGGCTTTATATGCATGCAACCGTCTTCTTGGTAAAACATGGGGAATGAAACCTAAAATGTTATATTGGTCATATAGCGCGATCGTTAAATCCATTTTGACCTATGCCGCGTTAGTGTGGTGGCCAAAAACACAACAAAGGTTCACGCAAACCCAGTTGCAAAAAGTGCCACGGCTTGCATGCCTAAGTATAACCGGTGCTATGCTAACCTGTCCGACTGCAGCCATGGAAGCTCTCCTGGACCTGCTTCCCTTACACCTTCACGTGCAAAGGGAGGCTCTCCTAAGCGCGCTCAGATTGCAAAGGGCAAAAAAATTCAAACCTGGAAATCTAGTGGGTCATCTGGCAATTCTAGCTGATCTCCAAAAGTCGCCATCGACTATGGAAATGTCAGACTTTATAGAAAAGCGACTAAACTTTGACAAACCCTTTAAAGTGGTCTCACGGACCGCTACGTATGGAGCTCAGGGGGCCCCACTCTTAGGAACAATTCGGTAGTTTGGTACACAGATGGCTCAGAAATTGACGATGGAGTAGGTGTAGGGGTATACGGACCCCGTTTTCGCCTTTCGAAACCCCTTGGTGTTACACCAACAATTTTCCAAGCGGAAACCCATGCCATAGAGCTTTGTGCTAGAGAATGTGTCAAAAGACGCATATGTAGCGCAAACATTTACATTATGTCGGATAGCCAAGCGGCCCTTAAAGCTTTAGATTAATTTACCTTTGACTCAAAACTTGTATGGGAATGTCTATGCTCCCTCAAGCAACTGGCAAACAACAACAGGGTTACTGTAATGGGGGTGCCAGGGCATGAGGGTATTACCGGCAATGAAATAGCCGATGAACTTGCTAGGAAAGGTGCTAACACACCTCTCATAGGACCCGAACCCTTCTGTGGAACATCCAGAAGCCACCTAATGAAGGAAATTGGGGAATGGGAACAAAATTTCAAATCTAATTATTGGCATAGCTCCCCGGGCATAAAACAGGGGAAGAAATTCTTAGACTTTTCAAAAAAGAGAGCTAATGAGATTCTCACACTTAGCAAATCTGAGCTTCGTGTTATTACTGGTCTTCTCACTGGCCACTTCCCACTTAGGTATCACTTGAATAAAATCGGAAAGTCTGACACTAGGGACTGTCGATTCTGTTCAAATAATGATGAGACAGCGGAGCATATCCTTTGCAACTGCGAAGCCATTGCCCGGAAAAGGCTGAATTATGTAGGTAAGGGTTTTCTGTTCCCTCAGGAGATTAAAATTCTGCCGGTCAGGAAAATATTGGGGTTTTACAATAGCCTTAATATCAACTGACCCAACTAATTAGGGAATGCACAATATATCTTTTAGATCGCGGTGTAGAGAGGCAACAGTATTGCCTTAACGTCCCACTTACTAAACTAAACTAAACTATATGCAAGAAACGTGTAGTTTTTACAGAACTTTCTGATAATTTACCTGAAGCTACTCAACTAAGTATGATATATGGATTACTGCATTTACGAATTAGGAAAAAATTAGTAGAGATAAAGTTGCAACATTTCAGGAATTATTAAAAGAAGGAAGAAATGAACAGTTACATTTAACTGAAAGTGAACCACAAAAAAAAAACAATTTTCAAACAATGACGCACCACAGGATGATTCTAAAAAAGGGTGTTTTTACTTTCATAAATTTGGTCATATTGTAGGAAATTGTAATAAAAAATCAAAAATTGACAGAAAAATCTGGGGCAATTGACACCACTGCTGCAATTAAAACAGATACAGAAAATAAAACAACTGTAAATTGTTATGGGTGTGATGCACCAGGCTTTTACTGTTCAAATTGTCCGTCATGTAAACATAAATTAAATAGTCCTAATTCAATTCAATTCAACGCAATTTCTTCATCAATTGGTAGCGAAGTTCCGATGGTAAATATTCAAATTCTGGGTATGAACGGTACAGCGTATTTTGATACAGCTGCAAGAACCAGTGTTGCAAGTTCCAGTCTTTTCAAATGTTTAATTAAACTTGGATGCCATTTTCAAAAGATAGAAGCAAATATAACTTGCTGATGGTATTTGTCAACAGAAAATGGTTAATTCTACAACTGTTGAATTCAAATTCGGAAATCGTAAAAAGTCCATTCGTTTCATCAATTTACCCGATGCAAAGGATAATAGAACATTGATAGGCATTGATGTCTTGAAGCAAGCTGGAATTGTATTGAATTTAGCACAACAAACATGGTATTTTGTAGATGCTTCTAAAAAAATATTTGCATTTGGAAAAACATCATCTATAATCATGAATGCAACTGACGTTATTCAATTATTACGAAAAAACTTTAACTAAAAGATTATTCAGAAAATGTATCACCAAATAACGAGCATTAAAAGAATTACATATTGTCTTCTGCTGCATGATCGTATAATTGAGTACAATCCATTTACAAGTGAAGTTAGGAAACTAATTTAAACTAAAAAAAGTTATGTAGCAATTAAAAAACAATATATATAAGTTTTTTTGATAAATAAAACAAAAAATTTGGTATTTTAAAATATTTCTTTTTATTTATTTATTAATTCCAATATAATCACATCTTTACTTTAGTTCTTATAAATCAAACTCTTTTATTTCATAGTATGTGTTAAGCAAATAAATTAGTTTTATAGAAAAAACAAACAGTGATAACTATATATAACTTTTAAAAATAATATTAGCGTAATGTTGAGCTCTTATCACCAACATGGGAATTCCTCACTACATCACAAACAAAACAATAATTTTGTTAATGAAATCCTTATCATCAAACAAAACAATAATTTTTCTTATCAAACAATAATAATAATGACCATGAAATCTATTACTAGGTCATAATAAATTAGACGTAATGTTAACGTCTTATCTTCACCATATTATTATATGTTTGCAAAAAAAAAATATACAATAAAAAAATTTATATTATTTATGTAAACAAATTTTGTTTTAGAAAAAAATAAATATATTATTAGTTTTATTTTTTTTTGGTATATATGAGGTGGTAATAAAAAAAAAATTTACTAATTTAAACTAAAAAAAGTTATGTAGCAATTAAAAAACAATATATATAGATATATATATATATATATATATATATATATATATAAGTTTTTTGATAAATAAAACAAAAAATTTGGTATTTTAAAATATTTCTTTTTATTTATTTATTAATTCCAATATAATCACATCTTTACTTTAGTTCTTATAAATCAAACTCTTTTATTTCATAGTATGTGTTTTACTTAATTTAAGAACATTATTATTCAATAGATTAAATTATTTCAAAAGTGTATATTTTACTTAAATACAATCTGTATATTACAAAAAAAAAATTTTATTTATTTTTTAATTCTATATAATCACATCTTTACTTTAATTCTTATCAATCAAACTCTTTTATTTCATAGTATATGTTTTACTTAAATTAAAGTATTTTATAGTATGTATATGTTTTACTTAAATAAAAATCAGTATATTATAAATAAATTATTAATGTTCACGCAAAATTTATAATATAATAATAATAAAACCAATTTATTGTATATATATTATCTACATTAATGTGATAGTTCTTAAGCTATAATGCCCCCAAGGTAAAGTATTATGTGAGTTTACAATTAATGCTCTCTTATCATCATATGGATTCAATGCGATTTTGGTTTGTTTTATAGTGTATACATTATGAGATTTTGATCGAATTAGATTTTGTGTGATCATTTGATTTTGTTTAATATTTAAGCACTCTAAATAATCATTAACAGTTATTTCAGTAGCAACTATATGTCTTTTTACACCCTTAGATTTTTTTATTTTATCCACACCATCAACTCTAATTGCATACATTATTTATCTAAGACCTACAAATTCGGTAATAATTTTACCACACAGTTCATCTTTCATTAAGCCCAAAACTTTTTTATTAACTAAAGGGATTCCACATATATTCGATGGAGAATAATCGCTGGTGTCAAAATATTTGTGACAATCTACTCTTAATATACTATAAATGTCGTCACATGATATCTCATAAATTAAACTATCTGTGTCAGTATACAATGCAGTACATTTTTCTTTGAATATTGTTTTCATGTATTCATAATGAAATTCATAAAAATAATATTAGCGTAATGTTGAGCTCTTATCATCAAACATGGGAATTCCTCACTACATCACAAACAAAACAATAATTTTGTTAATGAAATCCTTATCATCAAACAAAACAATAATTTTTCTTATCAAACAATAATAATAATGACCATGAAATCTATTACTAGGTCATAATAAATTAGACGTAATGTTAACGTCTTATCTTCACCATATTATTATATGTTTGCAAAAAAAATATACAATAAAAAAATTTATATTGTTTATGTAAATAAATTTTGTTTTAGAAAAAATAAATATATTATTAGTTGTATTTTGTTTTTGGTATATATGAGGTGGTAAAAAAAAATATTTTACTAATTTAAACTAAAAAAAGTTATGTAGCAATTAAAAACAATATATATATATATATAAGTTTTTTGATAAATAAAACAAAAAATTTGGTATTTTAAAATATTTCTTTTTATTTATTTATTAATTCCAATATAATCACATCTTTACTTTAGTTCTTATAACTCAAACTCTTTTATTTCATAGTATGTGTTTTACTTAATTTAAAAACATTATTATTCAATAGATTAAATTATTTCAAAAGTGTATGTTTTACTTAAATACAATCTGTATATTACAAAAAAAAATTTTTATTTATTTTTTAATTCTATATAATGACATCTTTACTTTAATTCCTATCAATCAAACTCTTTTATTTCATAGTATATGTTTTACTTAAATTAAAGTATTTTATAGTATGTATATGTTTTACTTAAATAAAAATTATTATATTATAAATAAATTTATAATATAATAATAATAAAACCAATTTATTGTATATATATATTATCTACATTAATGTGTTAGTTCTTAAGCTATAATGCCCCCCAAGGTTAAGTATTATGTGAGTTTACAATTATTGCTCTCTTATCATCATATGGATTCAATGCGATTTTGGTTTGTTTTATAGTGTATACATTATGAGATTTTGATCGAATTAGATTTTGTGTGATCATTTTATTTTGTTTAATATTTAAGCGCTCTAAATAATCATCAACAGTTATTTCATTAGCAACTATATGTCTTTTTACGCCCTTAGATTTTTTTATTTTATCCACACTACAAAATTTATAAATTCCAATTAATAACCTTGACTTAAAACTAAGTATTTTATATTCTATGATACAAGTAGCACATTTTTGATACCCGCAGTACACAAAAGTCTATAATTACTGGTAACTTTTAGAATATAATATTGAATAAATTTTGTTATCAATATTTTTCTTATCTTGCAAAACCGATTTTTTCTTTTTGTAAAACGTGAATAAAAAATAAATAAACCAAGAAAAATTAATATACAAAAAAATTATTACATTTGGCACTGGCACAATTTTACAACAGTGACAATTTTACAATGCAATGGTGGAATAAATTCCAAAAAAGGATGGATCTAGATCACTACATGTTTTCGATTGCAGAAAGACCAATAACCGGCATGATGCATCTAATTTAGATGTAATAATAGCGGAACATGCTGAAATTAAATCAAAATATAAAATATGTATGTAGTATATAATAAATATAATTCTTCTAAGTAAATTAAAATGGTATTTTTTTAAATTTTACTCCTGTTAACAAACCCCAAAAAAAGGTACAGAGATAATCATTTCATTATTTTTTTCCACTCATGTTGACCTATGTTAACCTATGTACATTCTAAGATTTTATTCAACATTTTATACAATTTTTATTTTCAAACCATAAGAAATTTTGCTGCTGATAACAAACTCTAAAAAAAAAAAGATGAGTTCTTATTTTGATTTATTATTTTATGAACGTTTGTTGACCTATGTACATCTTGAGAATTTTAGTACTTTTGTTTTTTAGTCATGATAACAAACTTTTATAAGAAATTATCAAGCAAAGGAATTCCTTATGTTATTTACTGTCGCAACAATAAACCATATCTTCACCATCACAGTAAACCAACCAAATGTCCAAACCATAAAGTAGCTTTTTTCACCACCATCACAGTAAACAAACCAAAAATAAAATTAACCCACTCACGCACACTCAACTACAACTCTCCAGTAAACGAACCCCAAAATAAAATTAATCTACTCACGCACACTCAACTACAACTTTTCCCCTCACACACTCTCAACCACAACTTTTCTCCTCACTCAATTCACCCACTCACACACTCAAATACTTGCAAAAACCCCAACAGCCAATCACACACATTTAGCACATTCCATTAGCACATTTCGCAAACATTATACTCCAACAACCAATCACAAACATATAACACATTCCATTAGCACATTTCACAAACCTTATCTCTCACAAATTCATACTAATACATACAAATCCTCTCAAAACTCACACACACCAACACACAAATCCTCTCAAAATTCACAGACACCAACACACAAATCCTCTCAAAATTCACACACACCAACACACAAATCCTCTCAAAATTCACACACACCAACACACAAATCCTCTCAAAATTCACACACACCAACACAAAATACACACACACACCAACACGCCCATTTAGCACATTTTATTAGGGTTACCACCTATGCAAAACGGCCAAATTCATATTAATACATACAAATACTCTCAAAATTCATACTAATCCATACAAATACTCTCAAAATACACACACCAACACACAAATCCTCTCAAAATTCACACACACCAACACACAAATCCTCTCAAAATTCACACACACCAACACAAAATACACACACACACACACACACACACACACACACACACACACACACACACACACACATACACACACACACACCCATTTAGCACATTTTATTAGCACGTTCCGCAAATTAAGGGGTGTGTAAAACGGACGTGCAGAACCCGCACGGATATTGAGTCGGACCCGGAGAACCCGCACAGCTCCACTACTGAGATTGCCAACGAAGTGAAATATCTAGGAATAATCCTAGATAAGAAACTAAATTGGAACTCACACGTAAAGAAAACTGTTACAAAAGCCACATGGGCTTTATATGCATGCAACCGTCTTCTTGGTAAAACATGGGGAATGAAACCTAAAATGATATATTGGTCATATAGCGCGATCGTTAAATCCATTTTGACCTATGCCGCGTTAGTGTGGTGGCCAAAAACACAACAAAGGTTCACGCAAACCCAGTTGCAAAAAGTGCAACGGCTTGCATGCCTAAGTATAACCGGTGCTATGCGAACCTGTCCGACTGCAGCCATGGAAGCTCTCCTGGACCTGCTTCCCTTACACCTTCACGTGCAAAGGGAGGCTCTCCTAAGCGCGCTCAGATTGCAAAGGGCAAAAAAATTCAAACCTGGAAATCTAGTGGGTCATCTGGCAATTCTAGCTGATCTCCAAAAGTCGCCATCGACTATGGAAATGTCAGACTTTATGGAAAAGCGACTAAACTTTGACAAACCCTTTAAAGTGGTCTCACGGACCGCTACGTATGGAGCTCAGGGGGCCCCACTCTTAGGAACAATTCGGTAGTTTGGTACACAGATGGCTCAGAAATTGACGATGGAGTAGGTGTAGGGGTATACGGACCCCGTTTTCGCCTTTCGAAACCCCTTGGTGTTACACCAACAATTTTCCAAGCGGAAACACATGCCATAGAGCTTTGTGCTAGAGAATGTGTCAAAAGACGCATATGTAGCGCAAACATTTACATTATGTCGGATAGCCAAGCGGCCCTTAAAGCTTTAGATTAATTTACCTTTGACTCAAAACTTGTATGGGAATGTCTATGCTCCCTCAAGCAACTGGCAAACAACAACAGGCTTACTCTAATGGGGGTGCCAGGGCATGAGGGTATTACCGGCAATGAAATAGCCGATGAACTTGCTAGGAAAGGTGCTAACACAGCTCTCATAGGACCCGAACCCTTCTGTGGAACATCCAGAAGCCACCTAATGAAGGAAATTGGGGAATCGGAACAAAATTTCAAATCTAATTATTGGCATAGCTCCCCGGGCATAAAACAGGGGAAGAAATTCTTAGACTTTTCAAAAAAGAGAGCTAATGAGATTCTCACACTTAGCAAATCTGAGCTTCGTGTTATTACTGGTCTTCTCACTGGCCACTTCCCACTTAGGTATCACTTGAATAAAATCGGAAAGTCTGACACTAGGGACTGTCGATTCTGTTCAAATAATGATGAGACAGCGGAGCATATCCTTTGCGACTGCGAAGCCATTGCCCGGAAAAGGCTGAATTATGTAGGTAAGGGTTTTCTGTTCCCTCAGGAGATTAAAATTCTGCCGGTCAGGAAAATATTGGGGTTTTACAATAGCCTTAATATCAACTGACCCAACTAATTAGGGAATGCACAATATATCTTTTAGATCGCGGTGTAGAGAGGCAACAGTATTGCCTTAACGTCCCACTTACTAAACTAAACTAAACTATATGCAAGTAACGTGTAGTTTTTACAGAACTTTCTGATAATTTACCTGAAGCTACTCAACTAAGTATGATATATGGATTACTGCATTTACGAATTAGGAAAAAATTAGTAGAGATAAAGTTGCAACATTTCAGGAATTATTAAAAGAAGGAAGAAATGAACAGTTACATTTAACTGAAAGTGAACCACAAAAAAAAATTTTTTCAAACAATGACGCACCACAGGATGATTCTAAAAAAGGGTGTTTTTACTTTAATAAATTTGGTCATATTGTAGAAAATTGTAATAAAAAATCAAAAATTGACAGAAAAATCGGGGGCAATTGACACCACTGCTGCAATTAAAACAGATACAGAAAATAAAACAACTGTAAATTGTTATGGGTGTGATGCACCAGGCTTTTACTGTTCAAATTGTCCGTCATGTAAACATAAATTAAATAGTCCTAATTCAATTCAATTCAACGCAATTTCTTCATCAATTGGTAGCGAAGTTCCGATGGTAAATATTCAAATTCTGGGTATGAACGGTACAGCGTATTTTGATACAGCTGCAAGAACCAGTGTTGCAAGTTCCAGTCTTTTCAAATGTTTAATTAAACTTGGATGCCATTTTCAAAAGATAGAAGCAAATATAACTTGCTGATGGTATTTGTCAACAGAAAATGGTTAATTCTACAACTGTTGAATTCAAATTCGGAAATCGTAAAAAGTCCATTCGTTTCATCAATTTACCCGATGCAAAGGATAATAGAACATTGATAGGCATTGATGTCTTGAAGCAAGCTGGAATTGTATTGAATTTAGCACAACAAACATGGTATTTTGTAGATGCTTCTAAAAAAATATTTGCATTTGGAAAAACATCATCTATAATCATGAATGCAACTGACGTTATTCAATTATTACGAAAAAACTTTAACTAAAAGATTATTCAGAAAATGTATCACCAAATAACGAGCATTAAAAGAATTACATATTGTCTTCTGCTGCATGATCGTATAATTGAGTACAATCCATTTACAAGTGAAGTTAGGAAACTAATTTAAACTAAAAAAAGTTATGTAGCAATTAAAAAACAATATATATAAGTTTTTTTGATAAATAAAACAAAAAATTTGGTATTTTAAAATATTTCTTTTTATTTATTTATTAATTCCAATATAATCACATCTTTACTTTAGTTCTTATAAATCAAACTCTTTTATTTCATAGTATGTGTTAAGCAAATAAATTAGTTTTATAGAAAAAACAAACAGTGATAACTATATATAACTTTTAAAAATAATATTAGCGTAATGTTGAGCTCTTATCACCAACATGGGAATTCCTCACTACATCACAAACAAAACAATAATTTTGTTAATGAAATCCTTATCATCAAACAAAACAATAATTTTTCTTATCAAACAATAATAATAATGACCATGAAATCTATTACTAGGTCATAATAAATTAGACGTAATGTTAACGTCTTATCTTCACCATATTATTATATGTTTGCAAAAAAAAAATATACAATAAAAAAATTTATATTATTTATGTAAACAAATTTTGTTTTAGAAAAAAATAAATATATTATTAGTTTTATTTTTTTTTGGTATATATGAGGTGGTAATAAAAAAAAATTTTACTAATTTAAACTAAAAATAGTTATGTAGCAATTAAAAAACAATATATATAGATATATATATATATATATATATATATATATATATATATAAGTTTTTTGATAAATAAAACAAAAAATTTGGTATTTTAAAATATTTCTTTTTATTTATTTATTAATTCCAATATAATCACATCTTTACTTTAGTTCTTATAAATCAAACTCTTTTATTTCATAGTATGTGTTTTACTTAATTTAAGAACATTATTATTCAATAGATTAAATTATTTCAAAAGTGTATATTTTACTTAAATACAATCTGTATATTACAAAAAAAAATTTTTATTTATTTTTTAATTCTATATAATCACATCTTTACTTTAATTCTTATCAATCAAACTCTTTTATTTCATAGTATATGTTTTACTTAAATTAAAGTATTTTATAGTATGTATATGTTTTACTTAAATAAAAATCAGTATATTATAAATAAATTATTAATGTTCACGCAAAATTTATAATATAATAATAATAAAACCAATTTATTGTATATATATTATCTACATTAATGTGATAGTTCTTAAGCTATAATGCCCCCAAGGTAAAGTATTATGTGAGTTTACAATTAATGCTCTCTTATCATCATATGGATTCAATGCGATTTTGGTTTGTTTTATAGTGTATACATTATGAGATTTTGATCGAATTAGATTTTGTGTGATCATTTGATTTTGTTTAATATTTAAGCACTCTAAATAATCATTAACAGTTATTTCAGTAGCAACTATATGTCTTTTTACACCCTTAGATTTTTTTATTTTATCCACACCATCAACTCTAATTGCATACATTATTTATCTAAGACCTACAAATTCGGTAATAATTTTACCACACAGTTCATCTTTCATTAAGCCCAAAACTTTTTTATTAACTAAAGGGATTCCACATATATTCGATGGAGAATAATCGCTGGTGTCAAAATATTTGTGACAATCTACTCTTAATATACTATAAATGTCGTCACATGATATCTCATAAATTAAACTATCTGTGTCAGTATACAATGCAGTACATTTTTCTTTGAATATTGTTTTCATGTATTCATAATGAAATTCATAAAAATAATATTAGCGTAATGTTGAGCTCTTATCATCAAACATGGGAATTCCTCACTACATCACAAACAAAACAATAATTTTGTTAATGAAATCCTTATCATCAAACAAAACAATAATTTTTCTTATCAAACAATAATAATAATGACCATGAAATCTATTACTAGGTCATAATAAATTAGACGTAATGTTAACGTCTTATCTTCTCCATATTATTATATGTTTGCAAAAAAAAATACAATAAAAAAATTTATATTATTTATGTAAATAAATTTTGTCTTAGAAAAAATAAATATATTATTAGTTTTATTTTGTTTTTGGTATATATGAGGTGGTAATTAAAAAAAAATATTTTACTAATTTAAACTAAAAAAAGTTATGTAGCAATTAAAAAACAATATATATATATAAGTTTTTTGATAAATAAAACAAAAAATTTGATATTTTAAAATATTTCTTTTTATTTATTAATTCCAATATAATCACATCTTTACTTTAATTCTTATAAATCAAACTCTTTAATTTTGTTAATAAAATCCTTATCATCAAACAAAACAATAATTTTTCTTATCAAACAATAATAATAATGACCATGAAATCTATTACTAGGTCATAATAAATTAGACGTAATGTTAACGTCTTATCTTCACCATATTATTATATGTTTGCAAAAAAAATATACAATAAAAAAATTTATATTGTTTATGTAAATAAATTTTGTTTTAGAAAAAATAAATATATTATTAGTTGTATTTTGTTTTTGGTATATATGAGGTGGTAAAAAAAAATATTTTACTAATTTAAACTAAAAAAAGTTATGTAGCAATTAAAAACAATATATATATATATATAAGTTTTTTGATAAATAAAACAAAAAATTTGGTATTTTAAAATATTTCTTTTTATTTATTTATTAATTCCAATATAATCACATCTTTACTTTAGTTCTTATAACTCAAACTCTTTTATTTCATAGTATGTGTTTTACTTAATTTAAAAACATTATTATTCAATAGATTAAATTATTTCAAAAGTGTATGTTTTACTTAAATACAATCTGTATATTACAAAAAAAAATTTTTATTTATTTTTTAATTCTATATAATGACATCTTTACTTTAATTCCTATCAATCAAACTCTTTTATTTCATAGTATATGTTTTACTTAAATTAAAGTATTTTATAGTATGTATATGTTTTACTTAAATAAAAATTATTATATTATAAATAAATTTATAATATAATAATAATAAAACCAATTTATTGTATATATATATTATCTACATTAATGTGTTAGTTCTTAAGCTATAATGCCCCCCAAGGTTAAGTATTATGTGAGTTTACAATTATTGCTCTCTTATCATCATATGGATTCAATGCGATTTTGGTTTGTTTTATAGTGTATACATTATGAGATTTTGATCGAATTAGATTTTGTGTGATCATTTTATTTTGTTTAATATTTAAGCGCTCTAAATAATCATCAACAGTTATTTCATTAGCAACTATATGTCTTTTTACGCCCTTAGATTTTTTTATTTTATCCACACTACAAAATTTATAAATTCCAATTAATAACCTTGACTTAAAACTAAGTATTTTATATTCTATGATACAAGTAGCACATTTTTGATACCCGCAGTACACAAAAGTCTATAATTACTGGTAACTTTTAGAATATAATATTGAATAAATTTTGTTATCAATATTTTTCTTATCTTGCAAAACCGATTTTTTCTTTTTGTAAAACGTGAATAAAAAATAATTAAACCAAGAAAAATTAATATACAAAAAAATTATTACATTTGGCACTGGCACAATTTTACAACAGTGACAATTTTACAATGCAATGGTGGAATAAATTCCAAAAAAGGATGGATCTAGATCACTACATGTTTTCGATTGCAGAAAGACCAATAACCGGCATGATGCATCTAATTTAGATGTAATAATAGCGGAACATGCTGAAATTAAATCAAAATATAAAATATGTATGTAGTATATAATAAATATAATTCTTCTAAGTAAATTAAAATGGTATTTTTTTAAATTTTACTCCTGTTAACAAACCCCAAAAAAAGGTACAGAGATAATCATTTCATTATTTTTTTCCACTCATGTTGACCTATGTTAACCTATGTACATTCTAAGATTTTATTCAACATTTTATACAATTTTTATTTTCAAACCATAAGAAATTTTGCTGCTGATAACAAACTCTAAAAAAAGAAAGATGAGTTCTTATTTTGATTTATTATTTTATGAACGTTTGTTGACCTATGTACATCTTGAGAATTTTAGTACTTTTGTTTTTTAGTCATGATAACAAACTTTTATAAGAAATTATCAAGCAAAGGAATTCCTTATGTTATTTACTGTCGCAACAATAAACCATATCTTCACCATCACAGTAAACCAACCAAATGTCCAAACCATAAAGTAGCTTTTTTCACCACCATCACAGTAAACAAACCAAAAATAAAATTAACCCACTCACGCACACTCAACTACAACTCTCCAGTAAACGAACCCCAAAATAAAATTAATCTACTCACGCACACTCAACTACAACTTTTCCCCTCACACACTCTCAACCACAACTTTTCTCCTCACTCAATTCACCCACTCACACACTCAAATACTTGCAAAAACCCCAACAGCCAATCACACACATTTAGCACATTCCATTAGCACATTTCGCAAACATTATACTCCAACAACCAATCACAAACATATAACACATTCCATTAGCACATTTCACAAACCTTATCTCTCACAAATTCATACTAATACATACAAATCCTCTCAAAACTCACACACACCAACACACAAATCCTCTCAAAATTCACAGACACCAACACACAAATCCTCTCAAAATTCACACACACCAACACACAAATCCTCTCAAAATTCACACACACCAACACACAAATCCTCTCAAAATTCACACACACCAACACAAAATACACACACACACCAACACGCCCATTTAGCACATTTTATTAGGGTTACCACCTATGCAAAACGGCCAAACTCATATTAATACATACAAATACTCTCAAAATTCATACTAATCCATACAAATACTCTCAAAATACACACACCAACACACAAATCCTCTCAAAATTCACACACACCAACACACAAATCCTCTCAAAATTCACACACACCAACACAAAATACACACACACACACACACACACACACACACACACACACACACCCATTTAGCACATTTTATTAGCACGTTCCGCAAATTAAGGGGTGTGTAAAACGGACGTGCAGAACCCGCACGGATATTGAGTCGGACCCGGAGAACCCGCACAGCTCCACTACTGAGATTGCCAACGAAGTGAAATATCTAGGAATAATCCTAGATAAGAAACTAAATTGGAACTCACACGTAAAGAAAACTGTTACAAAAGCCACATGGGCTTTATATGCATGCAACCGTCTTCTTGGTAAAACATGGGGAATGAAACCTAAAATGATATTCTGGTCATATAGCGCGATCGTTATTCCCATTTTGACCTATGCCGCGTTAGTGTGGTGGCCAAAAACACAACAAAGGTCCACGCAAATCCAGTTGCAAAAAGTGCAACGGCTTGCATGCCTAAGTATAACCGGTGCTATGCGAACCTGTCCGACTGCAGCCATGGAAGCTCTCCTGGACCTGCTTCCCTTACACCTTCACGTGCAAAGGGAGGCTCTCCTAAGCGCGCTCAGATTGCAAAGGGCAAAAAAATTCAAACCTGGAAATCTAGTGGGTCATCTGGCAATTCTAGCTGATCTCCAAAAGTCGCCATCGACTATGGAAATGTCAGACTTTATAGAAAAGCGACTAAACTTTGACAAACCCTTTAAAGTTGTCTCACGGACCGCTACGTATGGAGCTCAGGGGGCCCCACTCTTAGGAACAATTCGGTAGTTTGGTACACAGATGGCTCAGAAATTGACGATGGAGTAGGTGTAGGGGTATACGGACCCCGTTTTCGCCTTTCGAAACCCCTTGGTGTTACACCAACAATTTTCCAAGCGGAAACACATGCCATAGAGCTTTGTGCTAGAGAATGTGTCAAAAGACGCATATGTAGCGCAAACATTTACATTATGTCGGATAGCCAAGCGGCCCTTAAAGCTTTAGATTAATTTACCTTTGACTCAAAACTTGTATGGGAATGTCTATGCTCCCTCAAGCAACTGGCAAACAACAACAGGCTTACTCTAATGGGGGTGCCAGGGCATGAGGGTATTACCGGCAATGAAATAGCCGATGAACTTGCTAGGAAAGGTGCTAACACAGCTCTCATAGGACCCGAACCCTTCTGTGGAACATCCAGAAGCCACCTAATGAAGGAAATTGGGGAATCGGAACAAAATTTCAAATCTAATTATTGGCATAGCTCCCCGGGCATAAAACAGGGGAAGAAATTCTTAGACTTTTCAAAAAAGAGAGCTAATGAGATTCTCACACTTAGCAAATCTGAGCTTCGTGTTATTACTGGTCTTCTCACTGGCCACTTCCCACTTAGGTATCACTTGAATAAAATCGGAAAGTCTGACACTAGGGACTGTCGATTCTGTTCAAATAATGATGAGACAGCGGAGCATATCCTTTGCGACTGCGAAGCCATTGCCCGGAAAAGGCTGAATTATGTAGGTAAGGGTTTTCTGTTCCCTCAGGAGATTAAAATTCTGCCGGTCAGGAAAATATTGGGGTTTTACAATAGCCTTAATATCAACTGACCCAACTAATTAGGGAATGCACAATATATCTTTTAGATCGCGGTGTAGAGAGGCAACAGTATTGCCTTAACGTCCCACTTACTAAACTAAACTAAACTATATGCAAGTAACGTGTAGTTTTTACAGAACTTTCTGATAATTTACCTGAAGCTACTCAACTAAGTATGATATATGGATTACTGCATTTACGAATTAGGAAAAAATTAGTAGAGATAAAGTTGCAACATTTCAGGAATTATTAAAAGAAGGAAGAAATGAACAGTTACATTTAACTGAAAGTGAACCACAAAAAAAAAACAATTTTCAAACAATGACGCACCACAGGATGATTCTAAAAAAGGGTGTTTTTACTTTCATAAATTTGGTCATATTGTAGAAAATTGTAATAAAAAATAAAAAATTGACAGAAAAATCTGGGGCAATTGACACCACTGCTGCAATTAAAACAGATACAGAAAATAAAACAACTGTAAATTGTTATGGGTGTGATGCACCAGGCTTTTACTGTTCAAATTGTCCGTCATGTAAACATAAATTAAATAGTCCTAATTCAGTTCAATTCAACGCAATTTCTTCATCAATTGGTAGCGAAGTTCCGATGGTAAATATTCAAATTCTGGGTATGAACGGTACAGCGTATTTTGATACAGCTGCAAGAACCAGTGTTGCAAGTTCCAGTCTTTTCAAATGTTTAATTAAACTTGGATGCCATTTTCAAAAGATAGAAGCAAATATAACTTGCTGATGGTATTTGTCAACAGAAAATGGTTAATTCTACAACTGTTGAATTCAAATTCGGAAATCGTAAAAAGTCCATTCGTTTCATCAATTTACCCGATGCAAAGGATAATAGAACATTGATAGGCATTGATGTCTTGAAGCAAGCTGGAATTGTATTGAATTTAGCACAACAAACATGGTATTTTGTAGATGCTTCTAAAAAAATATTTGCATTTGGAAAAACATCATCTATAATCATGAATGCAACTGACGCTATTCAATTATTACGAAAAAACTTTAACTAAAAGATTATTCAGAAAATGTATCACCAAATAACGAGCATTAAAAGAATTATCTTCTTTCATCAAATGAGTTGAAAGTCATCCTTATTTAAGTCCACTTCCAAAGACACCTGAAAGTAATTGGAAAAAAATATAATAACGATTATTCACCACATTCAATTCAAAATAGTTTTCGTACTACCACGCACTGCACTTCTGATATTCATCAGAATCTGATTTTCAAGAAAATTATTTCGATTTATTTTCTATAGAAATGAATTTAAGAGATAAAGGTACCGCTATAAATGATGCACAAAACACTCAACTCAATTCTTTGCTGTTAACTTTTGAAGATGTTTTTGGCCAAATTATAGAACCGACTCTATACCCAATGTTTAAAATTGACACTGGACTTCATGAAGCAATTGCTACAACACCTTATCGATTATCTCCGCTTAAAACTAGACAACTAAAAGAAGAGCTCCAAAAATTATTAAAATTGGATGTCATTGAAGAATGTGAAAGTTCTTAGGCTGCTCCAGTTGCAATTGTGCCAAAGAAGGATGAAGGTGTGAGGCTATGCATTGACTATAGGCAATTAAATTTTTTTACTACCCCAGATAGGTACTCGCTACCAAGAATTGACGATTTGTTACATTTACATATAGCAAAAAGTACAAAAATACATCTCCACAATTGATTTGCAATCAGGTTATCACCAAACTTCTGTTGATAAAAATATCGAGATACAAGAGAATGCCATTCGGACTTGGAAATGCACCTGGAACATTCCAACGGTTAATTGACAGATTCGGATCTACAATTAGTGGTACAATTGGTATTTTAGCATTTATTGATGATATTATCAATTGTTCTAAAAGCTTTAAAGACCATCTAATGGATTTAGAAAAAATATTTCTGCAATTAAGAAAATTTTCACTAAAACCAAAACGAAATAAATGCAAATTATGCTGTGCAAATGTTAAATTCTTTGGCCATATTCTGTCCAGTGATGGTATCCACGTAGATCCAGAGAAAACAGCTACTATAGAAATAGGCCTGCAAACAGCATCTTGGTATAGAAGGTTTATACCTAATTATGCTGACATATCTAAACATTTAAGCAATCTTTTAAAGAAAAACTCAACCTGGACATGGCATAAAGACCATACTGTTGTTTTTCAAAATTAAAACAATTACTGACAAAAAATCCTATTTTACAACAAGCAAATGATGGTCAACCTTTTATATTAAAAGAAGATACAAGCAGCTATGCTATTGGCGCGGTTCTACTCCAGGGGGAGAGAGAACACGAACATCCTATAGAGTATGCCAGTCGAGTTTTAAGTTCGCCTGAAAGAAACTACTCTACCACTGATCGTGAAGTGCTTACCATTATCTGGGCTATTAATAAATTTAGAGGATACATTGAAGGTTCCGAAATTAACCTATTAACCGACCATCAGCCATTAAAATGGTTAATGTCACTAAAATCGCCAACAGGTAGACTCGCTAGATAGGCTTTGCAAATAGAGCCGTACAATATTAATATTGGTTATATTCAAGGAAAAACGAATTCCGTAGCAGATACTTTGTCTAGACCACCTAGTCCAGAAGAAACTAATCATAATGAAACTGATTTCGGAATATGTAATGTTCAAGTTGAGTTTGCAAGAGAATTGCAAGAGGATATTTATTAAATGATGGTGTTTTGTATCGCTATTCATTACAATCATACTCCGAAAAAGGTCAACTGGTTATACCTAACAATGAACGTGAAAGTATTCTTCAGTTTTATTACAACGACTCAGTATCAGGACATTACGGTATTGATCGAACTATTGCCAGAATTGTAAACCGGTACTATTGGCCTGGAAAGCGAGCTGAAATTAGTAAATATATAAAAAAAATTATAGATTGCCAATGGTATAAATCTACAAATATGAAGCCAGCTGGATTAATGCAAACAGTTGCTAGTAACAAACGTTTTCAAGTTAAAGGAATTGATCTATTTAGGCCACTTCCAAGAAGGGTATCAATGGATATTTATTGTTGAGGATATTGCTAGTCAGTGGGTTGTATGAAATATTTGCCTTAAAAGAAACTACATCTGAAAATTGAGCTCTTATATTGCTTAATGAGGTGTTCTTAAGATTTGGTATTCCCAGGCATTTAATAAGCCATAATGGAACACAATTTATTTCCGCAATTATGCAATACCTAATAATCTGTTGAAACATACATCCAGATTATACACCAAAGTATCACCCAGAAGAAAATCCGGTAGAAAGAAAAAGTCGTGATTTGCTATGAATACTGCAACATTTATACTTCATTTATTTATTTATTCAACCGAACAAAGTATACAATTAACAATATAATAATATCTTACTTAAATGTAATTATAAGAATAAGAACCTTAATGTAAGTAATTTCAACTTAAATTTTTTTTATTTATTTATTTGTGTTTAAATCAAACAACTTACAAAATTCTTAAAATATATAAAATTACAAAATTCTTAAAATATATAAAATTAAAATTAAAATAGTAACTATGAGTAATCAAATATAGATAAAATATATACAATAATAATATGTATATAATAAAAATATTAATTCTATATAAAAAATAGAATATTGTCAAGTATTTAATTGATTTTACTCATATTAATTAACTAGCTATAAATTCCAATTTAAAAGTGTTTACAAATTACTAATTAAGTATAGTAATAAACAAAAGATTTAATTAATAACAGTAATAACAATCATAGCAATTATTATAGCAGAAACAATTCAGTTACTTAATATTAACTTTTTTAAATTATTTTTAGAAGTTGAACTTCTTATTTGATTTTGATATTTATTACATAATATCAGCATCCGATTAATAGGTTCAAACTTTCCATATGAAGTTCTATGGAAAGCTATTCTGAACAAATTAGGCGATGTACAGCGATAATTATTAGCAAATTCAATTTTATTTAAAATGAGCAATGAATCAATTTGCAAATTTATTACTTCTGTTAAAAAGATCACGTCAGCCAATTCCCTTCTCTTTTCTAATGTTGTCAAATGGATGAGATTCAACCTTTCTAAATATGGTGGTAAAATGTATGGGTTCAACCATTGAAATTGACGAAGAGCAAATCTAATAAAATTTCTTTGGATTGCTTCTATTCGGCGAACATGAATATCGAAGTATGGATTCCATACTTGACTGGCATATTCTAGATTAGGACGAACAAGACAAGTAAATAGTGACTTTAATATATAAGGATCCGCAAATTCTTTTGACCACCGTTTTATAAAACCTAACATTGAATTTGCTTTATTGATAATATAATTGTAATGCAACTTGAAGTCCAATTTCGGATCGAAATAAACACCCAGGTCTTTAAAGGATTTAACTCTTGAAACAGTTTTTTCGTGGAGTTTATATGAAAATTGATTGGGCGAATGTTGACGTGAAAACGTCATTATTACACATTTATCGACATTAAGTTTTAGAAAATTTGAGTTACACCACATTGAAAAACGATCTAGATCATTTTGAAGCAAATATGAGTCTTTCAAAGAAGTAATCTTTTTATATATCTTCATATCGTCTGCATATATACTTACACTGCTATTTTTAATTATAGACACTACATCATTTATCGAAATAATAAATAATAATGGTCCAAGATGGCTACCTTGAGGTACCCCAGAATTAGCTTTAAAAGATGACGATATAGCTGTTCTAAATCGAATACTATAAGATCTATTAGATAAATAAGATTCAATCCATTTAACAAAATAAGGGGGAAAACCCAATTTTTCAAGCTTAAATAATATAATACTATGGGTAATAGATCAAATGCTTTACTAAGGTCACTATATAATACATCCGTTTGAAATCCTGCTTCCATATTATTAATAATATTGGAAGTAGACTCAACCAAATTAGTTACCGTCGATCTATGTTTCATGAACCCATGTTGATTAGGTACTAAGAAACCTACACAGTGTTCATAAATTGAATCAAAGACCATTAGTTCAAATAACTTCGGTATACTAGATAGTTTAGCTATAGGACGATAGTTAATAACATCTATTTTAGACCCTTTCTTATGTATTGGTCTAATATACGATTTTTTCCATATATCTGGAAATATGCCCGTCGATAGAGAGTGTCTAAATAAAATAGATAGCGGTACATTTAATGAAGTAGAACAATTTTTCAGAATAATGTCCGGTATGCCATCAGGTCCAGCAGACGAGTTATCACCAAGCTTATCCAGATAAGACTTAGTAAGAGAGTCATCAAAACTAATATCCTGAAGAGTAGTCTTAGGAAAAGTGTCTAAATGATTAAAATAAGTCTCATTTAATTGAAAATCAGAATTACCGTATGAATCAGAAAAATGGTCACGAAAGTAATTAGATATCACAGAAGGATCATTACTTAAGTGACCATTGAAACTCATAAAGGAAGGGAATTCATCTGATTTTCTTTTAGAATTAACAAAATTCCAAAATAATTTAGGATTATCAATAAGCTTAAATGACATGTCGTCAACATAATAATTGTATTTAATATCTACTTTTTGTTTAAAAGTATTAAATAAATCTACAAAATTAATATAATCAATGTTATTTTTAGATTTGAGATATTTTCGCCATGCTTTATTTTTAATATTGCTCAGCTTTCTGAGTTCATGACAACACCACGGCGGACTATTATTGGTCCCTTTGTTAATAATTTGCGGCACAAAAATATTAAAACCATATAGAATAATGTTATAAAAATTTTCTATGGCAGAATTAAATTCTACATTATTAAGCAATCTATCATAGTCTATAGAATTTAAGAAAGTATTAAGGCCATGAAAGTCAGTTTTTTTAAAATTAAATCTATATGAGGTAGCATTTGTTACTAACGGAGGCACGTTATAACAGTAAGAGAACGAGATAGGTGGATGAAATTGATCGATATTAACTAGAGAAGTCTCAAATTGTGAAATCATTAAATTATCCCAATCAGATGTAAAAATAAGATCTAGTTGTCTAGACTGGAAGTTTTTAATATCTGATATTTGTTGTAGATAGTTAACATTAAGATTATCACAGAAGGAACATTCTATTTCACTAGTTACATTTGTTGGAAGAAGATAAGATTCTTCATCATGCTGGACCCAATTAATATTAGGGTGATTGAAGTCACCACAAATGATTAATTCATCTGAAGAACTCATTTCCGAAGATATACAATCAATTGCCTTGTTAAAATTCGAATAAACATCATTATTTGAATTAGGCGGAAAAAAATATACTTATAATATAAATATAAACTATAAAATTGATAACAGAATAAAAATATAGCGTAATACTTATAAGCTAAGTTATATTGTAAGGATGTGTGGGATAGGTTATTGTAGGGTGCCAAGTATTCTTTTCTTAAAGACACTTTTTGATATAGATAGTGAGAAGTATGAGCTGAATTTGTTCAATACCGTGCAACATCTGGTTATGGGCTCGTTCCTACCATAGTCGGTGTGATGTGTTGAGACCTTTCACAATTGTGTATGGCTAGTTTGTCTCACGTCATTGTTGAAGTTTATTCATTCAGATAAGAAAGAAACGTCAATATTATTATTTAAGACATCGAAAGTAAAGCAAGAGGTTAAGAGGTCACGACGTGAAGCTAGTGAATTAAGATTTAATAGTTTTAGTCTTGATGTATAAGACGGAAGGTTTGTGAAGTCATTTGGGTTAAAAAGAGCACGAAGGCCAAAAAGAAGAAATTTTTTTTGAGTTGATTCAATTCTGTCCCTATGTCATTGATAACATGGTTCCCAAATGGGGCATGCATATTCCAGAATTGGACGAGCAAAGGCACAGTACAAAGTTTTAGTAACCCACACGTTACCGAACTCTTTGGCTCTCCTATTGATAAAGCCGAGCATCTTGTTGGCTCTAGAAATAATGGAATCGTAATGGAGATTAAAATTCAGTTTATAGTCTAATATGACTCCAAGGTCATTGATATGGTTTACACGGTGAAGTGTTGTGTCATTTAATTGATACTTATATAGTATTACAAATTTTTTTCTAGAAAAGCTAATGATGTGGCATTTACTAACATTAAGATCCATTTTGACTGAAGTGGACCACTCTTCTAATATTTTAAGTTTAGATGCAAAGAAATGATAATCAGAAATGTTAGTTATAATTTGAAATATTGTTAGATCATCAGCATAGAGTAGATGGGGGATATCGTGTAATAGCTGGGATAAGTCGTGAGTTAAGATATTAAATAAGAGAGGGCCTAAGTAGCTCCCTTGGGGTACACTAAACTTTGCGACTAAACTTTGACAAACCCTTTAAAGTGGTCTCACGGACCGCTACGTATGGAGCTCAGGGGGCCCCACTCTTAGGAACAATTCGGTAGTTTGGTACACAGATGGCTCAGAAATGGGTATACGGACCCCGTTTTCGCCTTTCGAAACCCCTTGGTATTACACCAACAATTTTCGAAGCGGAAACACATGCCATAGAGCTTTGTGCTAGAGAATGTGTCAAAAGACGCATATGTAGCGCAAACATTTACATTATGTCGGATAGCCAAGCGGCCCTTAAAGCTTTAGATTAATTTACCTTTGACTCAAAACTTGTATGGGAATGTCTATGCTCCCTCAAGCAACTGGCAAACAACAACAGGGTTACTCTAATGGGGGTGCCAGGGCATGAGGGTATTACCGGCAATGAAATAGTCGATGAACTTGCTAGGAAAGGTGCTAACACACCTCTCATAGGACCCGAACCCTTCTGTGGAACATCCAGAAGCCACCTAATGAAGGAAATTGGGGAATGGGAACAAAATTTCAAATCTAATTATTGGCATAGCTCCCCGGGCATAAAACAGGGGAAGAAATTATTAGACTTTTCAAAAAAGAGAGCTAATGAGATTCTCACACTTAGCAAATCTGAGCTTCGTGTTATTACTGGTCTTCTCACTGGCCACTTCCCACTTAGGTATCACTTGAATAAAATCGGAAAGTCTGACACTAGGGACTGTCGATTCTGTTCAAATAATGATGAGACAGCGGAGCATATCCTTTGCGACTGCGAAGCCATTGCCCGGAAAAGGCTGAATTATGTAGGTAAGGGTTTTCTGTTCCCTCAGGAGATTAAAATTCTGCCGGTCAGGAAAATATTGGGGTTTTACAATAGCCTTAATATCAACTGATCCAACTAATTAGGGAATGCACAATATATCTTTTAGATCACGGTGTAGAGAGGCAACAGTATTGCCTTAACGTCCCACTTACTAAACTAAACTAAACTATATGCAAGAAACGTGTAGTTTTTACAGAACTTTCTGATAATTTACCTGAAGCTACTCAACTAAGTATGATATATGGATTACTGCATTTACGAATTAGGAAAAAATTAGTAGAGATAAAGTTGCAACATTTCAGGAATTATTAAAAGAAGGAAGAAATGAACAGTTACATTTAACTGAAAGTGAACCACAAAAAAAAAACAATTTTCAAACAATGACGCACCACAGGATGATTCTAAAAAAGGGTGTTTTTACTTTCATAAATTTGGTCATATTGTAGAAAATTGTAATAAAAAATAAAAAATTGACAGAAAAATCTGGGGCAATTGACACCACTGCTGCAATTAAAACAGATACAGAAAATAAAACAACTGTAAATTGTTATGGGTGTGATGCACCAGGCTTTTACTGTTCAAATTGTCCGTCATGTAAACATAAATTAAATAGTCCTAATTCAGTTCAATTCAACGCAATTTCTTCATCAATTGGTAGCGAAGTTCCTATGGTAAATATTCAAATTCTGGGTATGAACGGTACAGCGTATTTTGATACAGCTGCAAGAACCAGTGTTGCAAGTTCCAGTCTTTTCAAATGTTTAATTAAACTTGGATGCCATTTTCAAAAGATAGAAGCAAATATAACTTGCTGATGGTATTTGTCAACAGAAAATGGTTAATTCTACAACTGTTGAATTCAAATTCGGAAATCGTAAAAAGTCCATTCGTTTCATCAATTTACCCGATGCAAAGGATAATAGAACATTGATAGGCATTGATGTCTTGAAGCAAGCTGGAATTGTATTGAATTTAGCACAACAAACATGGTATTTTGTAGATGCTTCTAAAAAAATATTTGCATTTGGAAAAACATCATCTATAATCATGAATGCAACTGACGTTATTCAATTATTACGAAAAAACTTTAACTAAAAGATTATTCAGAAAATGTATCACCAAATAACGAGCATTAAAAGAATTATCTTCTTTCATCAAATGAGTTGAAAGTCATCCTTATTTAAGTCCACTTCCAAAGACACCTGAAAGTAATTGGAAAAAAATATAATAACGATTATTCACCACATTCAATTCAAAATAGTTTTCGTACTACCACGCACTGCACTTCTGATATTCATCAGAATCTGATTTTCAAGAAAATTATTTCGATTTATTTTCTATAGAAATCAATTTAAGAGATAAAGGTACCGCTATAAATGATGCACAAAACACTCAACTCAATTCTTTGCTGTTAACTTTTGAAGATGTTTTTGGCCAAATTATAGAACCGACTCTATACCCAATGTTTAAAATTGACACTGGACTTCATGAAGCAATTGCTACAACACCTTATCGATTATCTCCGCTTAAAACTAGACAACTAAAAGAAGAGCTCCAAAAATTATTAAAATTGGATGTCATTGAAGAATGTGAAAGTTCTTAGGCTGCTCCAGTTGCAATTGTGCCAAAGAAGGATGAAGGTGTGAGGCTATGCATTGACTATAGGCAATTAAATTTTTTTACTACCCCAGATAGGTACTCGCTACCAAGAATTGACGATTTGTTACATTTACATATAGCAAAAAGTACAAAAATACATCTCCACAATTGATTTGCAATCAGGTTATCACCAAACTTCTGTTGATAAAAATATCGAGATACAAGAGAATGCCATTCGGACTTGGAAATGCACCTGGAACATTCCAACGGTTAATTGACAGATTCGGATCTACAATTAGTGGTACAATTGGTATTTTAGCATTTATTGATGATATTATCAATTGTTCTAAAAGCTTTAAAGACCATCTAATGGATTTAGAAAAAATATTTCTGCAATTAAGAAAATTTTCACTAAAACCAAAACGAAATAAATGCAAATTATGCTGTGCAAATGTTAAATTCTTTGGCCATATTCTGTCCAGTGATGGTATCCACGTAGATCCAGAGAAAACAGCTACTATAGAAATAGGCCTGCAAACAGCATCTTGGTATAGAAGGTTTATACCTAATTATGCTGACATATCTAAACATTTAAGCAATCTTTTAAAGAAAAACTCAACCTGGACATGGCATAAAGACCATACTGTTGTTTTTCAAAATTAAAACAATTACTGACAAAAAATCCTATTTTACAACAAGCAAATGATGGTCAACCTTTTATATTAAAAGAAGATACAAGCAGCTATGCTATTGGCGCGGTTCTACTCCAGGGGGAGAGAGAACACGAACATCCTATAGAGTATGCCAGTCGAGTTTTAAGTTCACCTGAAAGAAACTACTCTACCACTGATCGTGAAGTGCTTACCATTATCTGGGCTATTAATAAATTTAGAGGATACATTGAAGGTTCCGAAATTAACCTATTAACCGACCATCAGCCATTAAAATGGTTAATGTCACTAAAATCGCCAACAGGTAGACTCGCTAGATAGGCTTTGCAAATAGAGCCGTACAATATTAATATTGGTTATATTCAAGGAAAAACGAATTCCGTAGCAGATACTTTGTCTAGACCACCTAGTCCAGAAGAAACTAATCATAATGAAACTGATTTCGGAATATGTAATGTTCAAGTTGAGTTTGCAAGAGAATTGCAAGAGGATATTTATTAAATGATGGTGTTTTGTATCGCTATTCATTACAATCATACTCCGAAAAAGGTCAACTGGTTATACCTAAAAATGAACGTGAAAGTATTCTTCAGTTTTATTACAACGACTCAGTATCAGGACATTACGGTATTGATCGAACTATTGCCAGAATTGTAAACCGGTACTATTGGCCTGGAATGCGAGCTGAAATTAGTAAATATATAAAAAAAATTATAGATTGCCAATGGTATAAATCTACAAATATGAAGCCAGCTGGATTAATGCAAACAGTTGCTAGTAACAAACGTTTTCAAGTTAAAGGAATTGATCTATTTAGGCCACTTCCAAGAAGGGTATCAATGGATATTTATTGTTGAGGATATTGCTAGTCAGTGGGTTGTATGAAATATTTGCCTTAAAAGAAACTACATCTGAAAATTGAGCTCTTATATTGCTTAATGAGGTGTTCTTAAGATTTGGTATTCCCAGGCATTTAATAAGCCATAATGGAACACAATTTATTTCCGCAATTATGCAATACCTAATAATCTGTTGAAACATACATCCAGATTATACACCAAAGTATCACCCAGAAGAAAATCCGGTAGAAAGAAAAAGTCGTGATTTGCTATGAATACTGCAACATTTATACTTCATTTATTTATTTATTCAACCGAACAAAGTATACAATTAACAATATAATAATATCTTACTTAAATGTAATTATAAGAATAAGAACCTTAATGTAAGTAATTTCAACTTAAATTTTTTTTATTTATTTATTTGTGTTTAAATCAAACAACTTACAAAATTCTTAAAATATATAAAATTACAAAATTCTTAAAATATATAAAATTAAAATTAAAATAGTAACTATGAGTAATCAAATATAGATAAAATATATACAATAATAATATGTATATAATAAAAATATTAATTCTATATAAAAAATAGAATATTGTCAAGTATTTAATTGATTTTACTCATATTAATTAACTAGCTATAAATTCCAATTTAAAAGTGTTTACAAATTACTAATTAAGTATAGTAATAAACAAAAGATTTAATTAATAACAGTAATAACAATCATAGCAATTATTATAGCAGAAACAATTCAGTTACTTAATATTAACTTTTTTAAATTATTTTTAGAAGTTGAACTTCTTATTTGATTTTGATATTTATTACATAATATCAGCATCCGATTAATAGGTTCAAACTTTCCATATGAAGTTCTATGGAAAGCTATTCTGAACAAATTAGGCGATGTACAGCGATAATTATTAGCAAATTCAATTTTATTTAAAATGAGCAATGAATCAATTTGCAAATTTATTACTTCTGTTAAAAAGATCACGTCAGCCAATTCCCTTCTCTTTTCTAATGTTGTCAAATGGATGAGATTCAACCTTTCTAAATATGGTGGTAAAATGTATGGGTTCAACCATTGAAATTGACGAAGAGCAAATCTAATAAAATTTCTTTGGATTGCTTCTATTCGGCGAACATGAATATCGAAGTATGGATTCCATACTTGACTGGCATATTCTAGATTAGGACGAACAAGACAAGTAAATAGTGACTTTAATATATAAGGATCCGCAAATTCTTTTGACCACCGTTTTATAAAACCTAACATTGAATTTGCTTTATTGATAATATAATTGTAATGCAACTTGAAGTCCAATTTCGGATCGAAATAAACACCCAGGTCTTTAAAGGATTTAACTCTTGAAACAGTTTTTTCGTGGAGTTTATATGAAAATTGATTGGGCGAATGTTGACGTGAAAACGTCATTATTACACATTTATCGACATTAAGTTTTAGAAAATTTGAGTTACACCACATTGAAAAACGATCTAGATCATTTTGAAGCAAATATGAGTCTTTCAAAGAAGTAATCTTTTTATATATCTTCATATCGTCTGCGTATATACTTATACTGCTATTTTTAATTATAGACACTACATCATTTATCGAAATAATAAATAATAATGGTCCAAGATGGCTACCTTGAGGTACCCCAGAATTAGCTTTAAAAGATGACGATATAGCTGTTCTAAATCGAATACTATAAGATCTATTAGATAAATAAGATTCAATCCATTTAACAAAATAAGGGGGAAAACCCAATTTTTCAAGCTTAAATAATATAATACTATGGGTAATAGATCAAATGCTTTACTAAGGTCACTATATAATACATCCGTTTGAAATCCTGCTTCCATATTATTAATAATATTGGAAGTAGACTCAACCAAATTAGTTACCGTCGATCTATGTTTCATGAACCCATGTTGATTAGGTACTAAGAAACCTACACAGTGTTCATAAATTGAATCAAAGACCATTAGTTCAAATAACTTCGGTATACTAGATAGTTTAGCTATAGGACGATAGTTAATAACATCTATTTTAGACCCTTTCTTATGTATTGGTCTAATATACGATTTTTTCCATATATCTGGAAATATGCCCGTCGATAGAGAGTGTCTAAATAAAATAGATAGCGGTACATTTAATGAAGTAGAACAATTTTTCAGAATAATGTCCGGTATGCCATCAGGTCCAGCAGACGAGTTATCACCAAGCTTATCCAGATAAGACTTAGTAAGAGAGTCATCAAAACTAATATCCTGAAGAGTAGTCTTAGGAAAAGTGTCTAAATGATTAAAATAAGTCTCATTTAATTGAAAATCAGAATTACCGTATGAATCAGAAAAATGGTCACGAAAGTAATTAGATATCACAGAAGGATCATTACTTAAGTGACCATTGAAACTCATAAAGGAAGGGAATTCATCTGATTTTCTTTTAGAATTAACAAAATTCCAAAATAATTTAGGATTATCAATAAGCTTAAATGACATGTCGTCAACATAATAATTGTATTTAATATCTACTTTTTGTTTAAAAGTATTAAATAAATCTACAAAATTAATATAATCAATGTTATTTTAGATTTGAGATATTTTCGCCATGCTTTATTTTTAATATTGCTCAGCTTTCTGAGTTCATGACAACACCACGGCGGACTATTATTGGTCCCTTTGTTAATAATTTGCGGCACAAAAATATTAAAACCATATAGAATAATGTTATAAAAATTTTCTATGGCAGAATTAAATTCTACATTATTAAGCAATCTATCATAGTCTATAGAATTTAAGAAAGTATTAAGGCCATGAAAGTCAGTTTTTTTAAAATTAAATCTATATGACGTAGCATTTGTTACTAACGGAGGCACGTTATAACAGTAAGAGAACGAGATAGGTGGATGAAATTGATCGATATTAACTAGAGAAGTCTCAAATTGTGAAATCATTAAATTATCCCAATCAGATGTAAAAATAAGATCTAGTTGTCTAGACTGGAAGTTTTTAATATATGATATTTGTTGTAGATAGTTAACATTAAGATTATCACAGAAGGAACATTCTATTTCACTAGTTACATTTGTTGGAAGAAGATAAGATTCTTCATCATGCTGGACCCAATTAATATTAGGGTGATTGAAGTCACCACAAATGATTAATTCATCTGAAGAACTCATTTCCGAAGATATACAATCAATTGCCTTGTTAAAATTCGAATAAACATCATTATTTGAATTAGGCGGAAAAAAATATACTTATAATATAAATATAAACTATAAAATTGATAACAGAATAAAAATATAGCGTAATACTTATAAGCTAAGTTATATTGTAAGGATGTGTGGGATAGGTTATTGTAGGGTGCCAAGTATTCTTTTCTTAAAGACACTTTTTGATATAGATAGTGAGAAGTGTGAGCTGAATTTGTTCAATACCGTGCAACATCTGGTTATGGGCTCGTTCCTACCATAGTCGGTGTGATGTGTTGAGACCTTTCACAATTGTGTATGGCTAGTTTGTCTCACGTCATTGTTGAAGTTTATTCATTCAGATAAGAAAGAAACGTCAATATTATTATTTAAGACATCGAAAGTAAAGCAAGAGGTTAAGAGGTCACGACGTGAAGCTAGTGAATTAAGATTTAATAATTTTAGTCTTGATGTATAAGACGGAAGGTTTGTGAAGTCATTTGGGTTAAAAAGAGCACGAAGGCCAAAAAGAAGAAATTTTTTTTGAGTTGATTCAATTCTGTCCCTATGTCATTGATAACATGGTTCCCAAATGGGGCATGCATATTCCAGAATTGGACGAGCAAAGGCACAGTACAAAGTTTTAGTAACCCACACGTTACCGAACTCTTTGGCTCTCCTATTGATAAAGCCGAGCATCTTGTTGGCTCTAGAAATAATGGAATCGTAATGGAGATTAAAATTCAGTTTATAGTCTAATATGACTCCAAGGTCATTGATATGGTTTACACGGTGAAGTGTTGTGTCATTTAATTGATACTTATATAGTATTACAAATTTTTTTCTAGAAAAGCTAATGATGTGGCATTTACTAACATTAAGATCCATTTTGACTGAAGTGGACCACTCTTCTAATATTTTAAGTTTAGATGCAAAGAAATGATAATCAGAAATGTTAGTTATAATTTGAAATATTTTTAGATCATCAGCATAGAGTAGATGGGGGATATCGTGTAATAGCTGGGATAAGTCGTGAGTTAAGATATTAAATAAGAGAGGGCCTAAGTAGCTCCCTTGGGGTACACTAAACTTTGCGACTAAACTTTGACAAACCCTTTAAAGTGGTCTCACGGACCGCTACGTATGGAGCTCAGGGGGCCCCACTCTTAGGAACAATTCGGTAGTTTGGTACACAGATGGCTCAGAAATGGGTATACGGACCCCGTTTTCGCCTTTCGAAACCCCTTGGTATTACACCAACAATTTTCGAAGCGGAAACACATGCCATAGAGCTTTGTGCTAGAGAATGTGTCAAAAGACGCATATGTAGCGCAAACATTTACATTATGTCGGATAGCCAAGCGGCCCTTAAAGCTTTAGATTAATTTACCTTTGACTCAAAACTTGTATGGGAATGTCTATGCTCCCTCAAGCAACTGGCAAACAACAACAGGGTTACTCTAATGGGGGTGCCAGGGCATGAGGGTATTACCGGCAATGAAATAGTCGATGAACTTGCTAGGAAAGGTGCTAACACACCTCTCATAGGACCCGAACCCTTCTGTGGAACATCCAGAAGCCACCTAATGAAGGAAATTGGGGAATGGGAACAAAATTTCAAATCTAATTATTGGCATAGCTCCCCGGGCATAAAACAGGGGAAGAAATTATTAGACTTTTCAAAAAAGAGAGCTAATGAGATTCTCACACTTAGCAAATCTGAGCTTCGTGTTATTACTGGTCTTCTCACTGGCCACTTCCCACTTAGGTATCACTTGAATAAAATCGGAAAGTCTGACACTAGGGACTGTCGATTCTGTTCAAATAATGATGAGACAGCGGAGCATATCCTTTGCGACTGCGAAGCCATTGCCCGGAAAAGGCTGAATTATGTAGGTAAGGGTTTTCTGTTCCCTCAGGAGATTAAAATTCTGCCGGTCAGGAAAATATTGGGGTTTTACAATAGCCTTAATATCAACTGATCCAACTAATTAGGGAATGCACAATATATCTTTTAGATCACGGTGTAGAGAGGCAACAGTATTGCCTTAACGTCCCACTTACTAAACTAAACTAAACTATATGCAAGAAACGTGTAGTTTTTCCAGAACTTTCTGATAATTTACCTGAAGCTACTCAACTAAGTATGATATATGGATTACTGCATTTACGAATTAGGAAAAAATTAGTAGAGATAAAGTTGCAACATTTCAGGAATTATTAAAAGAAGGAAGAAATGAACAGTTACATTTAACTGAAAGTGAACCACAAAAAAAAAACAATTTTCAAACAATGACGCACCACAGGATGATTCTAAAAAAGGGTGTTTTTACTTTCATAAATTTGGTCATATTGTAGAAAATTGTAATAAAAAATAAAAAATTGACAGAAAAATCTGGGGCAATTGACACCACTGCTGCAATTAAAACAGATACAGAAAATAAAACAACTGTAAATTGTTATGGGTGTGATGCACCAGGCTTTTACTGTTCAAATTGTCCGTCATGTAAACATAAATTAAATAGTCCTAATTCAGTTCAATTCAACGCAATTTCTTCATCAATTGGTAGCGAAGTTCCGATGGTAAATATTCAAATTCTGGGTATGAACGGTACAGCGTATTTTGATACAGCTGCAAGAACCAGTGTTGCAAGTTCCAGTCTTTTCAAATGTTTAATTAAACTTGGATGCCATTTTCAAAAGATAGAAGCAAATATAACTTGCTGATGGTATTTGTCAACAGAAAATGGTTAATTCTACAACTGTTGAATTCAAAATCGGAAATCGTAAAAAGTCCATTCGTTTCATCAATTTACCCGATGCAAAGGATAATAGAACATTGATAGGCATTGATGTCTTGAAGCAAGCTGGAATTGTATTGAATTTAGCACAACAAACATGGTATTTTGTAGATGCTTCTAAAAAACTATTTGCATTTGGAAAAACATCATCTATAATCATGAATGCAACTGACGTTATTCAATTATTACGAAAAAACTTAACTAAAAGATGATTCAGAAAATGTATCACCAAATAACGAGCATTAAAAGAATTATCTTCTTTCATCAAATGAGTTGAAAGTCATCCTTATTTAAGTCCACTTCCAAAGACACCTGAAAGTAATTGGAAACAAATATAATAACGATTATTCACCACATTCAATTCAAAATAGTTTTCGTACTACCACGCACTGCACTTCTGATATTCATCAGAATCTGATTTTCAAGAAAATTATTTCGATTTATTTTCTATAGAAATCAATTTAAGATATAAAGGTACCGCTATAAATGATGCACAAAACACTCAACTCAATTCTTTGCTGTTAACTTTTGAAGATGTTTTTGGCCAAATTATAGAACCGACTCTATACCCAATGTTTAAAATTGACACTGGACTTCATGAAGCAATTGCTACAACACCTTATCGATTATCTCCGCTTAAAACTAGACAACTAAAAGAAGAGCTCCAAAAATTATTAAAATTGGATGTCATTGAAGAATGTGAAAGTGCTTAGGCTGCTCCAGTTGCAATTGTGCCAAAGAAGGATGAAGGTGTGAGGCTATGCATTGACTATAGGCAATTAAATTTTTTTACTACCCCAGATAGGTACTCGCTACCAAGAATTGACGATTTGTTATATTTACATATAGCAAAAAGTACAAAAATACATCTCCACAATTGATTTGCAATCAGGTTATCACCAAACTTCTGTTGATAAAAATATCGAGATACAAGAGAATGCCATTCGGACTTGGAAATGCACCTGGAACATTCCAACGGTTAATTGACAGATTCGGATCTACAATTAGTGGTACAATTGTTATTTTAGCATTTATTGATGATATTATCAATTGTTCTAAAAGCTTTGAAGACCATCTAATGGATTTAGAAAAAATATTTCTGCAATTAAGAAAATTTTCACTAAAACCAAAACGAAATAAATGCAAATTATGCTGTGCAAATGTTAAATTCTATGGCCATATTCTGTCCAGTGATGGTATCCACGTAGATCCAGAGAAAACAGCTACTATAGAAATAGGCCTGCAAACAGCATCTTGGTATAGAAGGTTTATACCTAATTATGCTGACATATCTAAACATTTAAGCAATCTTTTAAAGAAAAACTCAACCTGGACATGGCATAAAGACCAAACTGCTTGTTTTTCAAAATTAAAACAATTACTGACAAAAAATCCTATTTTACAACAAGCAAATGATGGTCAACCTTTTATATTAAAAGAAGATACAAGCAGCTATGCTATTGGCGCGGTTCTACTCCAGGGGGAGAGAGAACACGAACATCCTATAGAGTATGCCAGTCGAGTTTTAAGTTCACCTGAAAGAAACTACTCTACCACTGATCGTGAAGCGCTTACCATTATCTGAGCTATTAATAAATTTAGAGGATACATTGAAGGTTCCGAAATTAACCTATTAACCGACCATCAGCCATTAAAATGATTAATGTCACTAAAATCGCCAACAGGTAGACTCGCTAGATAGGCTTTGCAAATAGAGCCGTACAATATTAATATTGGTTATATTCAAGGAAAAACGAATTCCGTAGCAGATACTTTGTCTAGACCACCTAGTCCAGAAGAAACTAATCATAATGAAACTGATTTCGGAATATGTAATGTTCAAGTTGATTTTGCAAGAGAATTGCAAGAGGATATTTATTAAATGATGGTGTTTTGTATCGCTATTCATTACAATCATACTCCGAAAAAGGTCAACTGGTTATACCTAAAAATGAACGTGAAAGTATTCTTCAGTTTTATTACAACGACTCAGTATCAGGACATTACGGTATTGATCGAACTATTGCCAGAATTGTAAACCGGTACTATTGGCCTGGAATGCGAGCTGAAATTAGTAAATATATAAAAAAAATTATAGATTGCCAATGGTATAAATCAACAAATATGACGTAACAAACGTTTTCAAGTTAAAGGAATTGATCTATTTAGGCCACTTCCAAGAAGGGTATCAATGGATATTTATTGTTGAGGATATTGCTAGTCAGTGGGTTGTATGAAATATTTGCCTTAAAAGAAACTACATCTGAAAATTGAGCTCTTATATTGCTTAATGAGGTGTTCTTAAGATTTGGTATTCCCAGGCATTTAATAAGCCATAATAGAACACAATTTATTTCCGCGATTATGCAATACCTAATATTCTGTTTAAACATACATCCAGATTATACACCAAAGTATCACCCAGAAGAAAATCCGGTAGAAAGAAAAAGTCGTGATTTGCTATGAATACTGCAATATTTATACTTCATTTATTTATTTATTCAACCGAACAAAGTATACAATTAACAATATAATAATATCTTACTTAAATGTAATTATAAGAATAAGAACCTTAATGTAAGTAATTTCAACTTAAATATACTTATAATATAAATATAAACTATAAAATTGATAACAGAATAAAAATATAGCGTAATACTTATAAGCTAAGTTATATTGTAAGGATGTGTGGGATAGGTTATTCTAGGGTGCCAAGTATTCTTTTCTTAAAGACACTTTTTGATATAGATAGTGAGAAGTGTGAGCTGAATTTGTTCAATACCGTGCAACATCTGGTTATGGGCTCGTTCCTACCATAGTCGGTGCGATGTGTTGAGACCTTTCACAATTATGTATGGCTAGTTTGTCGCACGTCATTGTTGAAGTTTATTCATTCAGATAAGAAAGAAACGTCAATATTATTATTTAAGACATCGAAAGTAAAGCAAGAGGTTAAGAGGTCACGACGTGAAGCTAGTGAATTAAGATTTAATAATTTTAGTCTTGATGTATAAGACGGAAGGTTTGTGAAGTCATTTGGGTTAAAAAGAGCACGAAGGCCAAAAAGAAGAAATTTTTTTTGAGTTGATTCAATTCTGTCCCTATGTCATTGATAACATGGTTTCCAAATGGGGCATGCATATTCCAGAATTGGACGAGCAAAGGCACAGTACAAAGTTTTAGTAACCCGCACGTTACCGAACTCTTTGCCTCTCCTATTGATAAAGCCGAGCATCTTGTTGGCTCTAGAAATAATGGAATCGTAATGGAGATTAAAATTCAGTTTATAGTCTAATATGACTCCAAGGTCATTGATATGGTTTACACGGTGAAGTGTTGTGTCATTTAATTGATAGTTATATAGTATTACAGATTTTTTTTTTTTTAGAGTGTTAAAAGTTATTCCCCCTCCAAGTTCGAAAATTGCACATAGTGAACATCTAATAACTTTTAAACCGATAAAAAATTTTGAGGTCTGCGAAAGCTATAGGATAGGAAAATCTTTTATCTTAATTGTAAAATTAAAATTTTTTTAAAATTTAATTCTTTGTTGTATAAAAGTACCGTTATCGTCATACAACTTTTTTTAGTTTTTTAACACCCTGTATTCCTGTTAATTTTTCATTGTTACGCACAACGTCAGCTTTGTAATTGTCAATATTGCGTAATGCATTTTTATGTTCCACTATGTCTGATTGCATTTTACCCTTACTTCTTTTGCAAACTCTACAATAAAAATTTGAATTACAGCTACTAGTGAATCCTAAATAGGTATTAAGACCCACATTATCTCCAAGAACGAAAACCAAAATAAAGGTTATATGTGATAAATTTTATTATCTACTACAATTTACATCCCATCACACTCCAATTTTTTGATACGACTAACTATTTTATTGAAAAATAAGAAGAGCGATCTTTCGACTTAAAAAAAACTAGCAACAAATATATTGCTCAGTTTTTATAGATAATGTTTTGGAATGGTTGGAAAGGTATAATAAATTCCACAAATTGACTGATATTTAACATGCGAACCTAAAGGATTGTCGATACAAAAATCATCGAAAAATAACAACCTTAATCTTGTAAGTTATAGGTATAATAGGTTAGTATCTTTCGAATTGATTTAAATTTTGTGAAATTAACAAATTTTTTAAAATTTAATTCCTTGTTGTATAAAAATACTGTTATCTTCATACAACTTTTTTTAGTTTTTTAACACCCTGTGTTTCCCAAATTGCTTATTATGGAAGGCTGAAATTTCTGTACCAAAGATATATCTACAAAATAACTAGAGTCTCTGAAGAAATTGTATCCGTATCTCCCCTCTCCTTTCTGTTGTGGCCCTTTGAAAATCAAAAAATTACATTTTTAATTTACTTGTAAAATTATAACTGCACAATAATTTTAAAAACAAATATTGAGTAAATTTTCGAAAATCATATTTCTTTAATGTGCATTAATTAATAAATTATAATCATTTGCTTCATACTTATAATTAATCAAAATGCTTAATCATGTAAAATTTTGCAAAAAACGAACATTTTGCATATTTTTACGAGCTATATAAATGGAATATTAGATATTATTTCATATCACATTATGTTCAATTAAAAGCAAAATTACAGAAAACTTAAATGATAAGTTTATATATATTTTCCTGGAATAATAACCTTGGGAGAAAAAAAAATTAGTAAAATCGAACAGGGACACATTTTTTATCTATATTTACCATATAATTTTTTATCTTTCCTATAAATAGTACATTGAAAATACTTCTAAAAAATACTATACACTATACACGTATAGGAATTCCCATTGTTTTAGAATAGCTAATGGTTCTACATGAGGCTGTTATGTTCTAACATAATTTTCCCTTATAATTACCTTTTTAATATATTTTTTCCTTTAAAATGCACCTTTTAATATGAAGGAGTCCTCAAATGCTTGTTTTATACTTAAAAATCTTTTTATGTATTAATTCCGACTTAAATTTCAATTTACAATTTACAATATTTTACTTTATTCTTTGTACTATAATTATTGAAACAAGCACTTTTTCAAAAAGGAATTGCTTGATCAATAGAATAGTCAGAATAATAATGACTGTTTTCCAATTAAAATCCATGACTTTTATACACAATTTTCTTTATACTAAACAAAATTGCGTAAGAAATACAAATCAATATATTATTAATTATTTTACGTAGATTTCGTCATTGAATATTTTAATTAGAATTTAATTTTGCTTATTCGACAAAAATGTCGACCAAGCATTTTTTATTTTGACCGATATAATTAATTTAATTTAATTTTACTTTGCCCGAATTACTAAATTTTGTTTAATAAACAATTATTGTGTAATAAATATTTATAATTTATTACAATATACTTTAAACTTTTTAATTTGAATAAATATTTGTTTGACCGATATTGTTAATTTAATATTTTGTATATAAAATATTTATTACCAATATTTTTATTGAGGATTTTTCTTAAATAATAGTTATGTGTATATTTACACATAACATTCCTCTCCTTTTAAGAAACTTGATGGGGTTGTTCTTGAAGAGAACATCACCTTCAAGAAAAAAAAATTAAAATTCCAAAAACATTGCTTATATTGATTGTTATTTTTATCACTATTTTTCTGACTTAACTTAAATACTAAAAAATATAATATTCTTATTTTAAAAACCGAATTATACACTCTTAACAATTGGTTAAGAAATTTCACTTATCTTTAAGAGATTAGGCTCGGTCGTTTCCCTAAACATTTTTTTGTTTTTATATATTTTAATTTTATAGATTTTAACATTTTTTTCAATAAATTTATAATTCTTTTCAATAACTTTTTCATTTTACAACATTTTTACATTTCATTTCAATACTTTTATAACTCAATTCTGCACTTCAATTTTAATTTTATTCATTTTACAATTCATTTTTTTAAAATATTTCTTATTAGACAATATTTTCCTTTCATAAACATAATACAAACATTATTTTTCATCTTCAATTTTTATTTTAAACAATATTCATAATTTAAATTCTTTCCTTTACACTTTTAATTCTTCATCAATATACAGTTTACATTCTTCATCTTCAATTTTTAAATATAAAACTTTAAACAATTCTTTATATTAAATATACAACTTTAAATATTTCTTCATTTTCATTTTTTCTTTTCAACACTATTCATATTTTCTTCATTAAATAATTCTTCATTTTTAAACAACTTTACATATTTCTTTTTAAATATTTCTTCATTTTCATTAAATAATAATTCTTCATTCTCATTTTTAAACAATTTTGCTTTAAACATTTTTCCATTTAAATCAAAATAATTTTAATTTTTACAGTTACCAACAGTTTAATAATTTTGAATATTTAATTTTAATATTTGTTTTAATTAAACTTTAATATTCTTCCACTTCCTTCCCCTCTTAACCCCCTTTCTATTTTTTTTTTGTAAACATATTTATTTACTTATTTTTATAATTATTATTTTCTTTATATATATATGTATATGTGTACAACAAAATCCATTTCCAAAAATAAATCCTTCCTTCATTTCCTCAAATTAACAGACAAAATTATTAGTAATTGAAATTTCCATGTTACATTTTTGCTAAATAAAATTTTTGTTTTACAGCTAAAAATATGCAATTTTTTTTCAACTTAATCTTTACTTTATTAACCTATCTAATTCTAATATAATATTTTATACTAATAAAAACTTTTTAGAAAAAAAATTGTCTTTTTAAATTGTTCTTTAACTTAATTTTTACCCTAGAATTGGCTTATTTAATGGTTAAATTCTAAATGAATAAGTCCGTGGATTTGATGCCATTTCATTGTTACTTATTTTGTGGGAGCTATTGTTTTCTATTTCCGTTTTCTTTGGTGACACATGGGTTTCGGAATTTTTCAAAATGCTTTTATGTGGATTAAGTTGTCCCTTCTCTGCTTCTATTGCCTCATTTACTGAAATTGTTGTTCCCCTGCCTGTATTTTCGTTTCTTAATTCATATTTTCCTGTTGTTTGATCTACTTCTGGTTCCTCTTTCTTTATTTTTAACCAGCGCTTTATTAATTCATAAATAATTATAAGAACTGTGCTTGCAATCACTATTCTATTCAATATTGTGTTTGTATAAGTTGTTTTTTCTAAATAACTTATTTGTTGTTGTCGTTTTTTCTCTATTTTTATTTCTTCCTATATGTTATATATAGCTTTACTACGTTTGTCAAATTCTTGTCTTAATTCATTAGCACCTAATGGTTGTACTTCATTTTTCTCTTTATCATCCATATGAAACTCAATAAATTTTTAAGTAAACTTGAATTCTGTGTTCATTGTTTTTCCTAATCTGTACCCATTCTTTTCATTAATGATCCTTTCTTTATTATCAAAATATGGAAGTTCCATACTTCCAAGAATATAATTACATTTTTCTTTAAGGGTTATTATCCCTATTCCTTGTATGTTGTTTTTATAACTATTTGGTTTACAAAAACTAACGATTTCTTGTTGGGTTATAAATATATACAACCACTTATTTGTATTTTGTAAAGGAATTACATTGTTTTGCACCTCTGTGATCAGATGTTTTACACATTCGTTTTTCCTTGTTGTGGAATCCTTTTTATTGCATCTACTTAATACACAACTATTTATTGTGGATCCTATTACCTTTGGATGTATTGATTTGCAAACTCTAAATAATTCATTCCTTTCGTTACTGATTTGTCTACATGCCTGTCCTATTTCTGATATTTTATAAAAAATTAATTGATTTACTGAATTGTTTGCTATATAATCCCAGTCAGCTTGTACCACTGTAAATTGCTGATGCTGAGTTTGCCTTGGTAAAACATATACCTTGTGGAGCTCGAATTCTTGTTTTCTTAGCACATTTATTGTTATCCTAATTCCTAATTCGTTGTTCCAATGTGCTAAATCAATTATAGCCAATTGGTTTATTACCGTGGCTGAGTATATGTAATCATGTCCTTCCCCTTCGGTCATATTTTTTACTATTTCAATTAATATTTTCGTATCTAACACCAATGGATGAATTTTATGTTGTTGTAATGCGTTTATTATTTCATCCTGTTCTAACATATACCCATAAACTCTTTCTAATTCTGCCAATACATATATCATTAATTGGTGTAATTCCAGCTCTCCCCTGATTTCTGCTAAATCTATGTGTATCTTTACTAATGTCGTACTAATCTTATTTTCTAATGTTCTAATTCTATTCTTGAATTCCAATGTCTGCATTGTTAAATTTCCTGTAACTTCCTTTACAAATTCAAAATTTGATGCTGCCACAGCAGTCTGCTTGTCAATTAATTCCATTATCTTTCCTTCGTTTTTCTTCAAGTTTTCTAAACTATTGTAAATTTTTTCCGCATCCCCGCTGTCCATCGTTCCAAATAACATTTTTGCAGTAGATCCTATTATGTTCAATGTTCCTCTTTTTCTTCTATTAAAATAATGATTAACTCCTTTTGTTATTTTCCGTATTTTATTTGTCCAATTTTTTATCTCATATTTAAATAGTTTACAGGTCTGCTCTTTTACGTATTCTTTTAACTGATTGCAAGTGTACTCTACTTGTTTTATTGTTGCTTCCACAAATTGTTCTATTTGCTCGTTTGTTGTTAATTGTATTTTAGTGTATACGTGTATTGAATCCTGGTATTCAACCAAACGCCCCATGTTTTCAAATAATAAGTCCGTTTCTTTCACTTCTTCTATGGTTATTGGTTCTCCACTCACTATCCATAACAATGATAATGCCCAAATTCGCATCATACTTTCCCTGAAATATTACTAATTTATTAATACGCCTAACATTATGTACTTTTTCTTTTTATTTATTCCTTATTCCTAATTCATCCCCCTATTATCTAAGTACCTATGATATACAAAAAAAATTTTATTATTAATTTTTTATGACCTAAAACCTGGGAATTTTATTGTCTCTACTAACTGACATGTTCTTATTAGCTAGGCCACTAAAAATTTAAAGTGTCTCGGCTAAATTAAGTTTTTTTTTTTTACATATTTATTTTTGTTGTTATATCTGTTATATTAATTTTATATTAATATTATGGTTTTCGTAATTTTGTATGTTATTTGATATATGATATAATTTTGAATTTCGTTATATGATATAATTTTGAATTACAATGGGGGTGGGTGCCTCGTCGAGTGCGACGTATTAAATATGCAGTCCGAGGGATTCCGGAAGTCGCTGGTGGAAACGTGGCGACCTTCCACCGGCGTTACGCTAGTCGATTTCCTTAGGGATTATGCCTCCCAGCGAGGATTGTATCACGCCGTATATCCTCCTAAACGGGTGGATACAATCTCTTATTCCGATGGAAATATTTTTAGACGGTAAAAAAATAATTATATAAAGTTTTTTTATTAATTAAAAAATTTATTTTTTTTATTTACAGCTAGGAATAAGAGATTGTATCCACCCGTTTAGGAGGATATACGGCGTGATACAAGGAAAGGTATGAAAATGGCTCTTGTGCCAATATATTATATATTAAATGTTATGAAAAAGTTAAAAGAAAATGTTATTTTTAATCATAATTATGAAAAAGTTAAAAGAAAATGTTGTTTTTAATGTTAAAGGAAATGTTATAGAATTATTTTGAAAAAAAATATTAGAATTGAAAAAAAAATTGTAGAATTTTGTCGTAAAAAAAAGAATTTATTATTGTAAACCACATGTAGAAAAAAAATTATTATAAAAATTTTGTTAATAATTTGTTAAAAACAAAATTAATTTGAATAAAATATTAAAAAAATAAAAAACTAAATCTGCTATGTTTTATTAAATTATTTCCACTCATATATTTTTGCATTTACTTGTTGATTTTCTTAAACATTTATAGCTTGATGTTCATAAAAAAAATTTGTTGGTCTCATAGAAAAAAAATTCCTATTCCTCTCTTCAATTTTATTATTAGTTCCTAAATTTATGTTGATAAAAAAATTTTATTTGTTTTTTTGTTTTTTTTTACTACTCCTAAAAGTATAATTTTAAGCTAATTAATACTAAAACCCTTTTTAATCTAATATTCTTAATGTGTAATAATCTTTACTAATACAAAAAACATATTTGCTAAACTTTTTGTATCTAAGTTTCAGACCTTTACAAAACCTGCGCTAAATACCTTCCTGTACATGCGCTGAATACTTAATGCTGCTATTGTACGATAGGTGTCGCCTAATGTAATTAATTGGAAAATAACTTAATTTTGTTCCTTCATTGGTTGCGAAGGGAACAAGAACTTCGTTTTACCCTGTCCACTTTTTTATTCGATTATTATGTACCCGGCGTAGTTTTGTGCCTATTTTAATTATTGTATTTAACGGATTTGGTACCTCTATTACATCGTATGGCCCAGTCCAGTTATTACTAAGCTTATTTGTTTTATTCATATTGACTAATAGTACTTTATCTCCTGTTTTATAAGTTTCTGTTTTTTCCTTTTGGTCATAGTACTTTTTTGCTTTCATTTTGCTTTTTATTAAATAAGTATGAACTAACTCGTGGATTTTTTGAAGCTGGAATTTCACTACTGTGCTGAAATCATCGAAGTTATATACGGGTTCTGGTTTCCGTTGTAGTATGCTTGGTAGCGGATCACAAAATCCATAAAGTGCGTATAATGGTGCGTATTTAGATCCTTCGTGTGGGGTGTGATTGTGTGAGAAAGCAGCCTCTGCTAACCATTCATCCCAACTTTGAGTATTTTTATCCGTAGCTATCTTCAGATATTCTACCAGGGGTCCGTGCCTTCTCTGCAATGATCCGTTTGACTGAGGGTGATAGGCTGTTGTTTGTATTTTATTAATTTTTAGTAATTTACATAACTTTTTGAACATTTCACTAGTGATATTGTTCCTTGGTCGGTTATTAACTTTTTTGGTATTACAGAATACTGCAGTATTATTTTTTCATAAAACGCAGGTGCTATGGTTTTTTCCTCCTGATTGGGTATAGGAATGCAGTCCAGTATTTTTGTTAAATCGTCTTGAAAAGTCAAAATATATTTATTGCCTTTGTCTGTTACTGGAAAGGGTCCTACTACATCCAGATATACTTTTTCAAATGGTTTTCTCGCAGTGTGTGTAATTGCCATAGACATTTTCGTAACTTTGCCTCTTTTAGTTTTTTGACATTTTGGACATTTTTTTATATAGTTCCTAATTGATCCTTGCATGTTTTTCCATTTATAATACCGACGTATCTTGTTATATGTTTTAATTACCCCCATATGACCCCCCAGTTGTTCTATTTGCTCGTTTGTTGTTAATTGTATTTTAGTGTATACGTGTATCGAATCCTGGTATTCAACCAAACGCCCCATGTTTTCAAATAATAAGTCCGTTTCTTTCACTTCTTCTCCCGTCAAACAATTTAAATGCTACTAGCACAGAGTGCTAATAAAAAAAATTATAAACGCTTTATAGCAGCACAGTAAATAAATTTTAGTGCTCCCGGTGATTGATTTTGTAATTTTACTTTTATAACAGCTAATTATAAAATTCACAGTTTTATAAAATTATAAAACTATAACTTTTATAACTATGTTTTATTGGTGCATTTGGTGCTATATTTATAAAATCAGTAATTTTATAATTTATAAAATTTCACGTTTTATAAACCATGTTTTTAATTGCATTCCATGCTATTTTAATAAAACAGCATTTCATAATACCTTTAAAAAATCCGCTATTTTATTAAATGTATTTACTTATATACTGTTTTCAAATGTGAAAAAAGTATCTTCCGAAAAATTTATTCTATATATATTTCAAGAAAAGCACAAGCACTATGAATAGTTATTCTTGGAGAAAATTTAAGCGTAGTGGCACTTTTTATAGAAAAGTAAAAAAAATCCGTGCAGAGTTAAATAACGTGTATGCTGTAGAACCTTTAGAAGATTATACAATTATTCCAGTAAATGGAAATGGTATAATTGAAAATACAAATACTGAAATATTAAATGAAGATGAAGTTAGTGAACTTCCTAATGAATATAGTACTGATGATACTTTAGATACGGATAGCCATTCTGATGTATCTGAATATGACTTTCGTGAAGAGCTGCAAGTTTGGGCAATAGATTATAATATCTCACACAATGCTCTAAAAGCGTTATTGAGCCTTCTTAACAAAACACCGTTGGCGGTAAAACTTCCATTAGATCCACGTACTTTATTACAAACATCAAAGTATATAGATTCTATTCGTACGATTGGACCAGAGCAAACATATTGGCACCACGATTTAAAATATAGCTTAGAAAAATTGTTTTGGAATATTGACACCCAGATAGATGTTCTTTTAAATATTAATATTGATGGTTTGCCGCTATTTAGGAGTTCACAACAGCAATTTTGGCCCATTTTAGCAAATATTCATGGAATGCCCCAATGTAAAGTAATGGTTATAGGCATTTATTGTGGTAAAGGAAAACCTGCAAATATAGAAGTTTTTCTAAGACCATTTGTTAATGAATTAAAAATACTATTAGAAAACGAGACAGGCAGAGACAGATTTTTATCAACGGGCACAAAATAAATATCAACATCCGATGCTTTATTTGCGATACGCCAGCCCGATCGTTTCTAAAAGGTATATATATATAATTCAAAAGTTAATTAAAGATACTATATATTAGCATATTAATCGATAACTCACTTCACTTAATAAGGTATCGTTGGATTCAATAGTATACACGGTTGCCAGAAATGTACAACAGTTGGTGAATATGATAAAATTGGTAGGACAACCATATTCCCACATTTGGATAATCCATTAAGAACCGATAGTGGATTTCGATCGAAAATTGATGCTGCCCATCATAAATGTATTTCACCTCTGGAAGAGTTACCCTTAGATATGATTGTTCAAATTCCTGTAGCTGATTCACTACACTTAATAGACCTGGGTATAATGAAAAGATTATTATATGGTTGGAGTGACATTAGAACCTCTGGAAATAAAAAAACTGCAAAAGCGTTTACTATAAAATGGAGTAACGTGGAACAAGCAGTCATAACCAATAGTTTCAAATCTTGTAAATTGCCAAAAGAAATTAGTCGTTCCGTACGTGGTCTTGATGAATTACGTCATTGGAAGGGAACTGAATATCGTTCTTTTCTATATTATCTAAGTATCGTGATATTGAAAGATCATTTATCAACAGAGTATTATTCACATTTTCTTTATTTATTTTGCGCTATAACTATTTGCTCAAACGATGTGCATCATGAATGTCTTGATGTCGCTCACATGATGCTAATTGAATTCGTCGAAAATTTTATTAATTTGTATGGAATAAGATTTGTTGGAAGCAATATGCATAATTTAATCCATTTAGTCGACGATGTTAAAAATCTAGGAATTCTTTCAGGGTTCTCAGCTTATCCATTTGAAAACAAACTTTATCACATAAAACGTTTACTAAGAAAAGGTAATGATCCTTTGAAGCAAGTGGCTAAACGATTCAGTGAATCGAACTGTATTAACAAACCAATGAAAAATGTAAATTTGATGGTTCCAAAAATGTTAAAGAAAAATGATGGTGGGCAATTAAAAAAACTGCTTCCAAGTTGTAATTTGTTTTTTTATAGAATAGAAATGAATGAATTTATATTAGATTGTAAACAATTTCAAAATCAATGGTTTTTAACATGTAGCAGAGATATAATTAAAGTTATAAATTTTGGATATCATAGAAAAAAAATTGTAATTTTTGGTGCTTGTTTTGAAAAAAAAGAAAATTTCTTTAATTTTCCCTTTAAATCTTCACATTTAGATATATATATTTCCAAATGTATAGATCAAAAAGATTTAATGTATCAGTTAATAGATATTAAATGTAAATTAGTAGCTATTAAATACAAAGATAGTGTTGTGTTTATGCCATTGCTTCATACACTTATGAAATGAATCAAATAAACTGTCTTAATTTATAAAATCTTAAATATTTATAGCTATTTTATATTTTTTTTTCATCAAGTAAATAATATTATGAAAAACTTAGAATTTCACCCAAAAATATATAATTTCTCAAAAAAAATATATAAATCTTAATTTAACTTAAAATAAGTTAAATTTAACTTAAAATATGTTTTTTTTTTAAGTTTTCAAAACTATTGTATTTATATCTGAAAACGATTACATAAATAACATGTAAAAATTACAACTCAATTATATTTAAATTTGATTGTCAACAGTGAAACTATGAAAAATCTAATAAAGACTATTAATATAAATAAAATACGTTAATATATGTAAGACCTATACTTGCTCGGAAACTAAATTAAAGTTCTAAATTAAAATTATTCAATCCAAAAAATATTCCAAAATAAGAATAAATTTGAAAAAAAAATAATTAATAATTTTTTTTAAACAAAAAAAATAATTCAGAATTTTTATTGTATTAGATAAATCTAAATTTGAAATAAAATTAATGAATGTTATTTAAACATTTAATTTAATATAAATATATTTATAGAATTTCATCATTTTCCTGATTATCCAAATTTTCTGAAAATCGTTTTTTGTATTGCAAATTTTTTGGACGATTTTTTGACGTACTTGTCCTTAGATGTCCATTTGCTCTAGATGTTGAATTTCGCAATGCAATTGAAATTACATCAGATAAAATTATTAATGTACAATTTGGATCTGCTGTACGTACTACTTCAAAAAATGCATTTAAAATATTTTCGAATGATCTAAAAGCAATTTTATTTTTCTGTGCTTTTGATGATCCTGTCCAGGAACAATTAGTTAAAAAATTACGATCAAAAATTTTGTCCATTATTGTTAAAATACATGTTCTTCCTTTTCCAGTATAATGGCCATTTGTTCCATATATTTTAGACATTTCAGCTATCTGAAATAGAAAAAGTAATGATTAAAAAATAGTACAGAAATTTATGTTTAATAACATAAACTTAATTTTTTATAATTCTAATTATTTGAGAAATATTATTATATATAATATTTTTTGATAACATAATTATTTATATAATTTAATTAAATCTATATTAAACATACCCAAGCATTTCGAAATTCTTGACATTTTAATTTTTCCTCAAACTCTTCAATTTCTTCTTTATTTCTTATCATATTTTTCTGGAAAAACAGTTGATGTTGATGGTAATATACTATTTGCTAACATATTGGATGATGAAATTGATGATGATGAAGATTCTATAATCTTATCCAATTTAACATTTAGGTTTATTACTTTATTCAAAACTTTATTTATTGATTCTACCAAAAATTCTTGTGTTTTTATGATTTGATTTTGGTTTTGAATCAAAATTTTTATGTTTTCTGAGTCAGTTAAATCATCATTTTCTTTTCTAATTATTGTATTATTATGGTCATTAACAATAAATTCTAAAATGCTAGTCGAAGTCGAATGAGCCGTATTTTCTGAATTAGTCTGGCTGAGATGTTCGGATATTGATTCGTCTTGGATAATGTTAACATTATGAATATCAATGTACTCTACAGTTTTAGAATTTCTTGTATTTGATATCTTTTGCATTTCTTTCTCAAATATATTTTGGTTTGCCAATGGAGGTCTTTCCAATTTTCTTTTTTTAAAAACCACGGCCAAACTCTCATTTTCTTGCTCCGTATCACTTTTATCTATGAAATAAATTTAAATAATTATTCTATTTTATCAATATAAGTTATTAATATTATTATACTTACTCAGCATTTCTTCCAGATTTTCATTTGCTATATCATAGGACTGGAAATCCGCTCGTTTTAAAATGCAGGATTGCCTTTCCCAACATTTTTCTGGCTTACTGCTTCCAATTTTTCTTAATTTATCAATTAAATTAGTATTAAAATTTGTTGGCCAAAATAATATACCTTCTTGGCCTAACACGCCTATATGCCATTGAGTTGGGACAATTATTAGTTCATAAATTAATTCGGGTGTGTCAGTACCGATAATTTTGCTTTGCTGTACAATTTTAAAATTTTAGTTGTATATTATTTTCACTTTTTTAAGATATAAAAATCACAAATCCACGAATTAACTAAAAGAAAACTACATATAAAATGTATACTATAACATTTGGAAACTCTATAAAAATAACACCAAATTTTTATAATTTAGCATTTTAATGAACTTTTAAAGTTTTCAAAAAATATAAAAAGCACTGAAAATAAAAATGGCTGCATAAGAATTTTGAAAAAAACTAAATCAAGTAAATGAAGTTTACAATGTGTATTGTAGTCGAACACGATATATTTACTTAATTTGACTTTACTTTGTAAATATCGCACATGGCGCAGTGGTTTAGGCGTAGGAGTGACACATCGGGAAACCCGGGTTCGATTCTTATACAAGGTATGTTTTCTAAAATAATTAAATAAACAAAATTTTAATAATAAATGAAGATCGCTACACGAGAAATTAAATTTAAAAATATAATTAATAAAAAACCTTTAAATTAAAAAAAAACTAAAAAAATAGTTGTTGGGGTAAATTTTTTTTCATTAGCTTTTTCTAATTTTTTTTAGGTTTTATAAAAGTTTTATAATTTTTTATAAGATTTTATAAATAACAATTTAAGCTTTATAAAAATTTTATAGACCTTTTATAACTATTTTGTAATAATTTTGTAATTGTTTTATTCAAGTTTTATAAATGCACGATACGTGCTATTATAAAATTGTTAAACGACTCTAATAAAATCCACTTTAGTTTTATAGTTACGCCAATTCAGCATTATAGGTTTTTTATATCTGCACTCTAAGCGCATTCATTGCATTAGTAGCACCAAAACTTAGCACTGCATGCGCATTTGTTGCTATTATAAAACACAAATTGTTTGACGGGTCTATGGTTATTGGTTCTCCACTCACTATCCATAACAATGATAATGCCCAAATTCGCATCATACTTTCCCTGAAATATTACTAATTTATTAATACGCCTAACATTATGTGCTTTTTCTTTTTATTTATTCCTTATTCCTAATTCATCCCCCTATTATCTAAGTACCTATGATATACAAAAAAAATTTTATTATTAATTTTTTATGACCTAAAACCTGGGAATTTTATTGTCCCTACTAACTGACATGTTCTTATTAGCTAGGCAACTAAAAATTTAAAGTGTCTCGGCTAAATTAAGTTTTTTTTTTACATATTTATTTTTGTTGTTATATCTGTTATATTAATTTTATATTAATATTATGGTTTTCGTAATTTTGTATGTTATTTGATATATGATATAATTTTGAATTTCGTTCCTATTTTTTTGTGTTAAATTATAATTTTATCAGAAAAAAATTTAAATTGAAGTGTTTCGTAAAAAGTACAATTATGCTATTATGCATTTTTTTGGAATTTAATAATTTTATAATTGCGTTATTAAAAATCATTCTTTCTGTGGTTTTTGAAGGATAAAGTCGAGAATTTGTTTTTTTTTTTTAAAAAAATTTAAAATGTCAACTAATAATAACCATACTAGTAATTTTGCTCCTACGCCTCGATGGGTAAGAATCTATTTATTATTGAAATTATTTTAAATTGTTTATGAAATATATATTTTTTTAAGTATGTTTCAACGATCCACAATGGGGGTGGGTGCCTCGTCGAGTGCGACGTATTAAATATGCAGTCCGAGGGATTCCGGAAGTCGCTGGTGGAAACGTGGCGACCTTCCACCGGCGTTACGCTAGTCGATTTCCTTAGGGATTATGCCTCCCAGCGAGGATTGTATCACGCCGTATATCCTCCTAAACGGGTGGATACAATCTCTTATTCCGATGGAAATATTTTTAGACGGTAAAAAAATAATTATATAAAGTTTTTTTATTAATTAAAAAATTTATTTTTTTTATTTACAGCTAGGAATAAGAGATTGTATCCATGATACAAGGAAAGGTATGAAATACAAGGAAAGGTATGAAAATGGCTCTTGTGTGATACAAGGAAAGGTATGAAAATGGCTCTTGTGCCAATATATTATATATTAAATGTTATGAAAAAGTTAAAAGAAAATGTTATTTTTAATCATAATTATGAAAAAGTTAAAAGAAAATGTTATTTTTAATGTTAAAGGAAATGTTATAGAATTATTTTGAAAAAAAATATTAGAATTGAAAAAAAAATTGTAGAATTTTGTCGTAAAAAAAAGAATTTATTATTGTAAACCACATGTAGAAAAAAAATTATTATAAAAATTTTGTTAATAATTTGTTAAAAACAAAATTAATTTGAATAAAATATTAAAAAAAAAAAAAACTAAATCTGCTATGTTTTATTAAATTATTTCCACTCATATATTTTTGCATTTACTTGTTGATTTTCTTAAACATTTATAGCTTGATGTTCATAAAAAAAATTTGTTGGTCTCATAGAAAAAAAATTCCTATTCCTCTCTTCAATTTTATTATTAGTTCCTAAATTTATGTTGATAAAAAAATTTTATTTGTTTTTTTGTTTTTTTTTACTACTCCTAAAAGTATAATTTTAAGCTAATTAATACTAAAACCCTTTTTAATCTAATATTCTTAATGTGTAATAATCTTTACTAATACAAAAAACATATTTGCTAAACTTTTTGTATCTAAGTTTCAGACCTTTACAAAACCTGCGCTAAATACCTTCCTGTACATGCGCTGAATACTTAATGCTGCTATTGTACGATAGGTGTCGCCTAATGTAATTAATTGGAAAATAACTTAATTTTGTTCCTTCATTGGTTGCGAAGGGAACAAGAACTTCGTTTTACCCTGTCCACTTTTTTATTCGATTATTATGTACCCGGCGTAGTTTTGTGCCTATTTTAATTATTGTATTTAACGGATTTGGTACCTCTATTACATCGTATGGCCCAGTCCAGTTATTACTAAGCTTATGTGTTTTATTCATATTGACTAATAGTACTTTATCTCCTGTTTTATAAGTTTCTGTTTTTTCCTTTTGGTCATAGTACTTTTTTGCTTTCATTTTGCTTTTTATTAAATAAGTATGAACTAACTCGTGGATTTTTTGAAGCTGGAATTTCACTACTGTGCTGAAATCATCGAAGTTATATACGGGTTCTGGTTTCCGTTGTAGTATGCTTGGTAGCGGATCACAAAATCCATAAAGTGCGTATAATGGTGCGTATTTAGATCCTTCGTGTGGGGTGTGATTGTGTGAGAAAGCAGCCTCTGCTAACCATTCATCCCAACTTTGAGTATTTTTATCCGTAGCTATCTTCAGATATAGTACCAGGGGTCCGTGCCTTCTCTCCAATGATCCGTTTGACTGAGGGTGATAGGCTGTTGTTTGTATTTTATTAATTTTTAGTAATTTACATAACTTTTTGAACATTTCACTAGTGATATTGTTCCTTGGTCGGTTATTAACTTTTTTGGTATTACAGAATACTGCAGTATTATTTTTTCATAAAACGCAGGTGCTATGGTTTTTGCCTCCTGATTGGGTATAGGAATGCAGTCCAGTATTTTTGTTAAATCGTCTTGAAAAGTCAAAATATATTTATTGCCTTTGTCTGTTACTGGAAAGGGTCCTACTACATCCAGATATACCTTGTGCCAATATATTATATATTAAATGTTATGAAAAAGTTAAAAGAAAATGTTATTTTTAATCATAATTATGAAAAAGTTAAAAGAAAATGTTATTTTTAATGTTAAAGGAAATGTTATAGAATTATTTTGAAAAAAAATATTAGAATTGAAAAAAAAATTGTAGAATTTTGTCGTAAAAAAAAGAATTTATTATTGTAAACCACATGTAGAAAAAAAATTATTATAAAAATTTTGTTAATAATTTGTTAAAAACAAAATTAATTTGAATAAAATATTAAAAAAATAAAAAACTAAATCTGCTATGTTTTATTAAATTATTTCCACTCATATATTTTTGCATTTACTTGTTGATTTTCTTAAACATTTATAGCTTGATGTTCATAAAAAAAATTTGTTGGTCTCATAGAAAAAAAATTCCTATTCCTCTCTTCAATTTTATTATTAGTTCCTAAATTTATGTTGATAAAAAAATTTTATTTGTTTTTTTGTTTTTTTTTACTACTCCTAAAAGTATAATTTTAAGCTAATTAATACTAAAACCCCAATATATTATATATTAAATGTTATGAAAAAGTTAAAAGAAAATGTTATTTTTAATCATAATTATGAAAAAGTTAAAAGAAAATGTTATTTTTAATGTTAAAGGAAATGTTATAGAATTATTTTGAAAAAAAATATTAGAATTGAAAAAAAAATTGTAGAATTTTGTCGTAAAAAAAAGAATTTATTATTGTAAACCACATGTAGAAAAAAAATTATTATAAAAATTTTGTTAATAATTTGTTAAAAACAAAATTAATTTGAATAAAATATTAAAAAAATAAAAAACTAAATCTGCTATGTTTTATTAAATTATTTCCACTCATATATTTTTGCATTTACTTGTTGATTTTCTTAAACATTTATAGCTTGATGTTCATAAAAAAAATTTGTTGGTCTCATAGAAAAAAAATTCCTATTCCTCTCTTCAATTTTATTATTAGTTCCTAAATTTATGTTGATAAAAAAATTTTATTTGTTTTTTTGTTTTTTTTTACTACTCCTAAAAGTATAATTTTAAGCTAATTAATACTAAAACCCTTTTTAATCTAATATTCTTAATGTGTAATAATCTTTACTAATACAAAAAACATATTTGCTAAACTTTTTGTATCTAAGTTTCAGACCTTTACAAAACCTGCGCTAAATACCTTCCTGTACATGCGCTGAATACTTAATGCTGCTATTGTACGATAGGTGTCGCCTAATGTAATTAATTGGAAAATAACTTAATTTTGTTCCTTCATTGGTTGCGAAGGGAACAAGAACTTCGTTTTACCCTGTCCACTTTTTTATTCGATTATTATGTACCCGGCGTAGTTTTGTGCCTATTTTAATTATTGTATTTAACGGATTTGGTACCTCTATTACATCGTATGGCCCAGTCCAGTTATTACTAAGCTTATGTCATATTGACTAATAGTACTTTATCTCCTGTTTTATAAGTTTCTGTTTTTTCCTTTTGGTCATAGTACTTTTTTGCTTTCATTTTGCTTTTTATTAAATAAGTATGAACTAACTCGTGGATTTTTTGAAGCTGGAATTTCACTACTGTGCTGAAATCATCGAAGTTATATACGGGTTCTGGTTTCCGTTGTAGTATGCTTGGTAGCGGATCACAAAATCCATAAAGTGCGTATAATGGTGCGTATTTAGATCCTTCGTGTGGGGTGTGATTGTGTGAGAAAGCAGCCTCTGCTAACCATTCATCCCAACTTTGAGTATTTTTATCCGTAGCTATCTTCAGATATTCTACCAGGGGTCCGTGCCTTCTCTCCAATGATCCGTTTGACTGAGGGTGATAGGCTGTTGTTTGTATTTTATTAATTTTTAGTAATTTACATAACTTTTTGAACATTTCACTAGTGATATTGTTCCTTGGTCGGTTATTAACTTTTTTGGTATTACAGAATACTGCAGGTGCTATGGTTTTTGCCTCCTGATTGGGTATAGGAATGCAGTCCAGTATTTTTGTTAAATCGTCTTGAAAAGTCAAAATATATTTATTGCCTTTGTCTGTTACTGGAAAGGGTCCTACTACATCCAGATATACTTTTTCAAATGGTTTTCTCGCAGTGTGTGTAATTGCCATAGACATTTTCGTAACTTTGCCTCTTTTAGTTTTTTGACATTTTGGACATTTTTTTATATAGTTCCTAATTGATCCTTGCATGTTTTTCCATTTATAATACCGACGTATCTTGTTATATGTTTTAATTACCCCCATATGACCCCCCAGTTGTTCTATTTGCTCGTTTGTTGTTAATTGTATTTTAGTGTATACGTGTATCGAATCCTGGTATTCAACCAAACGCCCCATGTTTTCAAATAATAAGTCCGTTTCTTTCACTTCTTCTATGGTTATTGGTTCTCCACTCACTATCCATAACAATGATAATGCCCAAATTCGCATCATACTTTCCCTGAAATATTACTAATTTATTAATACGCCTAACATTATGTGCTTTTTCTTTTTATTTATTCCTTATTCCTAATTCATCCCCCTATTATCTAAGTACCTATGATATACAAAAAAAATTTTATTATTAATTTTTTATGACCTAAAACCTGGGAATTTTATTGTCCCTACTAACTGACATGTTCTTATTAGCTAGGCCACTAAAAATTTAAAGTGTCTCGGCTAAATTAAGTTTTTTTTTTTACATATTTATTTTTGTTGTTATATCTGTTATATTAATTTTATATTAATATTATGGTTTTCGTAATTTTGTATGTTATTTGATATATGATATAATTTTGAATTTCGTTCCTATTTTTTTGTGTTAAATTATAATTTTATCAGAAAAAAATTTAAATTGAAGTGTTTCGTAAAAAGTACAATTATGCTATTATGCATTTTTTTGGAATTTAATAATTTTATAATTGCGTTATTAAAAATCATTCTTTCTGTGGTTTTTGAAGGATAAAGTCGAGAATTTGTTTTTTTTTTTAAAAAAAATTTAAAATGTCAACTAATAATAACCATACTAGTAATTTTGCTCCTACGCCTCGATGGGTAAGAATCTATTTATTATTGAAATTATTTTAAATTGTTTATGAAATATATATTTTTTTAAGTATGTTTCAACGATCCACAATGGGGGTGGGTGCCTCGTCGAGTGCGACGTATTAAATATGCAGTCCGAGGGATTCCGGAAGTCGCTGGTGGAAACGTGGCGACCTTCCACCGGCGTTACGCTAGTCGATTTCCTTAGGGATTATGCCTCCCAGCGAGGATTGTATCACGCCGTATATCCTCCTAAACGAGTGGATACAATCTCTTATTCCGATGGAAATATTTTTAGACGGTAAAAAAATAATTATATAAAGTTTTTTTATTAATTAAAAAATTTATTTTTTTTATTTACAGCTAGGAATAAGAGATTGTATCCATGATACAAGGAAAGGTATGAAATACAAGGAAAGGTATGAAAATGGCTCTTGTGTGATACAAGGAAAGGTATGAAAATGGCTCTTGTGCCAATATATTATATATTAAATGTTATGAAAAAGTTAAAAGAAAATGTTATTTTTAATCATAATTATGAAAAAGTTAAAAGAAAATGTTATTTTTAATGTTAAAGGAAATGTTATAGAATTATTTTGAAAAAAAATATTAGAATTGAAAAAAAAATTGTAGAATTTTGTCGTAAAAAAAAGAATTTATTATTGTAAACCACATGTAGAAAAAAAATTATTATAAAAATTTTGTTAATAATTTGTTAAAAACAAAATTAATTTGAATAAAATATTAAAAAAATAAAAAACTAAATCTGCTATGTTTTATTAAATTATTTCCACTCATATATTTTTGCATTTACTTGTTGATTTTCTTAAACATTTATAGCTTGATGTTCATAAAAAAAATTTGTTGGTCTCATAGAAAAAAAATTCCTATTCCTCTCTTCAATTTTATTATTAGTTCCTAAATTTATGTTGATAAAAAAATTTTATTTGTTTTTTTGTTTTTTTTTACTACTCCTAAAAGTATAATTTTAAGCTAATTAATACTAAAACCCTTTTTAATCTAATATTCTTAATGTGTAATAATCTTTACTAATACAAAAAACATATTTGCTAAACTTTTTGTATCTAAGTTTCAGACCTTTACAAAACCTGCGCTAAATACCTTCCTGTACATGCGCTGAATACTTAATGCTGCTATTGTACGATAGGTGTCGCCTAATGTAATTAATTGGAAAATAACTTAATTTTGTTCCTTCATTGGTTGCGAAGGGAACAAGAACTTCGTTTTACCCTGTCCACTTTTTTATTCGATTATTATGTACCCGGCGTAGTTTTGTGCCTATTTTAATTATTGTATTTAACGGATTTGGTACCTCTATTACATCGTATGGCCCAGTCCAGTTATTACTAAGCTTATGTCATATTGACTAATAGTACTTTATCTCCTGTTTTATAAGTTTCTGTTTTTTCCTTTTGGTCATAGTACTTTTTTGCTTTCATTTTGCTTTTTATTAAATAAGTATGAACTAACTCGTGGATTTTTTGAAGCTGGAATTTCACTACTGTGCTGAAATCATCGAAGTTATATACGGGTTCTGGTTTCCGTTGTAGTATGCTTGGTAGCGGATCACAAAATCCATAAAGTGCGTATAATGGTGCGTATTTAGATCCTTCGTGTGGGGTGTGATTGTGTGAGAAAGCAGCCTCTGCTAACCATTCATCCCAACTTTGAGTACTTTTATCCGTAGCTATCTTCAGATATTCTACCAGGGGTCCGTGCCTACTCTCCAATGATCCGTTTGACTGAGGGTGATAGGCTGTTGTTTGTATTTTATTAATTTTTAGTAATTTACATAGCTTTTTGAACATTTCACTAGTGATATTGTTCCTTGGTCGGTTATTAACTTTTTTGGTATTACAGAATACTGCAGGTGCTATGGTTTTTGCCTCCTGATTGGGTATAGGAATGCAGTCCAGTATTTTTGTTAAATCATCTTGAAAAGTCAAAATATATTTATTGCCTTTGTCTGTTACTGGAAAGGGTCCTACTACATCCAGATATACTTTTTCAAATGGTTTTCTCGCAGTGTGTGTAATTGCCATAGATATTTTCGTAACTTTGCCTCTTTTAGTTTTTTGACATTTTGGAAATTTTTTTATATAGTTCCTAATTGATCCTTGCATGTTTTTCCATTTATAATACCGACGTATCTTGTTATATGTTTTAATTACCCCCATATGACCCCCCAGTTGTTCTATTTGCTCGTTTGTTGTTAATTGTATTTTAGTGTATACGTGTATCGAATCCTGGTATTCAACCAAACGCCCCATGTTTTCAAATAATAAGTCCGTTTCTTTCACTTCTTCTATGGTTATTGGTTCTCCACTCACTAACCATAACAATGATAATGCCCAAATTCGCATCATACTTTCCCTGAAATATTACTAATTTATTAATACGCCTAACATTATGTGCTTTTTCTTTTTATTTATTCCTTATTCCTAATTCATCCCCCTATTATCTAAGTACCTATGATATACAAAAAAAATTTTATTATTAATTTTTTATGACCTAAAACCTGGGAATTTTATTGTCCCTACTAACTGACATGTTCTTATTAGCTAGGCCACTAAAAATTTAAAGTGTCTCGGCTAAATTAAGTTTTTTTTTTTACATATTTATTTTTGTTGTTATATCTGTTATATTAATTTTATATTAATATTATGGTTTTCGTAATTTTGTATGTTATTTGATATATGATATAATTTTGAATTTCGTTCCTATTTTTTTGTGTTAAATTATAATTTTATCAGAAAAAAATTTAAATTGAAGTGTTTCGTAAAAAGTACAATTATGCTATTATGCATTTTTTTGGAATTTAATAATTTTATAATTGCGTAATTAAAAATCATTCTTTCTGTGGTTTTTGAAGGATAAAGTCGAGAATTTGTTTTTTTTTTAAAAAAAATTTAAAATGTCAACTAATAATAACCATACTAGTAATTTTGCTCCTACGCCTCGATGGGTAAGAATCTATTTATTATTGAAATTATTTTAAATTGTTTATGAAATATATATTTTTTTAAGTATGTTTCAACGATCCACAATGGGGGTGGGTGCCTCGTCGAGTGCGACGTATTAAATATGCAGTCCGAGGGATTCCGGAAGTCGCTGGTGGAAACGTGGCGACCTTCCACCGGCGTTACGCTAGTCGATTTCCTTAGGGATTATGCCTCCCAGCGAGGATTGTATCACGCCGTATATCCTCCTAAACGGGTGGATACAATCTCTTATTCCGATGGAAATATTTTTAGACGGTAAAAAAATAATTATATAAAGTTTTTTTATTAATTAAAAAATTTATTTTTTTTATTTACAGCTAGGAATAAGAGATTGTATCCATGATACAAGGAAAGGTATGAAATACAAGGAAAGGTATGAAAATGGCTCTTGTGTGATACAAGGAAAGGTATGAAAATGGCTCTTGTGTGATACAAGGAAAGGTATGAAAATGGCTCTTGTGCCAATATATTATATATTAAATGTTATGAAAAAGTTAAAAGAAAATGTTATTTTTAATCATAATTATGAAAAAGTTAAAAGAAAATGTTATTTTTAATGTTAAAGGAAATGTTATAGAATTATTTTGAAAAAAAATATTAGAATTGAAAAAAAAATTGTAGAATTTTGTCGTAAAAAAAAGAATTTATTATTGTAAACCACATGTAGAAAAAAAATTATTATAAAAATTTTGTTAATAATTTGTTAAAAACAAAATTAATTTGAATAAAATATTAAAAAAATAAAAAACTAAATCTGCTATGTTTTATTAAATTATTTCCACTCATATATTTTTGCATTTACTTGTTGATTTTCTTAAACATTTATAGCTTGATGTTCATAAAAAAAATTTGTTGGTCTCATAGAAAAAAAATTCCTATTCCTCTCTTCAATTTTATTATTAGTTCCTAAATTTATGTTGATAAAAAAATTTTATTTGTTTTTTTGTTTTTTTTTACTACTCCTAAAAGTATAATTTTAAGCTAATTAATACTAAAACCCTTTTTAATCTAATATTCTTAATGTGTAATAATCTTTACTAATACAAAAAACATATTTGCTAAACTTTTTGTATCTAAGTTTCAGACCTTTACAAAACCTGCGCTAAATACCTTCCTGTACATGCGCTGAATACTTAATGCTGCTATTGTACGATAGGTGTCGCCTAATGTAATTAATTGGAAAATAACTTAATTTTGTTCCTTCATTGGTTGCGAAGGGAACAAGAACTTCGTTTTACCCTGTCCACTTTTTTATTCGATTATTATGTACCCGGCGTAGTTTTGTGCCTATTTTAATTATTGTATTTAACGGATTTAGTACCTCTATTACATCGTATGGCCCAGTCCAGTTATTACTAAGCTTATGTCATATTGACTAATAGTACTTTATCTCCTGTTTTATAAGTTTCTGTTTTTTCTTTTTGGTCATAGTACTTTTTTGCTTTCCTTTTGCTTTTTATTAAATAAGTATGAACTAACTCGTGGATTTTTTGAAGCTGGAATTTCACTACTGTGCTGAAATCATCGAAGTTATATACGGGTTCTGGTTTCCGTTGTAGTATGCTTGGTAGCGGATCACAAAATCCATAAAGTGCGTATAATGGTGCGTATTTAGATCCTTCGTGTGGGGTGTGATTGTGTGAGAAAGCAGCCTCTGCTAACCATTCATCCCAACTTTGAGTATTTTTATCCGTAGCTATCTTCAGATATTCTACCAGGGGTCCGTGCCTTCTCTCCAATGATCCGTTTGACTGAGGGTGATAGGCTGTTGTTTGTATTTTATTAATTTTTAGTAATTTACATAACTTTTTGAACATTTCACTAGTGATATTGTTCCTTGGTCGGTTATTAACTTTTTTGGTATTACAGAATACTGCAGTATTATTTTTTCATAAAACGCAGGTGCTATGGTTTTTGCCTCCTGATTGGGTATAGGAATGCAGTCCAGTATTTTTGTTAAATCGTCTTGAAAAGTCAAAATATATTTATTGCCTTTGTCTGTTACTGGAAAGGGTCCTACTACATCCAGATATACTTTTTCAAATGGTTTTCTCGCAGTGTGTGTAATTGCCATAGACATTTTCGTAACTTTGCCTCTTTTAGTTTTTTGACATTTTGGACATTTTTTATATAGTTCCTAATTGATCATTGCATGTTTTTCCATTTATAATACCGACGTATCTTGTTATATGTTTTAATTACTCCCATATGACCCCCCAGAGCCGAGTCATGATATTCTTTTAGTATTATCTGTATCTCCTCGGGATTTTTTAATTCTATTCTCTTTTGGTTTTCCATATTGTCCTCTATTTCTTCTTCCTCTTCAGAGTCTTCTGTATCGTTTGACTTGTTTTTTCTAACAAATCCCTTTCTTTGGTTTGTGCCCTCGTAATAACATGTAGTTTTATGGAGTGATCTACTTCCCTTTCATATTCATTTTTATTTTCATCTTTGCTTTCATTTTCGTTTTCGTTTTCATTTTCGTTTTCATACGGTATTCGACTTAGGGCGTCAGCGTTGGAATTTCTTTTTCCTGGTTTATAATGGACCTTGTAGGAATATTCAGATAACCGCAGGATCCGGTTTTCAGGATCCGGTAACACGCCGTTTTCCGTACACTTATGTCCTAAATAAATTATTTCCTTGCGTAGAAACTTGCATTTGTCAGGCTGTAATTTTAAATTGTTTTCTCGTATTCGTCTTAGTACAGCTTTCAGCTTATTTTGATGATCCTCTAATGTTCTTCCATATACCACAATATCGTCTAAATATACAAAACACTTTAACCCTTGTAGGCCCTATAGTACATAATTCATTAGTATCTGGAATGTCACTGGTGCCCCTGTTAGTCCGAACGGCATTCTCTTGAATTCATAATGCCCAAAAGTGGTACTAAACGCAGTTTTTTCCTAGTCCTCTGGTTCTATTAGTACTTGATGATAACCACTGGCTAAATCTAATGTCGTGAAGTAGCGTGAATTTCCTAGTTGTTGTAGAATATCTTCGATTCGCGGTAAAGGGAACGCATCCTTTATTGTTACTGCATTCAATTTTCTATAATCTATTACGACCCTAAACCTCTTTTTTCCATCTGATCCTGCTTTCTTTGGTACCACTAGTAGGGGGGAGTTCCATGCGCTTCGACTTAACTGTATAATATCATCTTTTAGCATTTTTTCGACTTGCTCATTAATTAATTTCCGGTGACTTTCTGGTAATCTATAATTAGCTTGAGCCAATGCTGCGCTATTTTCTTTAGTGCGTATCTTATGGGCTATTGCAGTAGTATAAGTTAACTTATCTCCTGGTAATTGAAAAATGTCGTTAAATTGGTCACATATCTCCGTTACTGCTTTATTTTCTTCCTCAGTCCAATTCCTATCCATTTCCAGATTTTTTATTAACAAATTAGTTCTAACTTCTTTTTCTATTTTTTCCTCCTCCGACGCGAATACATTTCGTATGTTGGCAAAAATATCCTCTTCCTCTTCCTTTTCGTTTTTCATTTTATTTTGTTTTGAATAATTCTCGTTACTCTCAATTAATTCCACAACTTCGAAATCTTCCAGTGGGTCTAATTCATACGTAGGGTTTTTTATTGTTATATCCTCATTGTTAATATTTAATACACTTATTTTTATCCGACCATTTTCTACCCCTACTATGCCATTTCCAATGTACACACCTTTGGCGATTTCCTTTTTCCTGCAAACGAACTCCCCTTCTTCTTCGCATGATAATGTTACAACTTGCTCCGAGCGACCCCGTATTGTAATAATTTCTTCCTCTTTTGCTTTAACTTGCCTTATTTTCTTTGTTGCTACCTCAATATGTCCTATATCTGTTTCTCCATAAACTTTTTTCTCAAAATCTATTTTGCTTAAATATTCGTTTTTTACATTTTTCATAATTTCTTCTATTACTTCTTTTTTCTCTGTTACTTTAATTTGATTAGTTTTTTCCATATTACAATTATCTTCGTCCTTCGTACTTGTTTTAACATTATCCTTTTTTGTTTCCCTATTAATTGTCGTATTCTTATTATTATTTAATCCTGTTGCCTCAGGTGATGATACTAGGGGAATTATGAATTCGCTTGTATTGTCCTTCGTTACGGGAAATCTCAATTTATGTTCAGGTCCCAAAATATCGCAGTTTTTTTATAGGAAATCGTTTCCTAGGATACCATCTACTGGTAGCCTCAAATGCTCGCTTATTACCTGGAAATTACAATCCAGTTTGCTTGGTGTTAGAAAATTGCCTTGGCATGTCCCTATTGTAGTACTTTGCTCATGTAATGTTTTTATGTTTATTTTGTTATCACTATTAATTTTACTGGTGTCCGCAACGCTGTCTTTGTTAAGGAGGCTAACCTGTGCTCCTGTGTCAATCAATAAAGTAACTTCTTTTTTCTTACTTATATCTTATAGGCAACGTTACTAGTGATTCAGGCCCAACGTTAAATTTTTTGGTGCCTGACCCTGTTTCGATACTTAGGAATGATTGGGGGTGTTTTCCATCATTCCCCTCTCGTTTGCCGATTCTAAATGCTGACGTACCTGGTCAATTTGTCTCCTAGCACAATTTAATTCTGTGTCCTGGTTCACGACATCATTCGCATAAAACTTCCTGTATTGTGTTAACCGATGTGGTGGGCAATCTTTTTGCATTGCAATTTGCTGCATAATGGCCCTTATTCCCACAAATGGTGCAATTTATTATTGGATTTACTCTGTTGTTCTGTATACCACAGTCCCTGCTAATGTGACCTGGTTGACCACATTTATAGCAAGTTAATGCTCCATTAGTCCTTGGCCTTGCATTAGTATTGTTATTACCGGAGTTATAATTATTATTACCATTATTATTCATATTATAATTATTATTGTTGTTATTGTTATTATTGTTACTGTTATTGTTATAATTGTTTCGATTATTATTATTATTATTATTATTATTATTATTATTATTATTACTATTATTGTAACCATTTCTCTTACCAATACTACTATTATTGTTTCTATTATAATTATTAAAGTTATTGTTAAAGTTATTATTTCTGTTATTATTTCCAAACTTATTTCTGTTATTATTATTATTAATATTTTGCTGATTATTCCTGATATTATTATTATAGGTATTCCTATTATGATTATTATTATTATTGTTGTTGTTATTATTATTTCTATTATTATTGTAATTATTATTATTATTAAATTGGGGACGGTTATTGAATCCTGATCCTGTTCTATTTTCATTTAGGCAATGCCATATATTTGTTGAACATTTGTTGGAACATTGTACTATCCATATTATTATTTTGTGTCCTTATGGGTGCAACTTGTTCCAATTGCTCAGCAAATAACCTGGCTCCTCGAAGTAAATCCTCCAATCTCCTATAATTTTGTCCCAAAACGTACTGCTTAATAGATTCCGACCGCAATCCTCTTATAATTATTCGTTGTGCAGTTTCTTCTGCATCCTGTAACATTGATCCTGGTTCTGCTAAATATTTCCTTTGAATCCCTAATTTTAAGCAATGATATTTCGGTCGCCAAAAGTATTGACCGACTCGGCTATTGTTTGGAAACAACTTTCCAATTCCGTGTTTAATTGTGCTATATTTTTTCTTGGTCTGAAATTTTCTTCTAAAATTTCTTTAAATTCCTCGAACAGTGTTACTGTCCTGTCCTGAAATAATTCCGCTGCTCTTCCTCTTTATTTTCCACGAAATAGTTGCCTCAACACTGTACCTTTGTCTATGTCATCCGTCCTGTAGTATGCTTCTTGTGCTAATTCTAAGAAGCTTTGTAACTCTAAAACCCTCCTGTCGCCCTCAGCTGAATATAATGGCACTCCCGCTAAATATGTGGGTGCTCAATGGTAAAGTCATATTATTTCTTAAATCATAAGTATTGTCAATGTTACAAAAATTACTTTGTATCGTCCTTGGTAATATTCCTTGATTTTCTTCAGTGGTTAATGGTTCGTTTGGTCGTAATTCGTTTTCCATTATTTGTTCGTTATCCCCCTGTCCGTTTTCTTCTATATTTTCCATACTTTTTTCAAAACTAATGGTTTCTAATGGATTATTCAATAAATTTGCTCTACTCCTTGTATTATACCTATAAATTTGATCCCGTTTTATTTTGTCGCACACCTTCCTAGATGGTGTTCCTACCTCGCTAAAAGTTAAAAAGTTAAATTCAAATAATTAATTTTACAAAATCCAATAACAAAAAAAAAATGTCATATATATATTTAATCTACATATATATATATAAATCATATTTTATTAATTCTATTACTTTTAACAAAAAAAACTATGCTTTCTTTATTTTATTCCCCAAAAAAAATATATAATTTTGTTCTTAAATTTCTAATTTCTTATAAAAAAAATGTATTCTCAAAAAAAACTATTCAGAAAAAAATCATTGTGTTCTTTTTCTATAACTAATATGCACTCCTCTGTTGTGTTAAATTTTCCATTGTTTTGCAGCATTTTTCAAACTGCTTGTCTATCCTCCTGTTTTTCTGTTCCAGGCGTAACTCTCTTTTCAATCGCTTAATCTCCTCCTTGAACTTTTTTCGTTGTTCAGCGTCTGTTTTTAATGTTAGCAGCTGATAAAGCTGTGCTATTTCTCTTCGTTTTTTTGCTTGCTTCCCCCCTCTTGATTTGGTTTCTTTTCTTTTTCTACCTTTACCGTCGTTTTTTGTCTCCTGCGGTACTCTTCTATCGTAATTGGTTTTGGTCCTACTTTGTTATTTTTTACAATTTCTTGTTCCATCTAGTTGAAAAAAATTAAATAAAAGCTGTGCATTAGAAAAAATGCGCTATGCTTATCCCTTTTTGTTCTGAGAGCTAGTCAGGGTCTAAAAAAAAATTAGAACCTACCGGCGTAGGTTCTTTTTACAAGAAAATAGTACTTTCTTGTTTACCGGCTGCGCCATATGTTATGTTCTAACATAATTTTCCATTATAATTACCTTTTTAATATATTTTTTCCTTTAAAATGCACCTTTTAATATGAAGGAGTCTCAAATGCTTGTTTTATACTTAAAAATCTTTTTATTTATTAATTCCGACTTAAATTTTAATTTACAATTTACAATATTTTACTTTATACTTTGTACTATAATTATTGAAACAAGCGCTTATTCAAAAAGAAATGGCTTAATCAATAGAATAGTCAGAATAATAATGAATATTTTCCAATTAAAATCCATGACTTTTATACAGAAATTTTCTTTATACTAAACAAAATTGCGTAATAAATACAAATTAATATATTATTAATTATTTTACGTTAATTTCGTCATCGAATATTTTAATTAGAATTTAATTTTGCTTATTCGACAAGAATGTCGACCAAGCGTTTTTTATTTTTGACCGACATAATTAATTTAATTTAATTTTGATTTAATTTTACTTTGACCGATATTCTAAATATTGTATAATAAACAATTATTGTGTAATAATTATTTATTACTGAAATTATACAATTTTAAACATTTTTTATTTAAATAAATATTTGACCGATATTGTTAATATAATTTTGTATATATTTTATTCAAGATTTTCCTTAATTTTAGTTATGTGTATATTTTTACACATTTAGTTATGTGTATATTTTTACACATATTATTTTAATGCGTGATAATGCAACTGCATTACTATTTAATGTTAGAAAACATAACGTTTGCAGAAATATTTGAAGATTTTATTGAAGTGAAATTAAGAAGAAAATTTTAATAAATAACTGTAACAGACATATTTGTTTTAATTTCTGATAAATAAATATTATTTTATTTTTCATGGCGCAGTTTACACAAATTGCCTACGGCGTAAAACGACTTAGATCCGGGCCTGGATATGCCTGAGCACATTTGGAAAATGTGTCAATTAATGTGAAAAATTTCTGATTTTTTATTGTTAATGTATCAGCATGAATAATTTCAAATGGTTTCGAGGGTGTTGGTGTTAACTCAAATTTTTGTTGTGGTGGATGTCTATCATACTTCATTCGTTGGCATAATTCGCAATAATTTATATAGGTAGTTACATTGCTTCTAATATCAGGCGAATAATATTTAGTTTTTATTTCAGCTTCGGTTTCTGTAATTCCACGTTTATTAGTTTTGAATTTATGGCATAAATCTATAATTTGATTTCTTTGCTCATCTGTTTTTATGTCTTCTAACATTTTATTGCAATTAATAAGTTTAAGAGTTGAATTTTTAAAAGTTTCTTGTAATATTCGACAAAATCTTGAATTAAATTCAAATTTATCAATTTGAAATGCATATTTTTTGTTTGTTATGGAAAATTCTTTGAAAATTGCTATGATTTCGGATTCAAAATTATTTGTTAATTTCAATAGTAGTTCTTATTCGATATCCAAAAAGTCGAATTATTTTTGGTGGTTTTGGATTATATAATACTATTTTAAAAATAAGTTGATTATTGAAATAATTTATTAGAGTTTCTGATATTGGAATTTCTAATATTGGATATTCTAGACTAGTATATACTGTTTCATTATCTTCTACGTCATTTATATTCGGCTCTTCATTTATATTACTTATTATGGATTCATTATCGTTAATTTGACCAATATTATCAACTGTATTCACATTGACTTCATTTATTTTAATACGTGATAATGCATCTGCATTACTATTTAATGTTCCTTTTTTATATATTATAATCGAATCGAATTCATCAAGTTTAAGTCTCCATCTAGTTAATCTTGCATTCGGATCTTTAATAGAAAATAACCAATGCAAACATTGAATATATTTTGGGTTAAAATCTCTTTTTACTCCCTTTTTTGAACAACTAGTCATGGGTTTAGTAATTTTAGCAAAATCAGGAATAAACTTTGTATAATAACCTAAGAGACCTAAAAAACTTTTTATTTCTTTAATAGTTTTTGGAATTGGAAATTTTTTGATACATTATATTTTATCGGGATTTGGTTTAATTCCATCTGTAGTAATAACGTGTCCTAAATATACTTTTTTTTTTGTTTAAATTCAGATTTATCCAGTTGAATTTTAAAATTAGTTTCTCGTAATCTTTGGAAGACTTGTTTTAAATTAATCCTATGTTCATGTAAAGAACTGGAAAATATTATTATATCATCTAAATAAACTAAACATATTTTATTTTGTAATCCTCTTAAATATTATCCATTACTCTTTGAAAGGTAGCTGGTGCATTTTTAAGACCAAAAGGCATTCTTAAAAATTGATAATGACCATTTTCAACATTAAAGGCTGTTTTTTGTAAATCCTCTTTTTGCATTCAATTTGATGAAAGCCACTAGCAAGATCTAGGGTAGAAAAATAATTGCATTTGCCTTATTTATCAAGAACATCTGTAATATTAGGGATAGGGTATCTATGATCAATTGTTTATTCGTTTAATTTTCGGTAATCTATTACAATGGGCCACTTTTTCTTTCCAGAAGCATCTGGTTTTTTAGGAACTACCCAAATAGGAGAGGACCAAGGTGAACTACTCAGTCTTATTATACCTTGTTTTAACATTTTTTGTGGTGAACAGGTATTTCGTCATGAGTTTGAGTTTTATGTTTAATTTGATTTGTAAATTTTAAATTATTTTCATCTAAATGAAATATATCAGAATATTTTCTACAAAGAGAAATAATATTATTTTTTTCTTCTGCATTCATGTGAGCTGTTCTTATTAAATTTGCAATATCATGTGGGTTATTATAATTATCTGAGTTACTTTTATAGGATATATAATTGTAATATCTTTATCTATTAATAAATTATTATGAATTTCCACAATAGCCCATCCATTTTCTGCTGTAGTTATAATTTCGGGTATAATACAATTTTGTATATTTTGTTGTGGAACAATAATATCACCGGATTTAATAGTAACTGGTATTTTGATTTTAGAAATGGTTTTACTTGGAATTAATATTTGTAATAAAAGTTTTGGATTACTTTCCATTTTTTGAATAGGAATTTCCACATATGGTGTTGTGAGTAGGCTTCTTGGGAATGAAATATGTGCTTTAAATTTTTCTAACATGTCTGTACCTAATAAGCCATCAAATATATTATGAAATTTATAACAATAAAATTCTAAGTTTTCATTAACATTAAATTCTTTAAAAGCTTTGATTGAAATTGAAAAATCGTGTTTAGATGAAGCAAAAGAAGTTGATACAATAAAAGGATTGTATTTTTTATTTTTTTAAAAGTATTTATCGACAATTTCCAAAGAAAGAAATGATTTAGTTGAACCGGTATCAATTAATAATTTCAAGGGGTGATTTTTTATAGATATAAATGGTAAATTTTTCTTTTCATTAATATTATGAAATTCTACTATGTTATTTCGTTTGATTACCTGTCCAGAATAAAATACTGATATTCTTTATTATTGTTGATTTCCTCAGAATTTCCTTCACTATATTCATAATCAAATTCTTGATTATTTGGACATACTTGATTTTCTGGAATTATTGAAATAATTTCTTTTGGAAGAGAAAGTTGTTCAGTATTAAAAAGTTCTTCAGAATACCATTTTGAAGTAGAGGGTTGATTAATTGGTTTGCGAACAATATTGGTTTGTCTTGTTGATGTGGTTATAGGTATTGTTTTTTCTTGGTTATGTACATGTTTTGATTTCCAAACATTTTGTGGTTTACCAAATACTTGTTGATTTGTGGGGAACTTTCTTATCGGAATATTTTGTATTTGAATTGGTCCTGTTGGAAAGTTTTGTTTATTTTGAAAATTAGAATTTTGGGGCATAAGGGAATTGTTATAGTAATGTGGTCTTTCAAACCTTGTATTTCTATTATTTATAGCAATTAATTGAGATTTTGTAGACATTTTTTTCTGATTTGTTAAATTATTATTTCCGTTTTGTAAATATCTAATATTTTCTTCTTGTCTTATAAAATTGACTGCATCTAATAAAGTAGCTGGTTGTCTTGTTCGTAACATTAAACCATATGGATTTCTTAAACCTGCCAAAAATACTTGCAGAGCATTGCGAGTATACATATGTAATTTAAATTTACGGTTAACAGGTTGGTCTTCATGGATAGATAAATAATTTTAAATTGTGTTTAATAATTTCCTAACTCTGTCATGGAACTAAAAAGGATTTTCATTTAGGTTTTGTCTTAAATTATTTAAATCGAATGATAAAGATGTTTCGTCTCTTGGATCACTAAAATTTCGAACAAGTTCATTTTTTAATTCTGAAATATTGGAACAATGACTAATATTTATGACCTCTCTCGCAGGGCCTATTAATTTGCTAATAATTGTTCCAAATATTAATTTATTTTGTATATTTTCTACATTAACTTTGTCAAAAAAAACGTCTACAATACTATCAATACTTGCAATAAAAAAACTCAATTCATTGATATCACAATCAAATTCAGGGATGTGCGTGCACTTTCAAGAATGTATAATTTGCCATAGTGTAATTTAATATTTTATCCTCAATTAAAGAATTACTTTTATTATCTTTTATAATTAAATTTTCGATATTTGTAATTAACTTATCTAATTCGGAATTTAAATTATTTTCATTTGAGGATGTTAACATAAGATATTTTTATATATATAATTTAACTTACAGTACTGATAATTGCATGTTTTCATCTGAACAATACACTGATATTATTTATTTTATTTATAAAAATTTTCTTATTATTTTAGTTTTAAATGTAATATTATTGTGTTTTTAACAATAAATTTAATAAAAAATTTGTTTATATATGTATATATTTTTATATTTTTGTATATATAAAAGGATTCTAAATTTCGAAAGGATTCTAAATTTTTTTAATAAAATACATTTAACTTTTTTTTATTAATTTATTGTTAGATTCGTTTTTAGTCATTAACTATTTAGATAGCAGAATTATCCTCGATGGATTCTCTTAACTATCCTACCGACTGCGCCAATTATAATTATTTGTTTTATATTTATAATTAGAACAAATAATGATACTCCTTTCTAGTACTTTATTAAATGAAAATTAACTGATTGCTTCAAAAGTCTGAATACTTTATTAAATTAAATAAACTGATTACTTCAAAAAGACTAAATTAGAATACAATATATTTTTATGATTCTTCTGTATTTATAGGATTCTTATATAAACAATTATGTTTTTAAATATTTTAGAACAATCTAGATATTTATGCTTTTATTCATTAAAACAATGATTCAATTAAAATTTGAAATATTCTTAATAATTGTGAAATAGGATATAAATAAGAATCCATTAATTACTATGATTAATATGATTTTTTAATATGATTAATATGAAATAAGAATCCATTAATTAATATGATTAATATGATTCCGAATAATATAAACAAAAGTTAATTGATTTTAACATAAACAAAACTTAGGTTTAACATAAACAAAGCTTAAGATAAATAAAAATATCATGATTCAATTAGGATTAAATTATGTAGTATAATAATGTATGTAAATATCTATATTCATTTCATGAATATAATTAGCCTTACCACGGCATGCAGGACTCTGCCGTGGTGGATCGATATTTCCCGTGCTACTCGTGGGACCAAGAATGGACTTTATCAAACAACAAAAAAACAAAGTAGAGTGTGATGCCACTCTAAGATCACAAAAAATCAAAACATTGTGGACGAAGAATTGTTGACAACAGAAAATGAAGAAGAGCTGTTGTGCACACCACCACAAACCGGGGAACTCATCCCGAAGTCTTCAGTAGCAATGTTTACTGACAATAGCCCAGGCTTAGTCAATGGACGGAGACAATGCGAACCATCCGTTGATGAAGCTGCAGAAGCCCTCAAAAAGCTGATACTGAAAAAAGAACAACAGTACTTCTTCGGTGCTTCAATAAGGAGAATAAGAGCATTGGCAGGAGATGGTATCGATGTAGAACATGCTAGAGATAAGGTTTCTGCCACTAAGAAAAACAGAAATGCGGAAAAGGAGCTTAAACAGCAAACTGTTGGTGAACCCAAAATAAGTAGATCGAATGGTAGCACTCCTGAACAGCCAATGAAGAAGCATGCTAAGACTCAGAAGTCAGCTGCAGTTACGGAATGTGAGGTTCAGGTTTCGAAGCCCGGCAACGGAATTAAACAACGTAAAAACAGCAAGCAGCCAAGGAAAGCAGGTGCAAGATCAGGGCCCAGTGCCCAGTGCCCAATCCCACACATAGCACTTCATAGTACGTCGTGACTACCACCGCAACATCGTACAGGGATATTATGAACCAAAGAAAGGTTGCAATTCTACATCTTATCGCTACATTCTACATCAAGTAGTGATAGGGGACGAAATTGACAACATTGTTGAGGATGGACCTGCTCCACAGCTCATGGCACAAAGTGAGAGAGTCAGGCTGGCTATCGATAACGTGCAAGAACGAATAAACACGGAACTGGGTGTTTAAGATCATAGCGACCATCAAGCCAAAATTCAATACCATCAACGGTGAGGACGCTCCACAACCCCACATCTGCTACATCTATACACCAAGGTTCGAGAATGTGCTATCAGTAGATGACAAATCCATCAACGATGTACGAAAAAAATATACAACCAACCACATCTCCACTTCCACAAAGAGCACATCATGGTGTAGAATGAGGAAGAAGACACGTGGGTTCCGAATGTCGCTCCGACTAAAGCCCCTGATGTAGCACCGAAGAAAGATGACAGAGCGAAAGATGCAGGCAAGCCGAGGATTCCACATCAACATTCATCATCCTCTTCTTCCAGAAATAGATCAGGCCACTCTTAAACCTCATCGCTGAAGTCGAAATCAGGTAGCAACGACAGGGCCAATAGGTACCATCGCTTCGGCGGCAGCAGCAAAGAAGAAGGTAAGTCACGTGACAGCAGGAAATTAGAACACACGCGTGAAAAAGGGCCAGCGATAGGTCACATGACAGAATAGAAGTTGCTAGGTCACGTTATAGACGAACCTACAGCGAGGATATACAGTGATGACAGAAATCCTAAAGATCACCATCGCCCACATGCCAGAAACCGTCGAACACCCAGGAACGAATTGCGCCGAACACCTCTTGAACAGAGGATACTGAACAACGTCGCTGCGTCCCATAAGGCAAGGGAACTGCAACAACAAAATACAAAGCTGTAGCGCTGCCACCATTCAGGTGTATTCAGGTAAACTTACAGCACGCCCTAGCAGCCTCGGCTGTTCTGTGCAGAAGGTTTGTAGGAAGCCACTTGGATATGGCCGTCATCTAGGAGCCATACCTTATAAACGACCAGGTGAGAGGCCTAACAACAGGTGAGCTTCTTTACGACTAACGTCAAGTTGTAGACCGAGGCGTGTATTCTATTTAAAAAAGGTACTAAATATGTTCCAATTTCAGATTTCTGCAACAAAGACTCAAGCTGGGTTTTTTTGTTCATAGTCCGCGCTATAAGAGTAGAGTATCTGTATGTTGTTGTTGTAGCTTACTCTACATAATTATCCTGTACAACATGTAGAGTAAAGGGAAATTATTAAATTTTAATATGGCAACTATAAATTTGACAATTAAGCTATTTCATTTCCTATATTTGAATATTGAAAATTTGATTTTTAAAAAATATCAACAAAGTGGGCGAATATTTTTAAATCAATTCTAAATCATATTTTTCCTTTGCTCTACATCGTTTTTTTATTCATTTTATGTAGACTGTAGAGTATTACAGAATAGGAAAACTCAGCTCTTGTTGCAGCGAAGGTGGAGTTACCATTCACGGAAGGTAGATCAGAGTTAATCATTGCCTCAATCTACCTTCTAGGTGATGCCACCGACCCAATATCCCACACTTAAAGACCTAGTGAACTGATGTGAGACGGAGAAAAAGCAACTGATAATTGGCGCAATATGGGGCAGTACAAATATCAACAAAAGAGGTGAGTTCTTATCTGCTTTTATTATTATTATTGCTTTTATCCATGGTGGAACAACACGCTCACAAACTAAAAACTGAGACCCGTAAACTGTTCAATAGAGCAAAATCATCCAGGAAATGGGATGGATACAAAACATCTATTACGCTGTACAACAAGGAGATTAGAAGGGCCAAGAGGGAATTATGGAGGAAATTCTGTAAGGACATAGAAGACCTACCAAGCGGAGCCAGAAGATTCTCTCCAAATCACACTATATTCATATATGGAAAAACCTGATGGTACACACACTATTCATATATGGTCTTATGGAAAAACCAGATGGTACTAGTACTGAGAATGAAAAACCGACGTTGGAGCTTATCGGTCACACTCATTTTCGAGACTCGGTTGTAGGAAACGAACAGGATGTACTTCAACCAACACTAACAAAAAATTTCAGGTCGGGTCAAGGCCTTGGGTACATTCCGGTGGCATGACGTACAGTTAAGGTGATATACATACCAAAAGCAGGACGTCGTCTGAGCAACCAACAAAAGTCGCATCGACCAATAAGTCTTACTTTAGTGCCCACAGGGCGGGGTACTATCACCAATTATGTGGTGCACTTTGGTGGATGACCTGTATTTGGTATAGACGTTCAGGGGTACGCTGATGACCTAGCAATTCTTATCGGAGATAAATTTGAGAATACTGTTTCTCACCTTCTTCAGAATGTGTATGCTGCACTGGTGCAGAGAAGTTGGCCTTAGCATCAACCCTAGAAAGAGTATACTTGTGGCTTTTACGAAAAGAAGAAGCAGGGATAAACTAGTAAAACCTATTCTCTTCGGTGAAAGCATTGACTTCTCAAGGGAAGTCAAATTTCTTGGGGTCACACTTGATGATAAACAATTCCAGGTTCTCATTATGGACCAGCCGCAGTATGCTTGGAAAACAAAAGATGGCCTTCTGGATATAGACTGCCATAGCAAGGCCAATCTTGTTATATGCTGCACATGTTTGTTGGGAAAGGCATTGCAAAAAACGGCACCAAAGAAGCTAAAAAAGCTGCAATGAAAATTAATATTAATTTACAATTTCCGTTAAATTTTACATTTTTTTGTAATATTTTACACTTTCTGTTAAATTTACATTTTTCTGTTAAATTTACATTTTCTGTTAAATTTAAATTTAACATTTCCATTTTCTGTTAACTGGTTTTGGGCCCTCTTGACCCACGGACTAAGCAACAAGATGTACTATTCACGACCTTTTATTTGATACCCAACATAATTTTTTTTATTTTGGGCCCCACTTGACCCACGGTGCCCCATGGACTACCCATTGATATGTACTCTTCAAGAACTTTCATTTGATACCCCACATGATTTTTTGTATGATGGGGCTCCACATTGCCCTTGTTTTACCCCCACATGAACCACGGCACTCCCCGGAGTACCTCCCATTGACATGTACTCTTCAAGACCTTTCTTTGGATACCCCACATGATTTATTTGGTACATGCAAAAAGTAATAAACAAGCAAATAATCAGAAATAGTAAGGGAAAGTACCCTTATCAGAGTTAATGGCATTTATCAGAAGGTCTACTTATCGTTACTATTGCTGACAGTTGCTCAAACTCCACGGGAAAGTACATTGATAAGACTATAAGACTATTGGAAATCACATTTTAAAAATTAAGATTTTATATATTTTATTATTCAGCGCCTCTAGCGGTAGAAATTTGATATGGCATTCTACTCTTAAATACCTTTCCAACGAGTGGTCAAGCTTCAGTTTTGGTGCACATTTACTATATAAAATCCAATTTTTATCCGAAAAAAGATGTTTTAGAAAAATGGAAAGAGCGCCGCCTACAGGCCGAATTTAAAAATATTATCAATTACACCTAGTTCTTAATAAATCAATAAATCTTAATAAATTCCTGAGTGTACATTAACCATGCGAAATAACTGGTTTTTATTTTTTACATCGGACGGACAGACAGACAAAAGCGTTACAATTTTATTCCGAAAAAGATTTTTTGGCAAAATGCGAATAGCGCCACCTACTGTCTGAATTTTTAAATTCTGTCAATTACATATGGTTCTAAATAAATAAAGCTTTCCATTGGTATATACTTGAGTGTACATTTAGTATAACTTGAGTGTACATTAACTATGTGAAATAACTGGTTTTTATTGTTTACATCGGATGGACAGACGGACAGACGGTCCGTCCAGACCCCGTTAACATAAGGGATTTTTTCTTAAAAAAAAGCCCTAAAAAGTATAATCTAAATTCCATACAAATTCTTCAAGTTTGCGAACAGTTTCACTAATACATTTTTATTGTAAATAAATATACGTTCATAAATTTACATTTTACGGGAACGGGAAGACTGAAATTAGCATTTTATTTATAGTAGTTAGTTTTTATTTTTAGTTGTTTTATACTTTTATTTATTTTTAGTAGTTAGTTTTTATTATTTATAGTAGTTAGTTTTTATTTTTAGTTGTTTTTATTATGTAAAATTAATTTTAACTTCTAAATGAAATTCAAGTATGTTGTCTTTTAAATTAATAAATAAAATTATTTAAAAAACATTTATTTTAATATACTTAAAATAAAAATTTAATGTACATCTTCAAGATTTAATATACATTTACTAATGAACAAGAACTGTTCTTAAACGTTACTCTAAAATAATTCTCAAACGTTTCGCTGAACCTGTAAATTAATGTTCTGCAAAAACTGTCCGTAAATGTAACGGTTTAGAGTAAACTTTGCGAACACTAATACATATAAAAGTCCTAGAAAAATAGTTTCACTGTTTTTGTGGCGAACTGTTTTATTACATTACTGTTTTATTATATTAAACCTAATTTTTGGGGCTTATTGACTATTGGAAATCACATTTTAAAAATTAACATTTTATATATTTTAGTATTCAGCGCCTCTACCGGTAGAAATTTGAAATACGGATACTGGCGTATTCTACTCTTAAATACCTTTCCAACGAGTGTTCAACCTTGATTTTTGGTGCACATTTACTATATAAAATTAGAGTTTTATATGCAAAAAGGTGTTTTGGGAAAATGTGAAAAGCGCCGCCTACCGGCCGAATTTGAAAATTCTATCAATGACATATTGTAAATAAATCAAACTTACTATTGGTGTGTTTATCATAAACTTGTGTGTATACCAACTATGTGAAATAACTGGTTTTTATTGTTTACATCGGACAGACGCACATACGGAGAGAAAACCGTTAACATAAGGGATTTAAATATAAAAAAAAACCCTAAAAACAACATACAATTAAGACTGCATAGTGATGTGCATGAATACAACACAAGGAAATATCAGTACTTAATTATTCCAACATCACGAACAAACAGGCAGGATTTATTCTAATGTTGTAGAATAACACACGTCGCCGCTGTATTTTGTTATTATTCCGCAAAATATTTGCATTACGCATTGCGAAATATAAACATTCAATATTAAATATTGTTCTAGTTTGTATTTACATTATTAATCTGGGTCAATAATTTAATAATTCTTAGTGCGCATTTATGCAAAGTATGCCATTTTGGGTATAACCAATAACAATTAATAATAAATATTATTGAGTGCAATTACTCAATAGTAAATTAATTGTATTATTATTGAAATCAAGTTTGTTTACATTTTTATGTAAACAAACGCTGAGAAATCAAAAAATGTGTTTAAATAATTTGGTTTTTCTGGTAATTCAGAGAGTCTAAATTTATAGTCAGCTTAAGTTAAACAGTTTTCAAAACAGAAAGTTTTGTACAGAGCTAACTTTTTAACATAAGCTTGAAATAAATAAAACATAGACTTGTATAAACTAAGGAAAATCTTGAGTTTTGATTTAAACAAATTAAAGATTTCCAGCGCTTGCTTTCCCTTCATTTTTGGTAAAGATTCATTAAGTTAAATAACATTTTTAAAAACAATATAATTATATGTTTCACCCTCTAGTTAGTTAGTTAGTTTAGTAAGTGGGACGTTAAGGCAATACTGTTGCCTCTCTGCACCACGACCTAGAACATATATTGTGCATTGCCTAATTAGTTGGGTCAGTTGATATCAAGGCTCTTGTATAACCCCAATATTTTCCTAACCGGCAGAATTTTAATCTCCTGAGGGAACAGAAAACCCTTACCTAGATAATTCAGCCTTTTCCGGGCAATGGCTTCGCAATCGCAAAGGATATGCTCCGCTGTCTCATCACCATTTGAACAGAATCGACAGTCCCTAGTGTCAGACTATCCGATTTTATTTAAGTGATACCTAAATGGGCAGTGGCCTGTGAAAAGATCAGTAATAACACGAAGCTCAGATTTGCTAAGTGTGAGAATCTCTTTAACTCTCTTTTTTGAAAAGTCTATGAATTTCTTCCCCTGTCTTATACCTGGTGAGTTATGCCAATAAGTAGGTTTCAAATTTTGTTCCCATTCCCCAATTTCCTACATTAGGTGGCTTCAGGATGTTCCACAGAAGGGTTCAGGTCATATGAGAGGTGTGTTAGCACCGTTCCTAGCAAGTTCGTCGGCTATTTCATTGCCGGTAATACCCTCATGCCGTGAGGGCATACCCACATTAGAGTAACCCTGTTGTTGCTTGCCAGTTGCTTGAGGGAGGATAGACATTCCCATACAAGTTTTGAGTCAAAGGTAAATGACTCTAAAGCTTTAAGGGCCGCTTGGCTATCCGACATAATGTAAATGTTTGTGCTACATATGCGTCTTTTGACACATTCTCTAGCACAAAACTCTACGGCATGTTTTTTCGATTGGAAAATTGTTGGTGTAACACCAAGGGGTTCCGAAAGGCGAAAACGGGGTCCGTATACCCCTAAACCTACTCCATCGTCCATTTTTGAGCCATCTGTGTACCAAACTACCGAATTGTTCCTAAGAGTGGGGCCCCCTAAGCTCCATACGTTGCGGTCCGTGAGGACCACTTTAAAGGGTTTGTCAAAGTTTAGTCGCTTTTCCATAAAGTCTGACATTTCCATAGTCGATGGCGACTTTTGGAGGTCAGCTAGAATTGCCAGATGACCCACTAGATTCCCAGGTTTGAATTTGTTTGTCCTTTGCAATCTGAGCGCGCCTAGGAGAGCCTCCTTTTTCACCTGAAGATGTAAGGGAAGCAGGTCCAGGAGGGCTTCCATGGCTGCAGTCGGACAGGTTTGCATTGCACCGGTTATACTTAGGCATGCAAGCCGTTGCACTTTTTGCAACTGGATTTGCGTGGACCTTTGTTGTGTTTTTGGCCACCACACTAACGCGGCATAGGTCAAAATGGGAATAACGATCGCGCTATATGACCAGAATATCATTTTAGGTTTCATTCCCCATGTTTTACCAAGAAGACGGTTGCATGCATATAAAGCCCTTGTGGCTTTTGTGACCGTTTTCTTTACGTATGAGTTCCAATTTAGTTTCTTATCTAGGATTATTCCTAGATATATCACTTCGTTGGCATACTCAATACTCAAGCTTAGTTTGGGAGATTTTAAATGCACCATCCTTCTCTTTGTGAATGGTATAAGTATGGTTTTATTAGGGTTCACACAGAGGCCTTCGTCAAGGCACAATTTTTGCACAAAATTTAAGGCCCTCTGCATGAGCTCTGACAGGGTTCCACCATGCTTTCCTCTTATTGTTATTATAAGATCATCTGCATAACCTTGTACATCATACCCCAAATTTGACAGCTTTTCCAGCAGATCATCAATCGCTATAGACCATAACAAAGGGGATAATACCCCTCCTTGGGGGCAACGTTTGACGGCTGTTACTGTGACCGGAAAGCTTAGCTGTTATGCGGCGGCATTCAAGCATAGCTCTCATCCAGCCAATAGTAGGGATCTCGATCCCTTTACGCGAAGCCGCTCTTTCTATCGAGTCGTACGATGTGTTATCGAAGGCGCCCTCTATGTCTAGAAATGCACAGAGAGCAACTTCCTTGGCCGCGAAGGATTTTTCAATCCTATTTACAAGGGCATGTAATGCAGACAGTGTTGATTTATCAGCTTGATAAGCAAACTGGTGTTTGTGAAGTGGTGACACTTTGAGAGCGTTTTCTGTTATGTGTAGGTCAATGACCTTTTCCATTGTTTTAAGGAGGAAGAATGATAGACTAATGGGTCTATATGATTTCGGCTGGGCACTTGGGCGCCCTCCTGCCTTTGGAATAAAGACCACATTAACCATCCTCCAAGTGGTTGGTATATGTTGGAAGATATAGCTAGCTCTAAACAATTTAACTAGTACTGGGATCAATTCTTCAAGCCCTTTCTGTAGGAGGGCCGGAAATATACCATCCGCGCCATGCCATTTGAAAAGTTTAAATGAGCGAATAGCCCATCTAATTCGGTACAGAGTAAATAGTCTACCTGATAGGCTTTTAGTCCGATTATTTGGTTAGCGGTTATTTGTGAGGGAAGGCGATCCCTCTGTGCCACTGGGTTCTTGTGTACTGGTAGAACCAGGGAAGTGAGTTGCCAGAAGCAGTTCAATAGTTGCCAGAAGCAGTTAAATAGTTCCCTTTCGGTTCTCATAAGACTTTTTGGAGGCGAGCTGCAGTGGGCACATGGTTTACCTTTTTACAGAAATTCCTCCACGTCTTTCTTTTAGATTTCCTTACTTCTTTATTATATTCCGTGAGGGCATTATGGTAATCGCTCCACGCATCGGTGCGTTTAGCTAGGTTAAAGGATCTTCTTATTTTTCCACGGAGCCTACTTAGTTCAGGGTTCCACCAAGGCACACCCCTATTTTGTTTTACCGGACAATTGTTTTCATAGGCATTAGTTAGAAGATTTTGTAGCTCTGTAGCTACTTCTTCTAGGTCAGAGATCGATGCAATGTTTTTGTTTAGGGACCCTATCTCAGACTTTATGTGGTGGGTATAGGAGGACCAATCTGTATTTTTCGGTACCCTATTTATATAAGACTGTTGGCATGAACCCTCTAATCTAAATCTGATTTGCTGATGATCAGACATGGAGGCTACTTTGGAGACATGCCAGTTGGTCAGAAGGGAGCTTATTACTGGACTGGCTAAGGTTAAATCAGGACCTCTCGCCTAATCGAGTTTATAAAAGTGGGTTTGTCGCCTTTGTTAATTATATCTATGTTGTTAGTAATAAGATATTCTAAAAGACACTCACCCCTTTTGTTAACATCAGTGCTGCCCCATACAGTGTGGTGTGCATTTGCGTCGCAACTGATGATAAACTGTTTCCTCAGTCTTTGGCAGTATTTGATTAAACGTATAACATCTTCAGGAGGAGTTGTGTCCGAATCCCCAGGGAAGTAAGCCGAAGCCCAAACGACTTCTTGCTTACCCCCTTCAGATTGCACCTCTACTGATACTGCAACAGTATCCCTCGAAATAAACTCTGAAATGGGAAGAAAATTAATTCTCTTGTTGATCAATATAGCTGCTCTTGGGTTGTCATGTTTGTTGTCATAAATTAACTTACATGTGCTTGTTGGTAGGCCCTTATTTGACCTTTATGGATCCAAGGCTGCTGGATGAGCGCTATGTCCACGATCTCTTGAATAAACTTACAGCTAAGCGTTGATGTTGCTGCTTTTCCATGATGTAAGTTTATTTGGAGGCAGTCTATGCTGCTGCAATCCATTTCTTTTTTATTTTTTTCAACCCCTTGACCTGAGCCGATTTGTGACCCTTGGAGCTAGAGCTGGTGTTAGCTTTGGCGGTTTTGGAGGTTGATGGACGGGTTGAGGATGTCCGGCTTTGCGTACCCTTCGAAGCACCGATCTTAGGTGTAGAGTCTACCTGTTGAAGCTTTGGAGCTTGTAGGCAGATCTCTGTTCACCTTTGGATCGGGGCTCCTGGGTAACACCGGTTCATCCTGTTTGGCTTTCTTTTGTCGAAATTGAACGAAGCCAAACCTGAAGTTGATTTTGTGGTCGGTTTTCTTCAGATTTTCAACGGACGAATGATCGACGGATAAGGTCAGCTGAGTTGCGGTGCCGTGTTGTTCTCTACGCATGACCTTCCATTCGTCAACGTTAAGGCCTACGTTCTGCCCTTGTATGATGCCCAAGATACGCTCGCTAGGCGTGTCTGATCATGCTGGGAAGAACGTAGTAATTATTTGTGATTTAGGAATGTTACATTCCTCCACAGCTGTAAGCTGTGCGTTCTTCCAGGGCACTATTCCGGAAATTGTGCTGCGAACCCACTCGTAAGTGAGTTTGTTAGCACAATTTAGAACTAACCAGCCTGGCTTAAAGGTTGAACCAAGGAACTTCGGTTTGGTAACCGATTCCTTTTGTTCGACGATTTTGACCATGATGGCTTCTTGAATGGCAGTCATTTGCTCAATTGTCAAGAGTTCTTCCGGATAGCTGTGGGATAAAATGCCCAGTTTCATCCCTTCGACTACTTGTTTGTAGCTTAATGCACTTCCTTTAGGCACGTTATCACCTTTGTCATTGGAAGTAGACGATGTTGTTGTCCGCACTAAGCTACAAGCGCCACCTGAAGGACCTTTAATCCTTTTCTCTGGCGCTTCTGGGGTGGTGCCATCCGAGCGGTTCCTTTTGTTAGCCTTCTTTGGCTCTATAGGTTTTTGTCATTGGAAGTAGACGATGTTGTTGTCCGCACTAAGCTACAAGTGCCACCTGAAGGACTTTTGATCCTTTTCTCTGGCGCTTCTGGGGTGGTGCCAGGTGTTTTTGAAAAATGAAAAAAGCGCCGCCTACCGTCCGAATTTCAAAATTATATCAATTACATCTTGTTCTGAATAAATTAAGCATCGGTGGGTCTATCATATCCCTGAATGTACATTAACCATGTGAAATAATTGGTTTTTATTGTTTACGTCGGACGGGCAGATGGACAGACGGACAAAAGCGTTAGTATAAGGATTTTTTTTAAAAAAAGCCCTAAAAATACAAACCAGCATCAACCAGAATTAAAGTATGTGATACATAAAAATTTGCAAAAGAAACACCCTGATTTTGCGTGATAATTAACAGGCCAACCACCAAGAAAATGTGTATGTATAGGTGTTGATGAAGTTTTTCCTAAGTTTATATGCAAATCTACGTAGTTTTATATGAAATATTATGAATTTGTAAAATATCATAACTTTTAATAAAATAATACCTTATTAAAATCACAATTAATAAATAAATTGGAAAGACTCTGCCATAGTTGTAATTAGAAGTTTTATTAAAGCTATGTACAGGCAGAAAGTGAAAAGGTCATAATTATTTAAAATTTGTACATTGAAACCTTGTGAAAATTTTGACTGAAATTTAAAATTGACAAAATAAAAAGAAAAGCTAAATATAAGTCAAATATATTTATTGTAAAAAGTCAAATATATATAATGTTTCTTCTTCAAACTCGTATTCGTCTATAATGTTTTTTCTTCAAACTCATATTCGTCTACATAATCGTTTTCAATCATATTAAAATTAATAATTCAGTAATTCATAAAATTTAAAATATTTGATACTAAAAACTTCAAAATATTAATTTTTAAGCTATGTACAGACAGAAAGTGAAATGATGATTTCCCATATAAATTTTCGGGTTGTGAAAAAGTCGGGAAATTTTTTTGAAATTTTTTCCAAAAAGTAGTACATACTCGACGTGAAATGAAAATTATTTATTAGAGACATGAACCTTAAAATAATCAAATTTTTCACAACTATATTAATGATCTGTACATTTATTGAACGTGAAAAATTAATATATTGATGTTTTTATTATCAAATATTTTAAATTTTATGAATTATTGAATTATCAATTTCAATATGATTGAAATTGCTAGACGAAGACGAAGTTGCTAGACGAATATGAGTTTGAAGAAAAAACATTATATGTATTTGACTTTTTACAATAAATAAATTTGACATATATTTGGCTCCTTTTTTATTTTGTCAATTTCAAATTGCAGTCAAAATTTTCACTAGGTTTAAATGTACAAATTTTAAATATTTTTTTCACTTTCGTTCTGTACATAGCTTTAACGTTCAATAAATGTACAGATCATTAGTGTAGTTGTGAAAAATTTGATTTTTTTAAGGTTCGTGTCTCTGATAAATAATTTTCATTTCACGTCGAGTATGTACTACTCTTTGAAAAAAAATTCCAAAAAAAATTTCCCGACTTTTTCACGACCTGAAAATTTATATGAGAAATTATCATTTCACTTTCTGTCTATACATAGCTTAATCGATTAATTCAGTATTTTATATTTTGACATATAATCTACATCTACACCAACACATAGAAAAACGAAACAGCTGATTCAATCGTTGCCCTGTATTATATTGGCATTGGATAAGCACGATGCATTTTTGCGTAGCTTCTGTTTAAAATTTTAGACTGTTTGTTGTTTTTTGTCTCAGAAAATTTAGTTAAGTTTATTTTTGTACATTTTTTATATAATTTAGTATACAAATAGATGTATAATTAGTTATCTTTTTTGTAATTTTTTTATATATTCATTTTCGAAATTTTTTGTTGATTAAAATTACAAAAGTAGTATTTTATACGGCGGGAACAATATATAACACAGAACACGGAAAAGTTTGTGGTAAATGCAGTGTTAATATTCCTCAATTCGCAAAAAAAAAACCATATCATTGCATAATCTGCAATAAAACTCTTTTATGGTTGAAAGAGTAAAATATTTAGTTTCTTTTAGAAAAGTATAAGTGTTTTAAATCGATGATTTATATAAATATTTTTTTTCTAATTAAGGATATATGAACCTGAAAAAAAAGAAAATCGTTATAATATATATTTTTTAATTATTAATTTTAGTTAACAGTTTTTTACTTTTTACAATAGTTGAATATTTAATTTTAAACTAAGAATTTTAAATTAATTTAATTTATTTAAATTTAATAATTACTTTACTTTACTTTATTTGAATATTTATTTCTTTACTTATTTTGAATTTTCTATTATCGCAAACGATTCCAAAAAGAGGACGAAATTTGAATTTCTTCAGTATTTATAAACTTTTTTAACTATAGTTCTAATGCTACTCCGGAGATGTCGCTTTATATTTAACAATACATGAGCGCCGACTCGATCTACTCCAACACATGAGCGCCGATGCTACATTGACATACTACATGTGTGGCGGTGTCAACAATGAGTATACCATTAACAGGTATATTAAAGCAAATTTGATATTATTTAAGGCAAATTTGATATTATTAAAGCAAATTTTATATTAGCTGCGTTTTATTAATCCTACTCTGCTGCACTATAAGAGTACAGTATCTGTATGGTTGTTGTTGTAGCTTACTCTACATAATTATCCAGTACAACATGTGGAGTAAAGGGAAATTAATGGGAAATTATTAAATTTTAATATGAGAACTATAAATTTGACAAGTAAGATACTTCATTTCGTATATTTGAATATTGAAAATTTGATTTTTAAAAAATATCAACAAAGTGGGCGAAAATTTTTCGTTGAATTCTAAATCATATTTTGCTTTGCTCTACATCGTTTTTTTTTCATTTTTTGTAGAGTAGTGCAGAGTAGGAATAAAAAAGCTCGGCTGCAATCTAACGACGGGTATTAAACTTGCAGATAAAAAAACCTAGGCGGAATAATTAAGGAAAAGGGGAAGGGGTTTAGAACAATTAAAATTAGGTATAGAAAAGAACGTAAACGTACAGAAAAGGAACGATTATTAATAATAAAAGAAAATGGCACATGGGAACTTTAGGGTTCACTACTTCCATATGTATAATATTAGTTATCATAATCATACTTCGAACAATTCTGAAAAATAGGAAAAAGAAAACAGTAACAACCATAAAGATTAACTTAACGGAACTGAAAAGAAATAAACCAGAAATCAGAACTTTTCAACAAACAGAAGAAAATGAGAAATGAACCACAATCCAACATTACCTCCATTTTAAACCCACACCCGTTCGCCTAATCAACCAGTGGAACACAAACCTCGTAGATCACAAAATCCTAAATCAGAACATAGAAAACTACCTGATTTAACTTTTCAATCGTAATTGGCTAGCCAATTACATTTATAAAAAAAATTATTTCATATTTTAATTATATCATAAAAAAAGAATTACACAGGGATGAAATTATATAAATGAATAGAAAAAAAAGAAAAGAAAACAAAAGTAGTAAATAATAGGTAAAAATAAAAATAAAATTAACGAAAATGAATAAATTTAAAGAATAATATTAAAAATAAAAATATATCTAAATTATGGAAAAAAGTGAAATGAGATAAAATGGAAAAAAAATTATTAAATTAAAGGTTAAAGTTAAAAGGTTAAATTGTAGAAAAATTAAAAATGTTAATATTTTGTAAATGTTGAATATATATAACAATTAAAATAAAAAATGGTTGAAATTGTGTAAAAAATAAAAAAAGAAGTAATAAATTGTAAAACTGTTTATATAAATTAATAAATTGATTGAAATAACTAAAATTAAAAAATTAAATAAATGTTGGGAAAAAATATTGTTTTAAAATAAATGAAAAAAAATAAATATAAATGTATTGAAAAAAATGTTTAATATTCAAAAATTAAGGAAAATATTGTTAAAAAAAATTAAGAAAAATAAATATGTAAAAGAAATTAATGAAAAATGTTTAATAAGATTTGAAAATGTGTGTAAAGGAATAAATGTATATATAATAAAGAAAATAAATAAAATAATAAACTAATAATGTTGAAAGAAACTGCTGAAAAAAAAATTGTTTAAAAAATATGTAAAAGAACAAATATATAAATAAAAAAAGAAAAAGAATTAAATCGTATAAAATAAGAAAAAACTGATATATAAAAGGTATACATAAAATTATACCAATTTCCAAAAATTTGTATTGTGAAAAAATAAATAAATTGAAAATAAACTGTATAGAAAATAAGTTAACAAAAGTTAAAAAAAAAATGTATAGTAAAGGCTAAATAAATTGAGAAATTCTGAATTGCCATACATCCAAAAAATGTATCCATTTTAGTAATGGGAGGTATAGAACACTATAATGAACGTGTTTACCAAATATCAGCCCAATCCATCCAGAGGCACCAGAGAAAATCCCAGATGAAAATATGACCATTCATCATTTCATCCAGACCACTATAATGAATGTGTTTACCAAATATCAGCCCAATCCATCCACAGGCACCAGAGAAAATCCCAGATGAAAATATGGCCATTCATCATTTCATCCAGACCACTATAATGAATGTGTTTACCAAATTTTAGCACAATCCATCCAGGGGTACCAGAGAAAATTCCAAATGAAAATATGGGCATATATAGTAAAAATATCAATGAAAAAACCCGACATGAACAGCATTTTAAATCTGTGCTCTGTGCCACCAAAAAATTCGCATATAAAAAATATATATTATAATTATACCTATATAGTCATAGTCATAGTCATATACACAAATATCTATATCTTTTTTAACAAAATTTTAAAATTGTTCATAGTTATTATGAATAGTAAAAATATCATTAAAAAACCCTTTCCGTTTCTTACATGAAAAAACACCACATGAACAGCATTTTTAATCTGAGCTGTGCCACCTAAAAATCTCATATCATCAAATTGATATATATGTATTCAATAATCATATACATATACAAATAGTTATTGCTTCATATTAAATATATTTTTATTTTGAATAAAATTTCAAAACTATTCATAGTTAATATGGAAAGTAAAAATATCGATAAAACCCCCTTCCGTTTCTTATATGCAAAAAAAAACCCGCAAGAACAGTATTTTTAGTCTGTTCATCAAAAAATATCGAAATCGCTAGAAAAATAATTTAATAAATATCGATATCGATACAATAGTATGTACTAGAAAAAATAAGAGTGCGATATAAATACAATACGTGGTATGAATGGATATCGATATTTATTAAATTATTGTTCTACCGATTTCGATAGTTTTAGATGAACAGACTAAAAATCTGTTCATGCGGGTTTTTTTTTCATATAAGAAACGGATCGTTACTTGAAAATTAAAAATTATATTATTTCTGATGAATTTTGGCGCCCTCAAGATTTCTTAAATTTTAGCGCCCCGTCAAGCTGTTCATACTGTTCTATGGGAGCGCCGGCCCTGATTAGGAGACGTTTTCGAAGGGTTATTTCGCTATATAAAACAAGCAGTTTCAAGTGGAATTGGTGTTTTATCAGATATTGCTTCAGGAGCAAATCCCACAGAAGTCTTAAAAGATAGGGGTACAGAAGCCCTGAAAAATTTGAGACGCGAAGCTGTAAATAAAATGCATTCCGTGTATGGTTCTGGAAAAAGGAGAGCTATAAAAAGAAAGAATTCTACAAAACCGCGTCATTTACGTTTTAAATTGAAGAGACGTAAAGTTAAAAAAAGTAGTAAAAACAGAAAACGTATATTAGACATTTTTGATTAAAGATTTTGGAGTGTATGAAATCAGAGTTAGATATATTTAGTTTACCACCTATTCAATCAGTATCTTAAAATCAGAAGAAGTTGTTTATAACCTAATTGCTTCTTTAGATCATTCTTCGACTATAGAATTTGTTTCTTTGGGTCATGGCGATACATATAGAGATTTATCAGCAACATATTTAAAATTAAAAATACAAATATTAAAGAAAGATGAATCAGTGTGGAATGATGATAAAGATACTTCTACACCTCCTAAATTAATAGCCCAACCGGCAATTGTTAACAATTTATTACATTCTATGATTAAACAATGCAATGTTCAGTTAAATGGTAAAAATATTACTTCATCTGACAACAATTATAATTATAGAGCTTACATCGAGTCTTTACTTAACTATGGAAATGATGCTGCCAGTACCCATTTAGAATGTGCTGGTTGGTCGTTAGATAAACATGATGTAGGAAAATCTGGAAATAGTGGTTCCTCAGAACGTAAAATATAAATAAAAAAGTTTTTTAAAAATACTTTCCCTTAAAGAAATATTCAACTAAAAAGTAATAAACAAGCAAATAATACCACATCAATGTACTTTCCCGTTGAGGTTTAGCCATTGTCAGCAATAGTAAGGGTAAGCAGACCTCCTTATAAATGGCATTAATTCTGATAAGGTCTACTTTCCCTTACTATTGCTGACAGTGGCTAAAACTCAACGGGAAAGTACATTGATGTGGTATTATTTGCTTATTTATTACTTTTTAGTTGAATATTTCTTTAAGGGAAAGTATTTTTAAAAAACTTTTTTTTATTTATATTTTTTATTTTACACTTTTAGTCGGTCAAATATTTATTCATTTGACCGACTAAAAATATTTAAATACTTTGACAACTTGGGAATGATTTGTTTGAGCTCCTCATGGCCCACGATTTGGAATTGCACACGTGGCCGATGTTTTGTGCCTTCCATGGCCCCCGGTGCCCCACATGCTTTTTGTATAATTCGCTCCACATGACCCAGGGTACTGCTCGGACTACTCTTCAAGACCTTTCATTTGATGCCCCACATGATTTTTTTATGATGGGCCCCCATATGACACAGGTTTTGTGCCCTAATATGAATTACGAAGCCCAACGGACTGCGCAACGAGATGTATTCTTCAATACGGTTTATTCGATACCTCTCATGTCTTTTTGCATTATGGGTCCCACAAGACCAAGAGTACCTCCCGGAGTACTCAACAAGATGTCCTCTTCAAGACCTTTCATTTGATACCCCACATGATTTTTTTGTATGATGGGGCCCCACATTACCCCGTTTTGGGCCCGGAGGCCGCAATTAGGTTATGACTCAAGGCGGCCTCCGCATTACTGCCCATTTAAATGTACTGTTGGAGACCTTTCATTTGATACCCCACATGATTTTTGTATAATGGGGGCCAACATTGCCCCAGTTTTAGCCCCTACATGACTCAAGGCGCCCCACGAAATACTCCCCATTGAGATGTACACTTCAAAACCTTTCATTTGATACTTCACATGATTTTTTGTATTACAGGGCCCAACATTGCCTTCGTTTTGGTCCCGACATGACCCACGGCGCCCCCGGACTACCCTCCAATCTGATGTACTCGTCAAGACCTTTCATTTCATACCCCACATGTTTTTGTGTATTATGGACCCCACATTGCCCCTGTTTTGGGCCTTACATGACCCACGGCGCTCCCCAGACTACCGCTCAATGCGATGTACTCGTCAAGCCCTTTCATTTGATACCCCACATGATTTTTTGTATTATAGGTCGCAACATTGCACCCGTTTTGAGCCCGACATGTCCCACGGCGCGTTCCGGGCTACCGCTCAATGAGATGTACTCGGCAAGACCTTTCATTTGATACCACACATGATTTTTTGTATTATGGAGCCCCACATTGCCCCGATTTGAGCCCGACATGAACCACGGCGCCTCAATTTATGCTATATGTTAATGGCGTTCAAATACCGAATTTACCAATTGTAACTAGTTTTGCTGACAAACATCGTTTTGATACACGTGTATATTATACTCTTTTTAATGGAACTGGAATTCATCATTCGGACAGAGGCCATCAAATCACAAAATCAATGTTCAGCAAAGGTTTTTACATTCTTGCATTCGATTTAACTCCAGATTTATCAGGAAATAATTCGTGTCAAAGTTTATTGAACCAAGGATCTGTTAGAATTGAAGCCAAGTATTCAAGATCTTTAAATACGACAGTAACATGTATTGTTTATGGTGAATTTGATGGTAGCTTACAAATCGATAAAAATCGAAACGTATATACAAACCTATAAATAGGTTACCATATCTTATTTTACACATTTAAAATATACAGTTAAGTAAACAACAATGTTGTATAAAAATTATGCATTAGTCGATATGAGCTTTTGCTCTGATAATAAGAATACTATTTTTGTGAAATCCATTAGTATTACAGGCATAAAAGAGTCTTGTAAAATCTTCAATAAAGAATTTAAATATAAATATCCGACAACAGACGAATTAAATGATATTGATAAAAATAACAACTTTTCATTTGGAAATTTATTAAACGAACAAATTACTAAAGAGATTCATCAAACGTTAAAGAAAATCGACATCATACTTCTTAATGGTAAAATAAAAAAAGAGTTTTTGCAACATTTCGTTGAAGGAGAGACAAAAATTTTTGATTTCTCCACTTTGGAATAATATGGATACAAAACAAATAATAAATATATTAAAAAGCAACAATTATACCAGAAACCGATTTAGAGGAGTTTTTCCCTTAAATAAAATACCCAAAATTATTAAAAAACCTGCAATAATTGTTGCCAATACAGATCCTTCAACAAAACCTGGAACTCACTGGATTGCTATATATTGTCCGTTAGTGGGCTGTATAGAATTTTTTGATTCGTACGGTCGAAGACCTCGTCAAAAAGAGTTTGTTGACTTTTTAATTCGTAACTCAAATTGTTATATTGCTAATGGACGTCAATTACAAGGTATATTTTCTAATGTGTGTGGGCATTATTGTTGCGTTTATTTGTGGTATCGTTGTAATGGAAAAAGTATGCAAGGCTTTTTACAAGGGATTCACAACAATCGTTTTGATAGAAACGATAATCTAATTTTGATCATGTTCAAACATGCTTTTAAACACAAAACAGGTTTTTCTACTCCTAAATACAAAAAAAAATTCAAAAATGTGAATCCTTTCGCGTATAAATGAGGGAGCCGTTGCAATAAACATTCCAGTTTATTTCTAACATTCTTTTAAAAATGATTACCCTCCAAGAAACTAAAAAGCGCAATTCATCTGGAAAAAATAAATCAGAAGTTAAAAAAAGTGCAGCAAAAACTTAATACCCCGAAATTTGTTGTTAGCCTACTCATACTTCTTGGGTGAGACTCAAACATGTAAAATTAATATTGGTTATAGTATTGAAACTTTGGAAGCCGAAATAATTTTCCTTCGTTTTAAAGAAGAACCTTTGTATATGATTTATACAGAATGGTCGAAATTTTAGTTTAATTTTAAAGAAATAGAAGAAAAACGCTTAAGTAATGAAGCTCAGATATTGGAGGATATCTTAGAAGCCTATGATGCTCCAATTACAAAAGTAAACTTTACATTTGATGATGCCAACAAAAAAGTTTTCGAAATGTCAAAGTATGAACATGGACAATTTTTGGATATAATTGAATTCCTAAATGTGGTCTTGTGTTACAACAACAATGCGGTTGTCAACGTACGAGAATATTTCCACAAGTATTTGGAAAAATGTAAAGAAAACAATGTGTTTCAATTGACTTTTAAACACTATTATATACCTATGCAATTATCTCATGTTCACTACAACTATGCCAGATTATTTTACGAAATACCACTTCACTGTTCAAAAAAAATTATTTGAAAATGTAATAAATAATATTAAGATTGAAATATAAAAAACAAATAGTTTTAAAATTGAAATGTAAAAAATATATTTTGAAATTAAAACAATAAAAAATAATTATTTTTCTTAAAAATCAATTTTATTATTTCTTAACATATACATATAGATATTAATACAATTTTGCACAGAACATTTATAATTTTTATTATTATTGGTATGTATTTCACAATAGCTGTTATAATTTCTCAAAGAACTCAGTTTGGGTATCTCATTTTCCAGCTCTATAATCTCTGTTGATGGTTGTAAGTATTGGCGTAAAAAGGTTTTCTTTTGATTACCTTTTACATATATTTTATACTCCGAATAAGTTTGCAGTATCGCAGTGATGTCATTATAAGAAATAGTTCCATTATTCCATTGAAAACTGTTAATATTTTTCGAAAGAAAAACGTTTTGACGTTTGATATTATCTTTTAATTCTTCCTCGGGGTAAGGAGGTTTGAAAAAATAAACTATTGGGACTAGTGAACCTTGTTGAAGTATTGCCAATTCTTTTGCAAAAAGCTGACCCTCATTTCCTAGAACAAATTGGATATCTAAAAACAATTCCATCATTACTTTTTGATCTGAATTAGACCAATTGTAACAAACTAATGAAAATAATGAGACAGAATGTATTGTGAGAGAATTTAAGCCTATCTCTTCTCGAAAAAACTCAGATAAAACCAATTCTTTAAACGTGAATAGCCAAAAATTGCTTCACAAAGATTCGCTATCACGTAAAGAATTACGAGTTTTCTATCAAATTATGTCTGGCATGAGAGGTGACATCAACGAAGTGTTCAGGGTTACTGCAAGTATACAGTATAATGTTATAATTTTAACTGAAACCTGTCTAAAAAGTGAACACCTAAATTCGGAAATATTTGGGCCTAATTGGAATGTCTTCAGATGTGATCGTGACCTACAAAATAAACAAATTAGAGGTGGCGGAGTAATTATTGCCGTCCACAACTCACTTTCTTGTTTCTCAGTTGTGTTAAGTCAAATCATACTTAACTTAAATTTGTCACAGCAGGTATGGGTTAAGATAGTAACAACTGAAAAAAATATATATATTTGTGGGTGCTACATTCATCAAGGTTCTAATGAAATTATTTATCAAGAATGTGTATCTGGTCTACGTGAGATCTGCACTAGTATTACAAATTCTGATGATGTATGGATTTTTGGTGATTTTAACCTACCTGGTTTGGAATGGGTACCATCGGACGACTATGAGTTCCTATATGATCCTGCCAACATATGTACTTCCCAACAATCAATAATCGTAGACTTTTTTTCAGAAATAGGTTTTAGTCAAGTATGTAATTTAAAAAAAAATTTTAATAATGTCCTAGATTTAGTTTTTACTAATGTTATTGATAATTATATTTTAAACCAGACTGAATCTTTTATAAAAGATAAAACTAGTATATTTCATAAGACTATATGTTTAAGCAACTTTTATTCAGACAATCAACTATTTAGTTGTACAGAAAGTACTTTAAGCTATGACTTTTTAAATGCTAACTATGTAGAAACTAATGATTACATGCAAAATAATATTAACTGGTATTGTAGTAGTAATGATATTAATGATAAGACTTTTTTCTTAAAAATAATTTATTCTGTTTTTAAAATGTTTTTACCAAGAAGAATTAAGACGAGAAGTAATCATCCACCATGGTATGATAAAACATTAATTAATTTAAAAAATGTAAAAAATAGATCACATCGTAAATGGATTGCATCTAAGATTGACAATGACTATGATTTATTTGTAATAAACAAATCGAAATTTGACAATTACGATAAAGTATGCTATAGCAGGTATGTTTCTCTTACAGGTGCATCAATTAAAAGTGATCCAAAAAATTTTATAAATTCATTAACTATAAAAGAAATGTAACTAACTTTCCATCTATGATGGCTTATGAAAATGAAGTTCTCTCAGATCCTATAAAGATCTGTGATAAATTTGCATCATTTTTTGAATCAGTTTATTGTGAGCCAATGAACTTTAATTCAAACGATTTTGACCATATTAGTCAAAACATATCTAATATAAGTTCAATTACTATTGGCAATTCTGAACTACTCTCGGCACTCAAATCACTTGATCATAATAAACCAACGGGGCCAGATAAAATTCCAACGATGTTTGTTAAATACACAGCTGAGTCCTTAGTGTCTCCTTTACTTGATATTTTCAATAGCTCTCTTGCAGCTGGTGTTTTTCCGAACATCTGGAAAAGCTCTCATCTCTGCCCAATTTTCAAGAACGGAGATAAGTGTAACATTGAAAACTATCGTGGTATCGCAATTCTTTCATGTATCCCGAAGTTATTTGAAAAATTAGTAACTGATAAATTATATATGTTTTTTAAGGATATAATTAACAAACATCAACATGGCTTTGTCAAAGGTAAATCTACTGTGACAAACCTTTCAGACTACGCTAGCTTCATTCTTCAATCCATGGAAAAAGGTGGACTCCATTTACACAGATTCAGGTGGACTCCATTTACACAGAATGTCTTCAGGTGGACTCCATTTACACAGATTTCAGTAAAGCTTTCGACAGAGTTGACCACAAACTATTAATTTTCAAACTTGAAAAATATGGTGTGTCAGGATCAGTTTTGGATTGGATTAAATCTTATCTCTCTTCAAGAACACAATTTGTCAAATTTAATAAATTTTTATCCCGTCACATAAACGTCAGATCAGGTGTACCCCAAGGTAGCCATCTTGGTCCACTTCTATTTATATTATTCTTAAATGATTTATCGTTATTATTCATTAATATCTATTTTTCGTTTTATGCTGATGATCTAAAACTATATAAGTGTATTAAAGATTACACTGACTGTTTGGTTTTACAAAATAGTTTTAATACTTTGAATAATTGGTGTTCAAACAATGGAATGCTTCTTAATGTTAAAAAATGTTTCTCTATTAATTTTAGTATGAAAAAATCTATCACAACATATAATTATAATATTAACTTAATTAATATTGAAAATAAAGATGTTGTGAAAGATCTTGGAGTACTTTTTGACAAAAAAACTTACTTTTAAGCACCAAATTGACAAAGTGTGTTCTCACAGCAAACGAGTTTTAGGTTTCGTTAAGAGAAGAGCTAAAGAATTTGACGATCCTTTTGTCACCTAAAGCATTTACTGCAGCTTGGTTAGACCGATCCTAGAATACTGCCAAATTGTCTGGGCTCCACACTTCCAATGTGATATAGACAAAATTGAGCCTATTCAAAAACAATTTCTCTTATTTTCTTTAAGGCGGCGGTACCTACTTGAAGATACTTTCATTCTGCCTTCTTATTCAATAAGACTAAGAGAAATTAATTTACTCTCTTTAAATAATAGACGAGTTCTTGCTGAAGCTCTTTATGCTTACGATCTTTTACATAAAAATATCAGTTCACCAGATCTATGCTCTAAAATGCAATTAAATATTAATGTTAGATGTTTAAGACATACTAAATATTTGATTGAACATAGTCACAATACTAGCTATGCTAATAATGAACCGTTTAATCGATGTGCTAAAGCTTTCAATAAGTTCTACCACTTATATGATGCTAATTTATCACGCGATACTTTTAAGGGTAAAATAATTAAATTTTTATGCAACTAAATACTTATTAGTTGTTTTTTACTTTTTTTAAATTAATTCATTATTGTATATTAATTTTTAATATATAATGTAAATTATGTTTGTAATTTTTTTTTGTAATATGTATTATGTATAAGTATAAATTGTAAAATGTAATTGTATATAATAATTTGCTGTCTTTTTTGACAAGAAAAAATAATAATAATAATAATAATAATAATTACTACTATTTATATAGAAATTTTTTTATTATTCTATCAATTTAAAAATTATACAACAATAAAAATTCTTAAAATATTTCTTAATACACAAAAATTTAAATTAAATTCTTAAAATATTCTTTAATAATATATATACATATATACATAGTATGTACATAGTACATTGTATTACATACATATAAGCTATAAAACTTAACATATTACTTAATACAGGAAATAATAAATATTTTTTCTTATTCTTTATAAATTTATTTTCTTTAAAATATTACTTAATATGTACAAATATATATTACTTAATATTATATTCTTTTTCTTACATATATTTTTATTTATTAATTAAACCATACGGGATTGTTTCAAAGCTGTTTGATGTACAAACACGTTTTGTAAATGTGAAACCAATTTTTTTTGTTTCATCTTCGGTTACCACAGTAAAATGCTTTTTTCTTTTAATTTTCTTGGCTGTATGTATATTATAAAAACCATCACCGAAAGGGTCCACAACAAGTTTCTTCAGGTTTTCAAAATTCAATATTTTTTTATTTGATAAATTGCATGTCACCCCTTTACATTTTGCAATTTCTCCTGTCTTATTTGTTACAGGATTATAATATTTGTAAGAGTAACATTTGGGGCCTGTCGATACAAATTCTTTTATATGGGTTTCATTGCCATACTCGCCTAGCTCATTTGTGAATTCACCTAAAAAGTTACCAGTAACTGGTTTGTATGGAGATTGTTCATCTTCAATAAATATAACAGAGTCGGTATCACAATATAATTTTTTTTTCATAACTTATAAAGTTCGTTATATAATTTTATACGAGCATGAGCTGTTGTGTATATGCCTACGGTTAAAGAAACGTGCTTTAAAGGTTCAGCATATTGAGAATCGAAATATTTCCATGAAACCCATATTTGTTCTTCCCCAGCCATATATAAATCGTTTATTTCGACACCAGGTGAATGAATCAATTTATTAAATTCATCAACAGAAGATACAACGGTGGTATTATTTAATAAATTGCGTTGTATAAATTTACCCCACAGAGAGTTTAAACAAATTTTAGCAATATTTCTATAAGGTCTTGATTCTATAATACATTGTTCTAATAGTACACCTTCTTTTTCAAAATATTGTTCCACATACAGCCGTTTTTTTTCTTCAGTATCACATTCCTGTGGATATCCAGTCGCTTCTTGCTTCATTTTTATGAAAGTGTTCATATACTCTGCAAACAAACCCCCAGTTTTCGATATAGGATCGTATATCGATGTTTCATAAGCTCATACCTTGATTAATTTTATGAATTTATAGCCTTGACTTAAAGCTAAATGGACTTCTATTGGTGCCCATGTACCTACAAAACTTCTGTCCTTGTCCGTATGATCGCATTTTTTTAAAACAATTTCACGTACGGCAAAGCATAAATAATAATTTGTTATTTATTTTAGCAGGTAAAATCGGTATAAATAAATCTTGAGGAGGTAAAATAGAACATTTTATAATACCCTCAATTTCGTTAATATTAGTTATAGTTTTGCATTGTTCGGTATTATAAATTTTTGGAAAACCAATTGGATATTTACAGTTTCTATTGACAAAGGGATACAACGACGTAAAATCTAAATATCGAATTTTCTCACCCGGTTTTACTTTATGGTATAATTTAAATACTTCTGTACGGCCCCCGAATATGGCATCGCGTGGTTGCAAAGAATTATGTAAAATTACAGATTTATTATTTAACCTGTAATTAATATCAGGATTATTTGTTAGAAATATTCGAAAAGTACATTCCCACATAATTATAACAACAAATTTTTTTTCTTTAAGAAAATTAAGCCTCAATAAAGTATTGTCATATTTATCCTCAAGAGAAATACCATGCTTGGAAATATTTCTCATTTGAAAACACGTAGGACAACCATGATAATAACAACCAAAAAATTCATATACTGTGTTAGTGTCTTGATTGTACCCATCTACTTTAAAGCCACAATTTTTCAATGTGACTTCATATTTAATATTGCCATTAACTTTTTCATTTTCATATTCTAACCGTTTTTTACCCATTAACGATTGCATGGTATCTGTATTGAAATTATTATTAGGGATAACCCCCAAAGTATTTTGTTGTAAAAACTTTTTTCTATATACAAGCATCACAGTTTGAGCAATAGTAAAACTTTCTAGAAATGGATTTATGTCTAAAAGAGAAACAAAATCAGCCATAAATTTAAGGTATCCTTGTTGTAGTAATTTAACGTCCATTTTGCAATATTTTATTCATTCTTGGCGATTATTAAAGACATAGCCAGAATTTTTTAATTCGCCCCACCATTTTTTGAAATTTTCTAATTTTTCTGAATTAAAATTTTCCGTCGCAAATATATTTTTATCAGGTATTTCACCTACATAATTATAATTTTCAGTTGTATTAAAAAAATGAGGATAATCACCTTTAGCAATATCTTTTAGACTGAAAGTTTTTGGAAATTTAGATAAAGCTATTGGTAAAAACTTTAACGAGTCTATAAAACTACTGTAACTATTGAAAGTGATTTTTAGAACTTTTAAACCCCCAATGATTGGAATAATTGGTTTATTCTTTTTTAACAATTCAGTAACAATAAACTGACTGTCATATGTTTTGAAATTATGTGCTATACAACAAATCTTCTTTGTAGTATTACCACTAACAGATATGTAATAAATTTTTCAATGCAATTTGCATTATTAGGGGTTATTCTACAAAACGGCGTATTTCAAATACGGTCGTATTTCAATTTTTGCTATTCTGCAAATCGCAATTACGTTTAATGGAAGACTGTATTATCACTGCAGTTTTTTTGTTACTGTGGAATACGGTGATATCGAAAGAATGAAACGTTTTTCATATATTTGGGATAAGCAAGTATATAGTCGCGTATTTTGAATGAAAATGTAAGTATTACAATTTTTATTACTGAAATATCAATATATGTATGTATGTATATTATCCTGGATGAAATTAGGTATGCCCATATTTTCATCTGGGATTTTCTCTAGCAGCTTTGGATGGATTGTGCTAAAAGTTGGTACATACATTCAAATTAGTGATCTGGATGAAATGATGAATGGCCATACCTTCATCTGGGATTTTCTCTGGTACCTCTGTATGGATTGGGCTGATATTTGGTAAACACAATCATTATAGTGTTCTATAGCTAACAATGCCAGAGCTCCTCCATTTGCTCTACTTGAAAGATGGTTATATGATGAAAACGTGATTTCTGATATTTTGTGGGAAATAATGGAGGAGCACTGGCATTGTTAGCTATAGAACACTATAATAATTGTGTTTACCAAATATCAGCCCAATCCATACAGAGGTACCAGAGAAAATCCCAGATGAAAATATAGCCATTCATCATTTCATCCAGATCACTAATTTGAATGTATTTATTAACTTTTAGCACAATCCATTCAAAGCTGCTAGAGAAAATCCCAGATGAAAATATGGGCATACCTAATTTCATCCAGGATAATATACATACATACATATATTGATATTTCAGTAATAAAAATTGTAATACTTACATTTTCATTCAAAATACGCGACTATATACTTGTGAATCACAAATCTATGGAAAACGGAATAACACGAATATATATATAAATATATATACATACATATATATATATATTCAAAACCACCTAGTTAGTCTTCGTTATTAAACAAAAAAAAATTTTACATGAAACGTCATAATTTAAGTTTTTCAATACTATCGATAATGTGGGGATAATACAGTTCTTCGATCGTTTCCCATAATAGCAAAATAACTCGAAAGTGAAACGCAGAAATGAACGTATTTCAAATACGCCGTTTTGTAGAATAACCCCCATTATCATTTTCAAAAACGTGGATACGTTTTTTACAATTCTGACATTGCATATCGTCATTATCGTTTAAATAACAGAAATGACAAACTTGATTTGCAAAGGTTAGGGACATGTTGATAACTATTTGTACCAACTTGCTTGTTTTGGGTACATTCAAGATCATAAAATATTATAGTAAATTTTTAAGGCAATTTCTTAGTATAAGACTGAACGTAACATTTATGATTTTGATCTGTTATTTTGTAACAAATGGTACACATTTTTTCTTCACAACAATGAAGTTGACCCTTACGTCTGTAAAGATCATAATACTTTAAACATTTGTTACAAATCTGTATTTGTGAACATACAGTACCATTACCATAAACATTTTTTTTATGATTTTCAAAACATTGAGGACCACGGAATGTACGACAACATGTAGCACATTTACAAACACTTGCGACGTATTTGCAAGGGGGTTGTGCTTTGAAATATTTACACAATTCTTTGCACATATGTGTAGATTTATATAGTTCGTTACAATATTTACATTGGTTTTTACCGAAAAAAGCCTTAACACTTTTTAGAGTAACAAAATGTTTTAAGTCTTCAAAATAAAACAAATTAATACTCTTGGAATTTTTTATATTGAAACGATAACAATTTTGTGAATCTTTTTTGTCAATATAAACAGTAATATTATATTCAGGCATAATTTTTTGAATTTTGAATATATCCCCGATATTACATCCCGTGTGGTTATCGACATTTACGTTTGCTTTTCTTACAAAGCTTTTGCATATCTTGGGCTAATAATTTCAATGATTTTTTATTTATTTTAAAATTCTTAGTATTATTATCCACAAGGTATTTACCAATTACAATTGATTGGGGTAAACAATGAGTATTGGTTTTCTCCCCAATATTTATTATACTAGTGTTTTTCTTTAAAATTTCCAAATCAGTTAAAGTAGTAGGAGAAATACGTCCTGTACCCGAAGGAACATTTATGATTTTAGCAGTTATTTCAATCAATTCCGTCGATAGAAAATTTTCATTTGATTGAATAACTGCAGCAAGTAAATCAGTTAACATATTAGATGTTAGATCTGATACTTTTTTAAAGGGTATACCGATTGGGCGCGTATTTTCAATAGAGGGAATTGATATTGTAATACCGATCATGTCATGGGCAGAACAATCTGTCTTTACTATTTCTAACATATTTTTAAAACAAACATATAACCAGTCTACTATTGTATCGAATTCCTGGTTATAGTCGTTTATTTTAAATGTAAAATTTCTACTATTAACTCTAAACTTATTGCTAAAACTTCCAAATTTCTTAACTAATAGGTCTGTTCGTTAGCTTGCTCAGGTCACATAACCCGAGTAGGTTAGGTTAGGATGTGTTAGGTTGAGTTAGAGTAAGTGACGTCACAGATCACTTTAGGTTCATTTGTGACCCAAACCCAAATTCTGTTCGCTTGCTCAGACCATATGTCATATATCAGCGTCTACAAGAAAACACGATACTCTTATATCAAATAAAATACCATATAATGTTGTTGAAGTTTTGTAAATAATCATTGTAAATTTCTAATAAATATATTAAATATATCATAATGATATATTTAAATCATATAGTATTAGTTCAACTGTTCAATAAACTGTGAAATCACCATAAATATAAATATGCCCATTTTTATTAATATTCTTTCGAAGAAATTTTTTCAATTAAATGTATAACCGAATTCCGATTTATTTCGGCATTTCAGTATTATTTTTCATCATATATGAAAAATAATATGATATTTTCATCATATTATTTTTCATTATTTAAAGACATATGTCATCTTTTAATCAAAGCAGCCTTGATATAATTTTAAATTTTTCGTATGAATGACATATTAAATATACTAACATAATCGACTCTATCTATTTTGGAAGGTTAGAAAAAAGCAACTCCAAGTAGATCGGATCAAGTTAAAAAAAGCTAACGAACATAGAGTATACTGGACCTAACCTAACCTAACGCAAACGAACACGATCAAATTGACACATATTGATGCAAGTAACTTGTATCAAGCTAACGAACAGACCTATTGTTACATACTTCTTTTTATTTGAGGTATGGGCTGATGATGTTGATGGTTGGTTTTCATGGCCATAGCCTATTTGGTTTTCTGCTACATTAGCTGATTGTTGTTGTGGTTGTTGTTGTTGTAGTTGCTGTTGTTGTTGTTGTTGTTGTCGTTGTTGGGGTTGGGGTTGAGGATGTTGTTCTGATTGTTGTTGCTGTTGTTGTGGATTACTGCCCTGAGTTGCTCCGTTTTGCAATTCTGCTATGGCATTTGTACTTTCTGCAGCATAGCTGGCTACGAAATTCTGCGTGAAGTTCATTATTGTTGTAGCAAGTTGCTGGGCAAATTGCGTTGAAATTAAAGCTGTATTCTGAAATGAAAAAAACAATTAACTATATTGATCATATTAATATTTTTGGTAATTAAGATGACTTACTTGATCCATGATTTTATTTCTTATTTTCATTTTTTGTGAAGAAAATCTAATGTCTTTTCTTATTCGCGATTGAAGAATGTTTGAAATTATTTTGTTTAAATATTTACCTTTTATATGATTAATATGTGAAAAACATGTTTTAGAAAATATTGCAATTCTTTTAACAGGTCTATAACCTCTATATAAATTAGAATTGGTTTTGCGGAAAGATCTGCATTATAATTTTTTCAATATTCCGTCATATACATATACATATGTATGTACATTTTTAATTAGAACTAACTTTTTACACTATTTTTCCTGTTTTTAAAAACCTTTATAAATATAGCTTCCAATTAAAACAAATAAATTATAATATGAAATTTAATATTATGCTATAGAATGTAAATTCCATCTTTGCAACATTGATTCATATACTCTTTTAGAAATTTATAAAGAACATACAATATATGTAAAAGCAAACTTATAAATAATCTTCTGAAAAATAACTTATTAAAAATAACTTATAATAACTTATAATTTATTATATACGTTAGGTTTAAACTAGTCTTGCAACATTGTTTAATATAATAAATATTAACCACCTTTGTAATAATAAATTATTAGATTGGAATTATTTAATCAAAAAATATAAATAAGAACTTGTCTTTAATAAAATGCATTTTTTTTGTTAATTAAATTATACCTATGTATTATTTGACTATAATTCATTTTAAAGACAACAAACATCATTCTTTAGTTTAAAATTATTTTTCTAGTTTGTTAGATTTTTTCTTGAATTTAGAAAATGGAAACATTATTGCATTAAATTAGAGTATCTATTTTTATAAAGATTAATCTTATAGAACAGGATATTATTACCTTAGGTGGATCATTAATAAGATTTTCTAAGTTAATTGGATTTTTTTATGTTTATTAAGTACTATCAATTATAATTTTTTTTGTAGCGAGTAACAATATTTTTTGGTATAAAAGGGTGCAACTTTTCTGAAGTTTTATCAGAAATTATAATGGTAAGTTATATTTTTTTCAATAATATAAAATTAGATTTTTTAATTATAGTTTTACAAGAAATTAATATATTTATTTCTTTCAGGACTTTTTGCAAGCTTTGAAATCGGTTGCCGGACAAACTCAATTCAAACCAGTGATTAGAACATACGCATTAATCATTCGCAAGGAGTATCCTATATTGTCTGTAGAGACTATAAAAACAAAATATGGAAAGAAGCTAGTAGCGGATATGGAGATGTTCCAATACTTTTTCCCCGACCGTATATCCAAGGTTCTTAAAGGCTTCAAGGACACGGATGTCCCTAAAAATTTAGTAATGAAGCTGTTAAGAAGAGAGGAAAACGAATATAAAACCCGATTTTTGATTTTAAAATAAAAAAAGATCCTACAAAAGAAGTGCCTTCTGAATCAGAAGACGATGCAGAGGAACCAGCTAAAAAGAAAAAAAGGAAAAGTTGAGACAAATCTGAAAAAAAAAATGCCTATAAAATTTTAATAAAAACTTGTCTTTTTATTTATATTTTAAAATTTTTTTATACTTTTCATAGATTTCAGAATAAGAACAATTTCCTAGGAGAAAAAAAGTATTTTTTCTTATTATACGAACTAAATTTTTTTAAAGTTTGGCAAATTCTCTTAAAATGAATGAGGCCCTGAACTAAACTGCACTGAACTTTTTTTCATATTTATTACATGCATACTTGAAAGTAAAGGAGTTCTTCTAAGTATTCGTCTAAGAGACATTTTCGAGTTCTGGATGTTCCAGTTAGGTAAAGTTTGACTGTATATTACATACGATTAAAATTATTAATATTCCCATACTTTACATATTATAAATTTTCATATGTCATAATATTCACATATAAAAAAAATAATGTTAATAAACTTTTGAAAATTTAAGCTTGAATTAAAAAATCCTGTTCAATTTATTAACATATACGAAAAACATATTTCTTGTTGCATAAGTGTTTCATATTTAGAAAATAGTGTTAATAAACTTGTATTCAATAAGAAATGGTTATTAATAGGAGGTAAGATAATTGTGAGACATAATTTATTTTTTGCAACATTTATATTTTACGGTATTTGAATGCTCGCACAAAAGTTATTAAAACAAAAAAACTGTGTATAGGTTTTTAACCCCACAACATTTTTAACTTAACAACAACATAAAATGTGCATAAGAAAACATTTTTCTTATTGCATAATGTTTACATATAGCAAAATAATGCATAATATTTCCATAATGTTAATAAACTTTGAGAATTTCACCTTGAATAAAAATAAATCAAGTTCAACATGTTTTTTCTGATAACAGGTTTTTATTATAAACATTTATTAGATACATGTTTTTTTCATAACACAAAGAGATAACAAGTTTTATATAGACAAAACTGTTATTTACAAAGGCGGAGCTGAAACAGCTGCCATGCACTTCTTAATCGTGTCAACAAAAATTCATATCTCCTCTCACACATAATGCATTTTTTCTTTATTCCACTATTCTACTTAAGTTTTACTCAGCAGTGGCATTTATTACGTATATTGGTTTTTGTAACAAAAATACGTATTTCCATACCACATACCAAATCTTTCATATACACAAACTTTTCTTGCATACATAAAATCATTCATAACGTATTTGTTATTGCAATTTTACAAAAACAAATACACGCTAATCAACCAGGCTGCTATGCAACATACAGATATCAAGATTCTTGTATGCAAAAAGAAAATATGCATTTTTTTATTCTACTATTCTTTGTTATTCCACTATAGAATAATTCTTATGAGTTTTACTTAGCAGTGACATTACTTAGCAGTGGTAGCCAAAGATCCAAAATACGTAAACCCAGACCACATATATTGCTCACAACTCTTTCATAAACACTACACAAAATCGCCCATAAGATGAATTTACCAGCAATATGTTGTTGCAATTTTACAAAAACAAATTTAAACTATTCAACCATGCTGCTATACAATATACAGATATCAGGTTTCTTGTATGGAAAAAAACAAAAATTATAAACTACCATGTGCTTTTTTCTACTTACATACTACTTACAACATTGTGAATGGTGTGACCACCAAGGACATGTAATTTTGCACTGCCCTGCCAGTCAAAAATACGATTTTGCACATGTCCATTCTACTTATTTGACCTAAATTCCTATATAACAAGTTTATTTTTGTTTACAAAAGAGGGTCTTACAAAATATCATAGTACAAAACTGCTCTAACATTACCCACATATAGGATTCTACAAACTTTTTAAATTTCTTTTCTAACACATTACACATATGGAAAGTGGTATTTTATTGGCTATCCCTATCGGGGGTAGAGCAGTTTTGTGAAAGTAGTGGTTTCATACTACTTACAACATTGTGAATGGTGTGACCACCAAGGACATGTAATTTTGCACTGCCCTGCCAGTCAAAAATACGAGTCGACTACGGCTATTCAGTAGGGAAACGAATAAGAAGTGAGCCAAAATACTCTGAATCATTTCTTCACTCAAACTCATCGGGGGGACAGAATTTACAAGAACAAACATATTTAGATCCAATAGTGGAATTACCATTGAACATAACTAAAACAGGAGTAGCTAAACTTTACAGGAGTAGCTAAGACACGGGAACACAAGTTAGTAAAGGAAGATTGTTAATTAATGATGGAAGACAATGCGAAGTAACTACATAATATCGAAGAAATAATACCAGGAGATGGTATTCTTGGTTAAGATTTTGTATCCAAACATTGCAACATACAGGGTCTTTTAAATTTTAGAATTTACCCAGCTTGCTTTGCAAAAGGTATTCCTTTCGTAGATGCAACTACGAAGCAACCCACCCAACCAACCAAGTGTTCACTCGTTTCAAGGAAGTCGAACCAATAATGTAGAAAAGAAACTTGCTGCAAATAAAAAAGAAGAATCAGCTAAACTGGTAAACCACAAAATAGAAGTAAAAAAGATTATACATTCGAAAATCCCCACACAAAAGTTTTTAATTTAGTAAATTCTTGTAATGAAAATGAGAATGAAACAATCAATAAAAAGAAAATCTAGAACCAAAAATAAATGAGAAAACCCTAATAAGCATACCAGCTCGTACAGAAAAAATAATAGAGATACCTACAACATTAGAAGGAAAACTAATAATTACCTCAAAAGAACTTATACCAGGAATATTTCTGGGGAACGGAATTTGGTAAGGAAAGGGTAAAATAATCGTTGGAATAATAAACATAAATAACAAAGAAAAATTTATATAAAATATAAAATTTGAAATAGTGGACGAGAATTGATTATGGCTTTGATTCGAGTTACTAGTGTGTACAGATCTTCATACGTTAATCAGTGATCTCCGATTACTAGTTTTAAATTTGTTTTGATCGTTTTCACAACTTCCTCCCACAATCCGCCATGCCAGTCGATGTTGTCTTTAGCAAGATGATCTGTGACGATATTATTGTAATATTGTGAGAGCAATAGGTGCTCTACATTTCATTTAGTTTTCGTTTTGCTCCTTGAAAGTTGGTACCGTTGTCGCTGTATATTACGTTTGGTTTACCCCGAGCACTAAAACGATCGAGAGCGGCGAGAAAGCAGTCGGTGGTAAGATCGTTAGCAAGTTCAACGTATATGGCACGGGTGGTGAAGCAAACGAATACGCACATATCAGTAGTAGAGCTTTTTTTTTGGGCTTGTGTTGTATAAGTTTTACGTTTGAAATAATTAACGCAATTAAATACAATTTTGCGGACGTGATTTCGGCAGCTAAAGATCCAAAATTGTTGACGTAGGATGGCGAACAATCAATTTTCTCCAACGTGGCATTGTTCATGATGAGTATGCAAGGCGATAAAATGAACAATGCTATTCTCTTTTGGTAATATCTACGGGTGCTTTGCTGAATACGAAATTGATGACCGTGATATTTTGCCACCGACACGAAGTAACCCATAATCATCCACGAATGGTGTAAGTCGTCGAAGTGAGCTGTTATTTGGCAATGGTTTGTTGGTCGACAGTAATTGAATTTGAGCCGAAAATGCCGATAATTGCGCGAATTTTATACAAAACAGCCTAGCCGTGACGAGTTCAGCCGTAGAGAGTGCATTTTTACGACGAGTTATTTTGTTTTGCTTTTACAATTGTGAATAAAACGATGTACGAAGGCAATGATACGATTTAATTTCATCCAACTAGGCGTTGTTTCAAGAAATCTGTCCATGAAGTGATTCGACATTGAATCCTTGCAAATTTTGGTTTGATGGGATAGAACTGGTTGTTTCCGTTCTTCTAAAACATACAATTATTCAGCAGTAGCTAAGGATATAGTTGACGTTTCTACAGGCCATTTATTACGATCCAGCGTAAACCACGTGGGTCCGTGCCACCAAAGATGAAATTTCAAAAACTCAGCTGGTAATAAGCCGCGAGTTCAGCTGGTAACTCAGCTGGTAATAAGCCGCGAGTTCAGCTGGAAGCCGCGAATTCCACAATCGGCTGGATTATGACCGGATCGAAGATGCCACCATTGAGACCGAGGTAATGTGCTGAGTACTTCCGAAGTTCGATTAGAAATGAATGTTGACCAACGACGAGGCGGTGAAGATAACCAATGTGGTACAATTTGTGAATCGGTCCAAGCGTAACAACTTATCTTCTCATTCAGGAATGATGAAATTAATTTTTGATATAATCGCCACAAGTAGTATATGGGTGAATAAAGCGTGGGAACTAAATCCATATCGCACAAAAGGGCGTGGTTTAGTTAATGACGGGGCGTGTGTAATTGAGGTGTTAATTAGGGGCGTGTCTGAATGATAATTAACAGGTGTTAATTAGGGGCGTGTCTGAATGATAATTAACAAGGTGTTAATTAGGGGGCGTGTCTGTTTAATGATTAATGATTAAGCAGGTGTTAATTGTGGACACGCGTCCCCATGTTAGACGTGCATTGCGGATGTTAATTGCGGGATGTGGATGTTAATTGAAGGATGTACATTGCGGGGTATATTTCGGGATATTCAATGCGGATATGTACATTGCGGGATGTGCATTGCGGGATGTTTATTGGGGGATGTTCATTGCGGATGTTCATTGCGGATGTACATTGCGGGATGTACATTGCGGATGTACATTGTGGGATGTGCATTGGGGATGTTCATCGGGGGGATGTTCATTGGGGATGTTTATTGGGGATGTTCATTGGGTCGTGTGAGCGGGAGATGTTTTTTTTTGTGCGGCTGCGCCAGGATTTGAACTCGTACCAATATTTTGCAAATCGGGCACTCTACCTGTTGAGCCATCTACCTGTTTTAAATATCGTGGATTAAATGCGTACATTAATGATTCAATATGATCTTAAAATTTAAAAAAAAAAATAACCTGCCTATGGTGGGAATCGAAATCAGAAAAAATAATGTTTGTTTAACAAGTCGTTGTCGACGACTCTACCTATTAAGCCATCGACCGTCTTGTATTTCATATTATTATAAATGCATATCAATACCCATGAATAAATATAACGTGAAAGTGTAATTCTGTTTTGTTCTTCTCTTCTTTGTACATAATTTTATGTATATATAGTGAACAGTAAAAATGTATATGTATATGTATATGTACATAGCAACTACGAGGAAAATGCATTTTGCAAAAGAAATATTTTGTCTTGTGTGGGCTTATCAGCAATTTTTTTATTTTTATAATATATATTTTTCAACAGGCTATTATGTAGTACATATGTACTATGGTAGGTTTTGAATCAACTTGCAATGGTAGAGGAGTTAATTATTATTTATACATAACCAGGAAATAAAGCCTGATAAATGTTTACACTACAATATTTTATTTTAGTTGCCAAGTTTAACACATAGATGTCGCACAATTATTGGTTGTTGTATTATGTATAGGAGGTTGGTGCCACGGATATGTGGAACCTATGTGGAAACTTGGTTCTGCTAATTGTCTAGGATAGTACCTGGTCAGTTCTCTCTTTCCTCTGATAAAAAAATTTACAAAAAAAAGATCTACCTATGGTGGGGATCGTACCCAGAAAAAATAATTTTTGTTTTATAAGTCGTTGTCGACGACTATACCTATTGAACGATCAACCATTTTGAATTTATATTTATATACACTTTCATACACTTAATGTTTAAAGTGTAATTTTGGTAAACTAACTTATAAAATTTAATAACAGAAAAAAACAAATATATTTATGTATTATAGCATGTATAATATTTTATTAAAAAATATATTTTACATATATATGTATGTAAATCAATATACATACTTCAAAGCATGTGTTTTTGGGAATTTATATTTTTTTCGAAATGTATTTTTGCCATGTTGTTTTTGCTGGTATCACGGCCTCTAAATATTAGATAATTTTTGGCATTTATAAGACGTAGCTCTTCATCATTTGTTTGCTGGTATCACGGCCTCTAAATATTAGATAATTTTCGGCATTTATAAGACGTAGCTCTTCATCATTTGTGATGGTTAAGGCTATTCTTGTTGGTAGAAATATTATCAGTTTTTTCCCAATTCCTGCATCCTCTAGTATGGCTGATACACTTCTACCATATTGAGTTATTTTAAAAGCAAATTCAATAACCCTGTAGACTTTTCCAATAACCTAATCGTCTAATGTAGAATAGACTGCGTCGTCTACACCTGCTGCTACCTTTTCAAAATTATTTAAAAAATCCTGTAAAATATTAAAATTATATATATTATATATATATATATATATTACGAATATTTAAAAATATGTCTTACCATTTACTACTATCTAGTTTTATTGTTAAACTGGTAGTTTTAACATAAAGTTTTCTGTATTTATATCAAAAAATTTATAGCAAATAGACAAACCTGTTACAATTTCATAATCAAGGCATAATTTTATAGGATTTAAAAGGATTTTTAATATAAATCTATGTATAATTATGAAAAGTTAAAAATAATTACACTTTTAAAAATAAATTCCTTGATATTATGTATTTGTAAATTGTATACAGCATTAACTATTTTGTATTATTAAAACCAAACCTGTTTTATATCATTTACATATTATTAAATATCTTCCGATTTTATGTTAAATAAACAATTAATTATTCTACTTCTTAAACAAATGACAATTATAAATTTTTTAGCCTATGTTACAATGTTGTAAAGTAGTTTTAATAAAGTTTATTTTTATTATGCTGTAGGTATTTATGTTAAAATGATGCTAATAATTTAAATATGTTATAACTTTTATAATTTTAAATAATTACTAGGTTTTAAAACGTTTATTAAAACTAGCCCTTTTATAGCTTTTAATAATAATTACAGTTTAAAATAAATTTAAAATAAAGAGTTTTATCTTTATACAACAATGTTGCAAATCAATATTTGCATAATTCTAAATGTAATTAAATTTTGTACAAAGGTACAAGATCACGTCGATAATTGCATGTTGTATTAAAATTTAAGTTTATGTTTATTATGTTGTATTTATTTTATGTTAAAATGTTGTTATAATTTATAATTTTCATAATTGTAAATAATTACTAAGCTTTGAAAAGAAGTTATGATAATTTTTTATTAAAACCTAGCCCTTTTATAGGTTTTAAAATAAAGAGTATTAACTTTATGCAACAATGTTGCAAATTAATATTTTAATATCCTATAATTGAAAGCGTAATTAAATTTTGTACAAAGGTTCAACATCACGATTCAAGATCACTCTGATAATTACAGGTTGTATTAAAATTTAAGTTTATGTTTATTAGACTGTTTTTATTTTATGTTAAAATGTTGCTAATAATTTAAAATATGCTATAACCTTTATAATTGTAAATAATTACTAGGTTTTGAAAGGAAGTTATTATATATGTAGTTTTATTAAATTCTAACCTTTCAATGTCGAAGCAGCTATTAATAATAATTAAAAGCTATAAAGTAATTTTTATATATTTCTGAAATTGTATATAAGTCAGAACATATTTTAGAAATTAGCAGTTTAAATCAATTTTAAAAAAAGTAAATTATTTTAAAAACATAGTACAGTAAAACAATGTTACGGTCTACTATTAGAAACAAATCCGATATTTTAGTGAAAAATTTAATTTACGACCACAAAAAGTAGAATTTACCATCAATGAAACACCAATTGGAAAAGATCCAATAAAATGGATCAAATCAGCTATTGCAGAAATATTAGAAGACGCAACTAAAAATATTTTACCTACAGATCAGATAGGTATAAGCTTTTGTGGAAAGAGCTTTGAAGATCGAGGTCCTGGCTGGATGATCTTTAGATCAGCAAGTTCAGTTACAACTGAAGACTTATGGGTTTAATTACAAAAGTTTTTCAAAGCAAATCTGAAGGTTTAAACACAGATACGTTTTGTCTAGATGTAACATCTGTACGTATGCCACAGGGCCTTGGAAAGGTATCTAACTATTTCACTTTTAAAGAAGAGTGAATTAAACGTAGAGGGATTATAACGATAAAAAATACAGATTACCTCTGTCTTCCAAGAGCCTTAGTTGTAAGTATAGCTATTTTAGAAAATGATCCTGATAAAATTAAAATCAGAAAAGACACACATAAAATGCAGACTATTCGCGCAATGAATTTATTATCGGGATCTCCTATAAACATTTCATCTGAAGGTGCTGGTATAGAAGAGTTACAAAAATTTCAGGAATATTTAGAAGAAGAAGAATACAAAATAAGAGTTTATAAATATGGTAGTAAAGGTAGAGCTGTTTTATATCAAGGAAATAGAGACAAGGAAAAAAGATTAAATTTATTGTATCATGATAACAATTTCAATTTAATAACATCCCTTACTGCTGCTTTTTGCTGTAGTTATTTTTGTGATACATGTAATATTCCGTATAATAGCAAAAATAGTCATCGTTGTAGTAAAAGCTGCCTGTATTGTCAGCAATCACCACCGTGCAAAAACAAAAACACAAACATTTATTGCACATTATGTAATCGATATTTTCAAAATGAAATGTGCTTTAGCAACCACCAGCCATCTAGTTCAAATAATATAATTATTTGTAGTACAATAAAGCGATGTTTAAAGTGTTTAAAAATTTTCAAAACTATAAGACAACATAATTGTAATGAATATTTTTGTAAAATTTGTCAGCTACATGTACTACCTGGTCACCAATATTATATAAAACTAGATACTCGGTCAGCACCACAAAAAAAATTACTATTTGTTTTTTATGATCTAGAAACAAGACAGGAAAAATTTGTTGAAAATAATGTCTACGGGGAGGTGAAATTGCACGAACCAAATTTGTGCGTTATTGCAAAATGATGTGATGTTTGTATTAATATAGATATTTTATACTTTTGTCAAAAATGTGGATTTAGAGAACAAATTTACAAAGAAAATGTAATAGGTAAATTTATTCAAAACTTGATGGCGGCTAGTAAAATATTTAAACATATTATCGTAGTAGCTCATAACGGGAAAGCTTTCGACCATCAATTTGTGTTAAATTACATTTTATTAAATACAGATATAAAACCTGAATTAATAATGCAGGGTACAAAAATAGTGATAATGACATTAAAAAACATTAAATTTATTGATTCTATAAATTATTTTCGAATGCCTTTAGCACAACTACTGAAAGCTTTTAATTTACAAACAGTAACAAAAAAGGGCTACTTTCCTCATTTATTTAATTACTAAAGCAATGGATAAAACAATAGGAATTATTACCCCAGGTGGTAATCCAGCTGATCTGGAAAATCCACTCTCTAACGAGGCCGGTCCCATGGATTCTGGGGGGACCAACTATTGCTTTTTAAAACAAGCTCACGATTACAAAGAACTTCACCTCTGGAACATTCAGGAGTAGAGTATACAACAACAACTACAAGTCCCGAAATTACAAAAACCAGAACCAAAGCAACTAAAAATAAAGGAAGGCTGGCTAAATCCTGCAACATTATCAAACAGATTTACAATACTAGATGTTGATGATGAAAAAACCGCTAATATCGTTGATATTAATGATGATGTTGTCATCAAAAATAATAACAATGTTGATGAAAACTTTAAAGAAACAATGTCAGCTAAAGTAATAAAACCGCCTCCTATATTCGTAGCAGGGGTAAAGCAGATGAAACTGCTTAACGCACTACTTAATCAAGTATGCAAAAATGATTATACTGACAAAATTTTAAATGATCACGAAGTAAAAATTCAAACAATCAATTCAGATGACTTCAGAACAACAGTCAAGGAACTGACACAAAGAAACACTGAATTCCATCCTTACAAAGCCAAACATTTGAAAAATTTCCGAACAGTGTTAAGAGGTTTACATCCATCAACAGACATAATAAAAATTAAACTGAACTAGAAAAATTAAATTTTAAAGTTGCCAGTATATATAATATTAAAACAAGAAAAGATGGTACACCGTACCACTATTTTATATAGACTTACTTCCTGATACTAACAATAAAGACATTTACAATATTATAACGTTAACTCACACAAAAGTAAACTTTGAAGCACTACACCAAAAAAGATAATTCCCCAATGTGCCAGATGTCAGCAGTATGGTCATACTTATAAATTCTGTAACAGAGATGCGAGATGTGTGAAATGAGCTGGAGAACATGAAACTAAAAATTGCGCAAAGAAAATAAGAGATGAGAAAGTAAAGTGTATTATCAGGAAACCACCCTGCTAACTACAGAAGCAACACGATCTCCACAATGCTTCACAAAAACCCCAATCAAACTTAACATACACATATCCAACAAACCAAAAAACGACATCAAATATCACATACGCCAACTCAGTTAGAGTTAACACTCAGCAACCATACAACGTAAAACAAGCCATTCACGATAACTTTTATTATCACCCACAACACAAACAACAGCAAATGCAAAACTGTGAGCAAGTACAATATCGTCAGTCACCTGATAATAACGAATTAATACAAAATATGAAATCTCTCAAGTGTCAAAACAAACCAAAAAACGACATCAAATATCACATACGCCAACTCAGTTAGAGTTAGCACTCAGCAACCATACAACGTAAAACAAGCCATTCACGATAACTTTTATTATCACCCACAACACAAACAACAGCAAATGCAAAACTGTGAGCAAGTACAATATCGTCAGTCACCTGATAATAACGATTTAATACAAAATATGAAATCTCTCAAGTGTCAAATTCATCCATTAATAAACCTAATAACAACACTCGTCGCACGCATAAAATAATGACAAAACTTTTAAAAATTGCACTCTGGAACGCTATTGGCCTGACACAATATGCACAAGAACTAAAGGCAATTATATACGAACACAACATAGATATTATTCTTGTCTCTGAAACACACTTTACAAACAAAAGTTATTTTAACATTAGAAATTATTTAGTCTACGACACTAAACATCCTGATGGAACAGCACATGGAGGCACAGCAATTATCATAAAAAATAATATAAAACACCATGAACTTCAAAAGTTTGAGAAGGAGTATATACAAGCGACAACTGTGGTTGTGGAAGACTGCATTGGATCAATCACAATATCAGCTCTATACAGGCCTCCCAAACACCAAATCAGAAGGCCACAATATATTGAATACTTCAAAACTCTACGAAACAGATTCATAGTTGGCGGAAACTACAATGCAAAGCATACCCATTGGGGTTCCAGAACAATAACCTTTTAAGGAAGACAATTATTAATGGCTATGCAAGAATGCAAATTGGTTCACCTATCTACAGGACAACCGACGTATTGGCCCGCCGATATTAGAAAAACTCCAGATCTAATAGACTTTTTCGTAACTAAAGGGATAAATGAAAAACATCTAGCAGCGGAATCTTGCCAGGATCTATCATCTGATCACTCGCCAATATTTCTTACTGCATCTACCCAAGTAATCAATAAACAAAAACAACAAAGATTACACACTAATTACACTAACTGGGAACTCTTTCGGGAAATCCTTGACGATAATATTATGCTTAATATTCCGCTAACAAACGAAGAAAATATCTCAAATGCGATAGAAAAATTAAACTTTGCTATAACAACTGCGGCAAACTGTGCAACACCACCAACATAACAACGAACAGCAAGAAATCTGTCCTATGTTTGTAAAAGTTAAAATTTCTGAAAAACGGAAGCTAAGAAAAATCTGGCAAATAATCAGATCACCAGCAGATAAAACAAAATTAAATAAAGCAAGTAAGGAATTAAAGTTGATGTTGATCAACCTTAAAAATGAAGCAATTCAGGACTACCTCAGAAATTTAACGCCGAATAAAGACACAGAATATTACTTATGGAAAGCCAATAAGAAATTGAATCGTCCACAACAGCATATACCTCCAATTAAAAAAAATAATCGCGGTTGGGCACGTACTAGAATAGGAAAAGCAGAAGCCTTTGCCGAACATTTACAATCAACATTCCTACCTTATCCTTCTGAAATTGATAGTGACGAGAATAACAACATAATAAACTATCTTGAGACACCGCTGCAGATGGATATTCCTATTAAAAAATTCAGCAAACGTGAGTCATTAATAAAAAAAATCAGTACTAAGAAATCACCAGGATATGACAAAATAACCGGAAAAATTCTTAAAGAAATGTTTGAAAATGGTAAAAAATACATTACTCAACTTCTAAATGCAATTCTCCGAACATCCCAAAGGAATGGAAAACTGCTCAAATAATACTGATCCCCAAACCTGGTAAAGATCCGAACATAGCAGCATCTTACAGACCAATTAGTCTACTACCAACAGTATTAAAACTATTTGAAAAATTGCTAATGAAGATATCCAATCCAATATCCAAGGATCCAATCCTCTTAAAAAAGGTATAATTCCGAACCATCAATTTGGTTTTCGTGCAAAACATGCTACGACAGAACAAATCCACAGAATTGTTAAAAAAATCAACAGGGATTTTGAAGAAAGCAGATATCGTTCGGCTGCATTTTTAGATATCGCACAGGCTTTCGATAAAGTATGGCATGAGGGCCTTCTTTATAAGCTGAAAAAAATACTACCATATCAATTTTACCTTACAACAAGCGGCAGACAAGCAGAAAGCAAAAGTGTAGAGGCAGTAGGAAATGCCTTCTGGATAAGGTCGTGGGGGGCAAAGGTTGGTACTGGCCCTAGACAGGGTATATCCCTAACATGTACTCTGATAAAAACTAGGAAATGCCATCTGGATAACACATACAGATCTGCCAACAAATCCAACTCTCACCTCCTAGAAGGTAGGTAACATAGTTATCTGCCGGGAGCTCTCTGGTAACTTACTCCGGTAAGGCTAACGAGAGTGGCTGAATGCGAACCCATAGCGCAATAACTAGGTAAACGAACATCAGTTAGGCTAACGGGCGCGGCGCGGACTTACGTTGACGGCGGGTACGTAATCAGCTATCGGTTAGGCGGAGACGGAAACTCCGAAATAAAAAGACACCAGAAAAGAATAAAAATGGTAGTAACACAAATCAAAAATATTACGCCAAGTGGTAATCCATCCAGCATGGAGAATCCACTCTCTACGGAGACCGATCCCACGGATTCTGGGGGGATCGCTTATTACTTAACTTTATTAAGAACGAGCAACCAGGGGTTATACCTCCAGTAGCAGCGTTAATGAGATCGCCATGCGAACCGGCTAGCAACCGACGCTTAGGGGTATCCGGGCCTTTAAGTGTTAAATATGTTACCGAGACAGACAGCGGAAGCGGAAAGAACAAGCAGAAGGAGAACCAGCTGCAAAGAGTTTCAGCACACCAGACAACCCGTTCAAGAAAAGTAGAAGGATACCGCGATCACCGTCAGCAGGTGCAAAAATGAACGTAGACAGAGCCACCGAAGAAATGTTTATGGAACTAGTAACCACACCGGAGAATAAAGGAGCAGTCAAAAAGCCAGAAAAGGAAGGATGGAACTTGCTAATTCTACCCAGCGGATTCCAACGTAAAATAGAGGATCCGGATGCTACAGAAGAAAAAGAGCTACTCAAAATCCAAGAACTAACTAGGAATATGATACAGGTATCAACGAAACTAAAGAACACTAGTACGGATATAAAGCACGGATTAATGAAACTACAGGAGGCCATAGAGGTGATATGGCTATGTAAAAAAGAGAAAAAAGAGAGAAGTCGTGCAACAGCAAACAGCAAACAGGTAGAAACAACAAGCGGCAGACAAGCAGAAAGCAAAAGTGTAGAGGCAGTAACACCGAAGACTCCAGGCAAAAGAGCCAGGGAACAGGAGGTTACACCCATGGGAACGATTACATCTCCAGCACAGAAGAAAGGTAGAGCAGAAGGAGAAATTGGGTGGACGGTTGTCACAAAGAAAACCAACGCCAGTACAAAAAAAGTTGCAAGTTCAAACAGTGGACAAACACCAGCAGGAAAAGTAAACGCAAAAATACAAAGAGCAAGAAAAGGGAGTGAAGCAAGTACGAAAGCAGCAAAACAAGAGAATAAAACAAGAAAACAGGGTAGAGCGGAGAATGCGAGATCCGATGCCATCCTTATTAAGCCAGCGGAAGGAAAAACGTACGCGGACATTCTCAAAGAGATCAGGGGCAGAGTCGATCCAGCAACAACAAAAGCTGAAATAAAAGGAATTCGCAGAACACAGCAAGGTGATGTCCTAGTGGAATTCGACAAGAAATCGGCGGATAAAGAGAAACTCACCTCAGACTTAAAAGAGATGCTAGGAGCAACAGCAGATGTCAAAGACCTAACGGCCAAAACAACATTGGAAATCCGTGACCTGGACTGCTTCACAACAGTGAAAGAGGTGCAAGAGGCTTTGGACAGAGATCTAGAAAAGGTGAGTTGCAGACTCTCTCTCACAAAATCAAATAGGAGAGATCAAAGGATGGCAATTATAGAAATGGAGGAAGCAGATGCAAGAGTACTCCTGAAGACAGCAAAAATTAAAATCGGCCTAATAAGAAGCAGAATAAGGAGAAGAACAGAAGTGGTGCGGTGCTTTAGATGCCTCAAATTCGGACATGTGAAGAGACACTGCGAAGAAAATGACAGAGGAGACTTGTGTTATAAATGCGGACAAAAAGGAGATACAGTCAAGAACTGCACGCAAGCCTCCAAGTGTGTACTGTGCGCCGAACTCAACATAAAGGAAGTAGATCGCACATCTGGATCAGGGTCATGTAGAGCATTCAGGAATGCTCTCGAGGAGGCCAAAGACGACATAGATGATCAAAGTAATGCAAGTTAATTTACACAGAAGCAGAGTAGCAGACGATCTACGAATGCAGGTCGTACAAGAAAAAGGGATTGATATACTGATAATCGGCGAACAGTACAAAAATAAAGACAAAAGCAAGTGGTATGCGGATGAGACAAATACAGCAGCCATCTGGATCGCAAATCAAAGGAGGATACACATCGAAGGACACGGGGCTGCAAGAGGCTTTGTCTGGGTTAAATGCAGCAGGTTCACCATAATAAGCTGCTACCTCACACCGAATCAGACGGCTTAGGATTATAGAGAAATGATCGAACAACTAGAGGACATAATATCGGACATAGATGGCAACAAAATTGTCGCAGGAGACTTCAACGCCAGAGCCGTGGACTGGGGTATGCCACAAACAAATAACAGAGGATCACAAATATTAGAGATGGCAGCCAGATAAAGCTTAATAATATTAAATACGGGAAACAAAACGACGTTCAGAAGACCGGGATACGCAGAAACGATACCAGATATTTCGCTAGCCACGGAAAACATAGCTGAATACATTCAGGAGTGGGCGGTACTAGAAGATTACACAGCGAGCAATCATCAGTATATTACATTCAAGATAAGCAGCGCAGAAAGAAGACAGGCAGAGAACATCGAAGGAAACACAAAATGGAACGCAGCTAAACTTGACGTCACAAAATTAGCAGATACATTAAGAACCAACCTGGATGAGACAACACAAGCGACGCAAGGACTTGAAGGCGGGCTGAGAGCGGGAGCAGTAGTCCGGAAAAGTAGAATGGAAAACAGGTGGGCAGTGTTGGACGAAAGAAATCGCTGAATTAAGAAAGAAATGCTTGCACCTACGCAGAGTCGCACAAAGATCCAGGAATAGACCAGAAGCAGCAACTACATCAGCGGAGCATAAAACATCGAGGAAAAGCTTACGAACCGCTATTAAGAAGAGTAAGAACAACAGATGGAAAGAGCTCTGCAATAACGTCAACAACGATCCCTGGGGGTTGGGTTACAAGATAGTCATGAAAAAGATAAGAGCACCAGCAGCAGCAAACGAAATGCCAGCAGAAATAGCACAGAACATCGTTGATACTCCCTTTCCAACGCATCAAGAAAGAAACGACATCAGTGAGATAGAAGTAGACGAGGAAATTCCAGAGTTCACACAAAAGGAACTACAGGAAGCAGGAAGGTCAATGAAAAGCAGGAAGGCACCGGGGCCTGATGGAATTCCAGCGGAGGCGATTAAAAAAGTGGTAGTTGCTTGCTCACAATTGATTCTGAACATGTATAATACGTGTTTGAAGGAAGGGGTTTTCAGCCAAAGATGGAAAGTGGCGCGTCTGGTCTTAATCGAAAAATGCAAAGGAGGACAACTCTCGGCATCATCTTACAGACCACTATGCATGCTAGATACAACAGGAAAACTACTCGAGAAACTAATAAAGCCAAGAGTGGAAGATGCAATAAGAAGAGCTGGCGACCTTTCAGATATGCAGTTCGGTTTTAGACAAGGGAGATCAACACTAGATGCAATCCAGGTAGTGGTAAAAAAGTAGAGATGGCAGAAGCAGTTAATCATTATTCTAGGAAAACCGATATTTTCGTAACGCTAGACGTCAAGAATGCTTTCAACTCAGCAAGATGGAGCGATATGATCGATGCGCTGAAGAACAACTTTCACATACCAGGATACCTTCTGAGAATGATAACAGATTACCTGAGCGATCGCAGCCTGATATACAACACAGATAGCGGAAGAAGAAGAAAAGAGGTAACAGCAGGGGCGGCTCAAGGCTCTATACTGGGACCAGACTTATGGAACGCGCTGTACGAAATGCCGTTAAATACCTGGCTATCGGGGTATGCATATGACTTAGGAGCTATGATAGTAACGAGAACAACAGAAGAAGCACAGATCAAGCTAAACCAGGTCATGAGAAGAGTAAGCATCTGGATGCACACGCACGGTTTAGAACTAGCAGAAGCCAAAACTAAAATAGTGCTGCTGAGAAAGAAAAGAATTCCAACGTTAATTCCGATGCAAGTGGGATCCGAAATTATACAAACAAAAGAGGCAACAAAATATCTTGGAATTATGTTAGATTCTAAACTGAATTTTCGGCGACAAATTGAGGAAGCTACAAACAAAGCGGCAGCAATCACAAATCAGTTAAGCAGGATTATGGCAAACATCGGGGGCCCAACACAAACAAAAAGAAGATTGATAATGACGGCAATGCAGTCCATCCTACTGTATGGGGCAGAAATTTGGGCAGACGCACTAAATAAAGGATACTGTACAAAGCGCATAGCAGCGGTACAACGTAGAGGAGCTCTTCGTGTTGCGTGCTGCTATCGGTCGGTTTCGTACCCGGCGGTAAACGTAATCGCGAACGTTATCCCGATCGATTTGCTAGCGCACAAAAGAAAACAAATATACACAAGAGCTCCAGAAGTAAGTAGAAAAGAATCAGCTACAGAAGCAAGACAGCGTAGCCTGGATATATGGCAGGAACGATGGACCAGCGACCAGAGAGGAAGATGGACGGCTAGACTGATCCCACAGCTGCAAGACTGGGTCGACCGAAAACACGGAGAGGTTAATTTTTACATTACACAATTCTTGTCAGGTCATGGGTACTTCCGTACCTACCTACACAAAATGGGAAAAGTAGCTAGCCCGCAGTGTCTAAACTGCGAGACAACAGAGGACACGCCCTATCATACTTTCTTCGACTGCGAGATGGCAACAACAAAAAGAAGCGCACTTGTCGCTGCAATTGGTAACGTGACACCTGAAACCATCATAAGTGTCATGCTAGACAGTGAATACAAATGGAATGCGATAGCTGTGTTCATTGAGACAATACTTCGCACGAAGAAGAGGTTGAAGCACCTAGAAGATCCAGAAGATCTACAAGCACAACAACACAACAACTAGGAACGAGATACAACATAATTAGGAAAGAAACAACAGCACGATCCAACTCGAAGTAATACGAAAGTGGTCCCGAGTTGGTATTCATCGTGGGACAAGGAGGGTGGGGTTTTAGTCGGTAACCAAACAACATCTCAACATCATGGACTCCGACACCCTGAAGAAGTGCGGCCCTTCTCCAGCGTCTCTAAAGGATTTCCCCACCATCTTACGAAAAAAAAAATACTAAGATTGTACCTAGAAAAGAGAAAATTCATGGTAAAATATGAAGATGTATGTACTTCTCTAATGACCATAAAATCAGGAGTTCCTCAAGGTAGCGTACTGGGTCCAACACTTTATCTTATATATACTGCTGACCTACCAACTTGTCAAGGTACTATGCTAGCCACTTTCGCAGACGATACAGCCATACTAGCATCTAATATAAAACCAGAACTAGCCTCAGAACAGTTACAAACAGGACTTAACAAAATTGAGAAATGGTTAAAAAAATGGCGAATAAAAGCTAATGAATCCAAATCGGTACATGTCACATTCACCACCAGAAGAGGAACTTGCCCGCCAGTAACGATAAACTCAACCACTTTGCCTAAAACAGAAAGTGCGAAATACCGGGGCTTGCACTTGGATCGCAGATTAACATGGAAAAAGCATATCTTAAATAAAAGGAACCAGTTAAGAATAAAACTCAGTAAAATGTATTGGCTACTAGGACGCTCGTCGCAAATGTTTCTGGAGAGTATATTGCTACTTGACAAAAGTATTCTGATGCCGATCTGGACATATGGAATCGAACTATGGGGTACATCTAGTAATTCGAATATCCAGATTCTTGAAAGATTTCAATCCATTTCAATTAGTTCGTTAGTAATAAAATAATAAGAAACGATCTAAATATACGATCAGTTAAAGAAATTATTACAAAACTTAGTAAAATATACCACACTAGGCTGGAAAATTATCCTAATATTCTTGCAAACAACTTACTTAATTTCAATCCAAGCAGAAGACTTAAACGATATAAGCCTTCAGACTTGCCAAGCAGATTTTAATTTTAAGATGACAAAAATTAACACTTAATTAATTATAATTTTAATTAAGATTAACAAATAGAAGGAATCGGATCACTGGATCTGTTCCCCCACAAGATCATTAAACAACTTCACAACAATTACTAAATATCTATATTATAATGTTAACATTTTAATGTTAACAAACTAACATTTGTATAAAGAGGATAGCTTGTAATACCAAAATGTCTTTGTGTGATTCTCATATTTCCTTAGCACTTCGAAATTTGTTCTAACCGTTTATTATTCTACGGTCTATTTCTTCTTCACCTCTCTTCTGAAATGCTAGATTTTGCCCCATATAAACATAGCTGTCTACATATTCAAGTTTTTCAGTATCAAGTATGATAACAGCTTTATTGTTGCTATTAGTCATTAATTTAGTTTTATCATTATTTATGTCTAGACCGATTTCTGAGCATTTCATTTTTAATTCTTTTAGCATAATTTCTAGCTCTTCATTAGATTCTGATATAAGGATAACGTCATCAGCAAACCTCAGATTATTTAAATTTTCACCATCAATAGGTGTACCCTTATTATCCCAGTTAAGTTGTCTAAATATCGATTCTAGCAGATAGCGGATCGCCTTGCCTTACACCTCTGTATATTTTAAGAGGGTTACCTTTCGATTCCAGTGATAGTGGCTTCAGCTTCTTTGTATGATGATTGTATAATCTTAATGTATTTGTAAGGAATACCTTGTTTTTTTAATGCATTCCATATTGCATAGTGTTCAACCGTATCAAAGGCTTTTCTAAAATCAATAAATGCAAAATATATTTCGATTTTATATTCATTACATTTCTCTATTAGTTGCTTCATTGTATGTAAATGGTCAATCGTAGAGAAACCTGATCTGAAACCCGCTTGATCTCTTGGCTGATTTATGTTTAGCTGATTATTAAGTCTTCTCAATATATTTTTTGGAAAAATTTTGTAAATTGTCGAAATTAAACTCATAGGTCGCTAGTTATTTATATTATTTTTGTTACCTTTGTTATGCAATAAAATTATTGTTGATTTTAACCATTGTTTAGGAGTATATTCCTTATTTAAAATTTCATTAAATAGTTTTACAAGACTTGGTGTTATTTCATGTTTTCCAAGTTTTAGTATTTCAGCCCATATACCATCGCTACCGGCACTTTTATCGTTTTTAAGTTCATCGATTTCGTTATTTTTGATTTTAAGAATGTCGGAATATCTTCATTTTCATAGGTACTCTTCATTTTCTAAACTTTGTGGTACTTGTGACGTATATAAACATTGAAAAAAGCAGTGGCTTCTCTATTAATTTCAATTCTATTTCTAATTTTCTCACCATTTTTATCTAAATTTGGTATCCAGTTTTTTCCTAATGAAAGATTTATTTTTGCTTTTTTGATAAACTTTGTATTTTCTATTATTTGTTTTAGGTTTTTTTCGTTATATTTCTTAATATCATTTTTTATCTCTTTTTTAATGGTTTTCCTTAGGTATTTTAATTTATTTTTCTGGTCGTATGTTCTGTTTGTAATATTCCTAAGTAATTCTCTTTCTTCACTTAATAGTTTCGTTTCTCTTCTTATTTTTTCATTCTTTATAGACTTATCCTTTATAATTGTGTTAGGCGCTGATGATAATATCGCCGTTTCAAGCTGATTATATTTTTCTTGCAGTGGTAATGACATGTCTATTACATCAATTTTATATTTTTAAATTATCTTGTAATTGTTTATTTCATTTTCTGTAAGATTTTGTTAAATAATTTTAGTTTTTTTGTCATATGCCAGTTTCTTGTTTTGTGACTAATTTCTATTTTTGCTCGAACAAGTCTATGATTTGAATCGTATTTAAAATTATTTAACACAGCAACTTCTTTTATTATTTTTCTATTACTTGCCATTATAAAATCTATTTCATTTTTGGTAATACCATCTGGAGCTAGCCATGTCCACTTATTTTGTGGTTTCTTTTTAAATACAGTGTTGCATACCATCATATCCTGTTGCCATAGCCATTGTAGTAATCTTTCACCTCTACTATTTCGATTTCCATATCCAAATTCATCAATGATGTTTTCCTCGCCTGGTAATTTTTGACCGATTTTAACATTCTGCCATAACAATAGTTGTGGGTGCTTTATGTTTTAATATAACTTTGTCTAGATCTATATAAAACCTTTCAAGAGTTTGAATAGAAGCTGTCGAAATAGGAGCATAAACTTGAATTATCGAAATGATTTGGTTGTTCATATTTAACTTGAGTGTGATTAGTCTCTCCAGCGACTGTGTATTACGAAACCAACACCATTCAATCCTTATGATCCACCTTTGTATGCGAAAATATCTCCATTGTGCTTTTCTGTGATAGTTTCTCCAAAAATTCTAGTTTCAGATATGCCAATAATATCCCATTTAATATTATTAATAGCATTTTCAAACTCTTTTTGATTAGATTCGGAACATGTTGTATGAAGTAATTTTTTTAATATGTTTATTTTCTAAGTTAATGGTTTTCCTGGGAATTTTTTTATTTAATTTATTTAATAATACTTGGTTTTGGGGGTTTTGGCCATATTTCCTGACGGGAGCCAACCGGGTTGAGGAAATCAAATTCGTGTTTTCATAATCATTGTCCTTAGTAACATTTCCGGGTCTGGTTGTGTATTTTCCAAATTGCTCTCCTATTTTATTATAATCTATCCTAAAAAAGAATTCGAGCCATTAACATTTTTTTGGGGTGGAGTTCTTGGAAGTGCTCCTTGACGATGTTTCTTGTCAGGTTGTTAATCCTTAAAATGATTTGTTGAAGTCTGTTGTTGTTCATTAGATACTATTTTTTCTTCTGTGTCGGATCTATTACGTGTTTTGTTTTCTTGAATGTTTATTGCATTCACTCATTGATTTTAAATAACTAGATAAATCATCATTTGAAAAAAAATATTGTTATATTTGGTCTACAGAGGGCGCATGTATCGCTTTAACAAACAATATTATTTTTTCATTTATCTCTCTTTCAGTGAGAAAATTATTTATGTTGTTGTTGTATATTCCTTTTTTGCGTTTTTTGGTGTTTTTATGGCCTTGAGAATTTTTTTTGCTATATAAAGAAAAAATTCATTTTGAGAAGAATAGAAATTCAATGTAGGGAATTTTGTTATTTTTTCATATTTTATGTTACGGAAAATTATTATTTGTCAAAAAATTATATAATGAATGCTTATTATTTGTTTTACAGGATTTTTAATTTTACTTTATTAAAAAAAATAATTAAAAAAAAATATTTTAAAAAAAATACTTAAAAAAAAAATATTGTCTCTGATAGGGATTGAACCCGGATATTATTTTTCATAATTTTTTCCGTGATCGGAATATGATAAAACAGAACAAGATAAAACAGAACAAGATAAAAAAGAACATGATAAAAAAGAACACGATAAAACAGAACAATGATAAAACAGAACAATGATATAACAGAACAGTGATAAAACAGAACAGTGATAAAACAGAACAGTGATTAAACAGAACATTTGGAAAAAAATTTGAATCATATTTGCGAATGAAATATTTTTTTATTTACCATTTAGGAATTGTTTAGTTTTGCATTACATTATTTTATATCTAATCTTATTTTAATCATTACTGCAGGTTGGCCATTCTGCGTAAGTACTTCAATTTGTGTGTGTGAATGAGGTATTCCTGCACAACTATTGCCACTTGATTAGCAAGGGCGTCGTACTTCTTTTTTTTTCAATTCCTGGCGACCTGTCTGGGCATTGGCTAGTATTAATCGCTGACAAGCCTTATCTCGTCTTAGTCCATATAATAAATTCCATATGCTTGACTACAATGAAATATGGAATTTAATGCGTTGTGAAAACCTTCACAACAATTTGTTGTCTTGGGACATCGCTCCGCAGCAGCCTCGAAATGGTTCCATATTCTTATTGGAAAGAGTGGTGATCTACCAGCAACTCCTTCGATGTAGGTTGAGCAGAAATATGATAATATTTCATTGTAGGTATCCTCATCTGGAAAGGTTGCAGCTAGTTCGTCAAAGACGGTTTTTACATCCGAGATTGGAACAAAGGATAGAGCAGCTAAGGACTTCAGTTTCAACTTTATGTCAATATCAGACTCACAAACTGCCTTTAATCCAACACTAAGCGTAAAAAAAAAATACTAAGATCGTACCTAGAAAAAAGAAAATTCATGGTAAAATATGAAGATGTATGTACTTCTCTAATGACCATAAAATCAGGAGTTCCTCAAGGTAGCGTACTGGGTCCAACGCTTTACTGCTGACCTACCAACTTGTCAAGACGATACAACCATACTAGCATCTGATATAAAACCAGAACTAGCCTCAGAACAGTTACAAACAGGACTTAACAAAATTGAGAAATGGTTAAAAAAATGGCGAATAAAAGCTAATGAATCCAAATCGGTACATGTCACATTCACCACCAGAAGAGGAACTTGCCCGCCAGTAACGATAAACTCAACCACTTTGCCTAAAACAGAAAGTAATCCGGGGCTTGTACTTGGATCGCAGATTAACATGGAAAAAGCATATCTTAAATAAAAGGAACCAGTTAAGAATAAAACTCAGTAAAATGTATTGGCTACTAGGACGCTCATCGCAAATGTTTCTGGAGAGTATATTGCTACTTGACAAAACTATTCTGATGCCGATCTGGACATATGGAATCGAACTATGGGGTACATCTAGTAATTAGAATATCCAGATTCTTGTAAGATTTCAATCCATTTCAATTGGTTCGTTAGTAATAAGATAATAAGAAACGATCTAAATATACGATCAGTTAAAGAAATTATTACAAAAATTAGTAAAATATACCACACTAGGCTGGAAAATTATCCTAATATTCTTGCAAACAACCTACTTAATTTCAATCCAAGCAGAAGACTTAAACGATATAAGCCTTCAGACTTGCCAAGCAGATTTTAATTTTAAGATGACAAAAATTAACACTTAATTAATTATAATTTTAATTAAGATTAACAAATAGAAGGAATCGGATCACTGGATCTGTCCCCCACAAGATCATTAAACAACTTCACAACAATTACTAAATATCTATATTATAATGTTAACATTTTAATGTTAACAAACTAACATTTGTATAAAGAGGATAGCTTGTAATACCAAAATGTCTTTGTGTGATTCTCATATTTCCTTAGCACTTCGAAATTTGTTCCAACTGTTTATTATTCTACGGTCTATTTTTTCTTCACCTCTCTTCTGAAATGCTAGATTTTGCCCCATATAAACATAGCTGTCTACATATTCAAGTTTTTCAGTATCAAGTATGATAACAGCTTTATTGTTGCTATTAGTCATTAATTTAGTTTTATCATTATTTATGTCTAGACCGATTTCTGAGCATTTCATTTTTAATTCTTTTAGCATAATTTCTAGCTCTTCATTAGATTCTGATATAAGGATAACGTCATCAGCAAACCTCAGATCATTTAAATTTTCACCATCAATAGGTGTACCCTTATTATCCCAGTTAAGTTGTCTAAATATCGATTCTAGCAGATAGCGGATCGCCTTGCCTTACACCTCTGTATATTTTAAGAGGGTTACCTTTCGATTCCAGTGATAGTGGCTTCAGCTTCTTTGTATGATGATTGTATAATCTTAATGTATTTGTAAGGAATACCTTGTTCTTTTAATGCATTCCATATTGCATAGTGTTCAACCGTATCAAAGGCTTTTCTAAAATCAATAAATGCAAAATATATTTCGATTTTATATTCATTACATTTCTCTATTAGTTGCTTCATTGTATGTAAATGGTCAATCGTAGAGAAACCTGATCTGAAACCCGCTTGATCTCTTGGCTGATTTATGTTTAGCTGATTATTAAGTCTTCTCAATATATTTTTTGGAAAAATTTTGTAAATTGTCGAAATTAAACTCATAGGTCGCTAGTTATTTATATTATTTTTGTTACCTTTGTTATGCAATAAAATTATTGTTGATTTTAACCATTGTTTAGGAGTATATTCCTTATTTAAAATTTCATTAAATAGTTTTACAAGACTTGGTGTTATTTCATGTTTTCCAAGTTTTAGTATTTCAGCCCATATACCATCGCTACCGGCACTTTTATCGTTTTTAAGTTCATCGATTTCGTTATTTTTGATTTTAAGAATGTCGGAATATCTTCATTTTCATAGGTACTCTTCATTTTCTAAACTTTGTGGTACTTGTGACGTATATAAACATTGAAAAAAGCAGTGGCTTCTCTATTAATTTCAATTCTATTTCTAATTTTTTCACCATTTTTATCTAAATTTGGTATCCAGTTTTTTCCTAATGAAAGATTTATTTTTGCTTTTTTGATAAACTTTGTATTTTCTATTATTTGTTTTAGGTTTTTTTCGTTATATTTCTTAATATCATTTTTTATCTCTTTTTTTTAATGGTTTTCCTTAGGTATTTTAATTTATTTTGCTGGTCGTATGTTCTGTTTGTAATACTCCTAAGTAATTCTCTTTCTTCACTTAATAGTTTCATTTCTCTTCTTATTTTTTCATTCTTTATAGACTTATCCTTTATAATTGTGTTACGCGCTGATGATAATATCGCCGTTTCAAGCTGATTATATTTTTCTTGCAGTGGTAATGACATGTCTATTACATCAATTTTATATTTTTAAATTATCTTGTAATTGTTTATTTCATTTTCTATAAGATTTTGTTAAATAATTTTAGTTTTTTTGTCATATGCCAGTTTCTTGTTTTGTGACTAATTTCTATTTTTGCTCGAAGAAGTCTATGATCTGAATCGTATTTAAAATTATTTAACACAGCAACTTCTTTTATTATTTTTCTATTACTTGCCATTATAAAATCTATTTCATTTTTGGTAATACCATCTGGAGCTAGCCATGTCCACTTATTTTGTGGTTTCTTTTTAAATAAAGTGTTGCATACCATCATATCCTGTTGCCATAGCCATTGTAGTAATCTTTCACCTCTACTATTTCGATTTCCATATCCAAATTCATCAATGATGTTTTCCTCGCCTGGTAATTTTTGACCGATTTTAGCATTCTCCCATAACAATAGTTGTGGGTGCTTTATGTTTTAATATAACTTTGTCTAGATCTATATAAAACCTTTCAAGAGTTTGAATAGAAGCTGTCGAAGTAGGAGTATAAACTTGAACTATCGAAATTCTAGTTTCAGATATGCCAATAATATCCCATTTAATATTATTAATAGCATTTTCAAACTCTTTTTGATTAGATTCGGAACATGTTGTATGAATTAATTTTTTTAATATGTTTATTTTCTAAGTTAATGGTTTTCCTGGGAATTTTTTTATTTAATTTATTTAATAATACTTGGTTTTGGGGGTTTTGGCCATATTTCCTCACGGGAGCCAACCGGGTTGAGGAAATCAAATTCGTGTTTTCATAATCATTGTCCTTAGTAACATTTCCGGGTCTGGTTGTGTATTTTCCAAATTGCTCTCCCATTTTATTATAATCTATCCCAAAAAAGAATTCGAGCCATTAACATTTTTTTGGGGTGGAGTTCTTGGAAGTGCCCCTTGACGATGTTTCTTGTCAGGTTGTTAATCCTTAAAATGATTTGTTGAAGTCTGTTGTTGTTCATTAGATACTATTTTTTCTTCTGTGTCGGATCTATTATGTTTTTTGTTTTCTTGAATGTTTATTGCATTCACTCATTGATTTTAAATAACTAGATAAATCATCATTTGAAAAAAAATATTGTTATATTTGGTCTACAGAGGGCGCATGTATCGCTTTAACAAACAATATTATTTTTTCATTTCTCTCTCTTTCAGTGGGAAAATTATTTATGTAGTTGTTGTATATTCCTTTTTTGCGTTTTTTGTTGTTTTTATGGCCTTGAGAATTTTTTTTTGCTATATAAAGAAAAAATTCATTTTGAGAAGAATAGAAATTCAATGTAGGGAATTTTGTTATTTTTTCATATTTTATGTTACGGAAAATTATTATTTGTCAAAAAATTATATAATGAATGCTTATTATTTGTTTTACAGGATTTTTAATTTTACTTTATTAAAAAAAAATAATTTAAAAAAGATATTTTAAAAAAAAAACTTAAAAAAAAATATTGTCTCTGATGGGGATTGAACCCGGATATTATTTTTCATAATTTTTTCCGTGACCGGACAAAAAAGAACATGATAAAACAGAACAAGATAAAACAGAACAAGATAAAAAAGAACATGATAAAAAAGAACACGATAAAACAGAACAATGATAAAACAGAACAATGATATAACAGACCAGTGATAAAACAGAACAGTGATAAAACAGAACAGTGATTAAACAGAACATTTGGAAAAAAAGTTGAATCATATTTGCGAATGAAATATTTTTTTATTTACCATTTAGGAATTGTTTAGTTTTGCATTACATTATTTTATATCTAATTTTATTTTAATCATTACTGCAGGTTGGCCATTCTGCGTAAGTACCTCAATTTGTGTGTGTGAATGAGGTATTCCTGCACAACTATTGCCACTTGATTAGCAAGGGCCTCGTACTTCTTTTTTTTCAATTCCTGGCGACCTGTCTGGGCATTGGCTAGTATTAATCGCTGACAAGCCATATCTCGTCTTAGTCCATCTAATAAATTCCATATGCTAGGGTGACTACAATGAAATATGGAATTTAATGCGTTGTGGAAACTTTCACAACAATTTGTTGTCTTGGGACATCGCTCCGCAGCAGCCTCGAAATGGTTCCATATTCTTATTGGAAAGAGTGGTGATCTCCCAGCAACTCCTTCGATGTAGGTTGAGCAGAAATATGATAGTATTTCATTGTAGGTATCCTCATCTGGAAAGGTTGCAGCTAGTTCGTCAAAGACGGTTTTTAAATCCGAGATTGGAACAAAGGATAGAGCAGCTTAGGACTTCAGTTTCAACTTTATGTCAATATCAGACTCACAAACTGCCTTTAATCCAACACTGTTGATCTTCCTAATTACACTTTAGCTGAGCCGAAAGTACCATCCTTTTATTTCCGATTGTGGAAAAGCAGCTCGAGCAGCAGACATACATGCTTTTTCAAAATCCAGTAGAATCTTTTGAGGATTCATGTAGGGCACCAATTCCTTTAGTATTACAAACATCCTGTTGTACGTACTCATATTCTTTTTTTGTAAAAAAAAATATATACATGGAGGATATAAATTTCCAATCTTAGCATGCCATGTATACAGCTGATAAAACATGCTAGGTGCTTTATCAAATGTTCCGTCTCCATAAATGACATCCTTGTGTAGTTCTGAGAGAAGATCATTATTCCCGATTGCCAATATTCTTTCTGGATCATCAGTTCCCATATCATATAAAATGAGATCAAGAAACTTCTCGGGTATAATAAAATCAGTTGTAGCTGGATTCGGTAAATAAAAAGTTTCCTTATGTGTAGCAAGATTTCTTGTGAGTGAGGTTTTCTTTGGTAAATGTTCCAAAACATCTCTATTCACTGATGCTAATGCATTTCCCAGAACATTTCTTGGAGTTGCACCAATTGCCTTCATGTCCTTCTTCATCTTAGCCTTTAAAATATTTGCCTGTGCTTTTTGAGGATTTGATTGATGGCAGTGTTGTGGGACCTCTCCAACGATGATTTCTTCGTGTGTCTTCAAGAATGCTCGGCATTTCGTGGAAAAGTAGACTCGGCATCTCCAGGTGATGACTCCGCTTTCGTTTTCCCTATACTTTGTATATTTGTAGCCTTGGTACAATACACATTTATTTTTTTTATTTGTGAGTGAATATTCCATGGTGATGTTTTACTTATTTATTTTATTATTTATTTAATGCTATAATTTAACTGAATCAGTTGAAACACAAATCTATAATGATAATAGATCTGCTCGAACATGAATTTATAAGGAAATGGTTTTGGTGAAAAATTAACTTATCGCCAATTTAGAGGTACTTGTGTTTCCGTAATTTTATTTAATTCAAATTTAAATTTTTTAATTACCAACACTTGTAATTAAAAAATCCAAATTAAAAAAACTAATAATATAATATTAACTGTATTTTTATAATATCCGCGTGGAAAAACCCCAAAATGTTTTTTGTATAAATTTACCTAATAAATGCCTCTGTAAAATGTAATCATTATTTTCATTTAATTTTACCTCTACCTGTTGGTTTTTCCACTTTGTTTAGGATGAAGGCAAGGACATGAAGGCAATTGGTGCAACTTTTTGGGCCCACTGTAGGTACACTTGTAATTAAAAAATCCAAATTAAAAAACCCATTTGTTTAGCAGGTACACTTATAACCCCTTTGTTAGCAAGTACTTATAATTTTTTTATTCTAATATATTTATGCGCAAAATATTTAAAAAAAATATATATAAATTATTTTTTTTAAGATGTTCTGTTTTATCACTGTTCTTTTTTATCACTATTCTGTTTTATCACTGTTCTGTTTTATCACTGTTCTGTTATATCATTGTTTTGTTTTATCATGTTCTTTTTTATCATGTTCTTTTTTATCATGTTCTGTTTTATCATGGAATCAATTTTTTCATACAAATATGTGAAAAAAATTAGCATTGTCCTTATGACTGATAAAGATAACCATATAAACATCTAAATATATATTATCATCCCAAATAACATTCGGGTTCAATCCCCATCATAGACAATACATTTTTTTTTTTAAATTAATTTTTCAAAAAATAAATTTTTTTTAAATATAATAAAATAAAATCAAAAATCCTGTAAAAAAATAATAAACATTCATTATCAAATTCGTAGTAAAAAATCTTTCCCTCCGTGGTGGGATGACAATTTAACTAAGTTACGAAAGGTGACTAGAGAAACCTACAACATCTGCTACAGGCAGGGTACATGGCAACTCTACAAGGACCGTCTTCGTGAGTACAAAAAGCAATTAACGAGGCAAAAAAAAGGAATTGGCAAGAGTATTGCGAATCCATTGAATGTACTAGGGATTCTGCCAGACTAAGCAGAATCCTATGCAAAGAACATTCCAATCCGTCCTTCCTCAAGAGTGCGGAGGGTAGTTGGACAGAATCATCTGCAGAGACTCTGCAGCTGCTAGTAGACACACATTTCCCAGGTTGCACGGTGCAAGCTGAAGATGTAGCCCAGACAGGCGACTTAGGAAATACTGCGCCACAACGGGAGTGGCTAAACTCACTTATAACAGGAAGGAAAGAAAATTGCCTGGGCAATTGATAATTTCTCCCCCAATAAATCCTCTGGACCTGATGAAATCTTTCCAAAGATGCTACAGGAATCCATACAGCTAGTTATCCCTTGGGTGATAAAACTTTTCAAGGGCAGCCTCAGACTCGGCCACATACCACAGTGGTGGAGGCGAGTCAAGGTTGTCTTCATACCAAAAGCGGGAAAAAGAGGACACGAAATGGCCAAAGACTTCAGGCCAATTAGTCTCATCCTTCATGCTAAAAACCCTTGAGCGGATCCTTGACCAGGAGTTGAGAAGCGTTTTAGAAAGAACCCCATTGTGCAAATTCCAACATGCCTACTGCAAAGGTAAGTCTACTGAGACTGCACTGAACGAAGTTGTGCAAACGGTAGAAAAATCCATCCAATATAAAGAATATACCCTAGCCACCTTCTTAGATATAGAAGGCGCTTTTAATAATATCCACGTGTCCGCTGTCCTAGAGTCTCTGGTGGAACTGGATGTAGCAGTTCCACTTAGACGATGGATAGCCAACATGCTTCATACGCGGGAGGTGCAAGCAGACCTCGGTAACTCTCACATTACTAGGTATGTTAATAGAGGTACGCCACTGGGGGTGCGCTGTCTCCACTATTATGGCTCCTTGTAATGAACAAAATCTTATGAAAACTTCAAGAGGAAGGAATAATGGCCGTCGCTTATGCGGACGACCTTGTAATACTGGTTTCTGGCAAATTCCTTAACATAATTAACAAAATTATGGAACAAGCCTTACGTATGGTTAGCAACTGGTCCCGCAGCTGTGGTCTGAATGCCAACCCTAGCAAAACCGAAATGATGCTATTCACCACAAAAACCAAAATACCTGTGTTTTCTCGACCAAAATTGGACGGTATAACACTGAATCTATCCTCCAAAGTCAAATACTTGGGGTTGATTTTCCACCCGAAGTTGAACTGGAGGTGGAATATAGAGGAGAGAGTCAAGAAAGCCTACACGGCTTTGTACTCTTGCAAAATAATGCTCGGAAAAAGATGGGGATTAAAACCTCGTATGGATTTATGGTTGTACACTGCTATAGTGAGACCTATCGTCACCTATGGTTCAATAGTATGGTGGCCTGCCCTAGATAGGGATTATGTCCGTACCATGCTAGGTAGGGTACAGAGAAGTGCGTGTATTTGCATCACAGGTGCGTTAAGGACAACGCCGGGGATGCCCTGAATACAATTCTTCACCTTCTCCCAACTGATCTCCACACCAAATACTTAGCCTCATGCAGCGCGCTCAGACTCAGAGAAAGTGGGTACTGGCGTGAAAAACCTTACGGACATAGCCGTATTCTTAACTCGTTAGCTAGATAACTGCTCCCATTGTCCACGGACTATTCCATCCCCCAGTTAATGCTTAATAAGAACTTCAAGGTTAAGATACCGACTCGCAGCTATCCGGACTATCCGGACTAGAGCTATCCGGAAGTCTATAGGAAAGGGCTATTTCCAGCGATTCTGAGTAGACACCAACGCCAACACTACAGTCCATCTTTGAACCATCAGTGAACAGTACTGAGTCAAACACATTCAGAAGGCCTGCTACCTAGTGTTTTCCAGGCAGAAATGCTGGCTATCTGGAAAGCCTGCTTACTTGTCAAGAACGACCCATCCCGTAAGCGCAGGGTGGCTATAGTCACGGATAGCCAGGCTGCTATCCTAGCCTTAAAATCTCCTTATATTTCATCTAAGCTGGTCAAAGCATGCTCAGTAGAGCTAGCGCATATAAGTAACCGGTTCGAGGTCACGTTACTTTCGGTTCCAGGTCATAGGAATATTGTAGGTAACGAGAAAGCCGACGAACTAGCACGCACGGGTTCCGGTCTAGACGCATTGCTTGCGGAAGAGGTGAACCCTCCAATCAATAGTATAAAGACGAAATATCTTCCTTCACTTCCAATTGCTAGCTAACCTTAGGTGGGTGAACTTAGCAACATGTAAAACATCCAAAAAACATGGCCACGGTATTCAAGTAGGAGAACAGCTGATCTCCTGAACTACTCGCGCAAGAACATTGCCAGAATAATAGCGGTGTTTACTGGGCACTGGCCAATCGGTGAACATGCAGCCAGACTAGGCATCCCCTTCCACCTATCCTGCCGTAGCTGTCAAGAACCGGACGAGAGGGAAACTGTAATGCATTACACTTGTAAGTGCCCAGCGGCCTAGCCACAATACTACCAACAGATATGGTACATTTCCTAAATGCCACAGGGTGGCTTTAATCTACCTTCTCTCCTTCCATACTTGAAATTGGTGGTTCTAGAGGCCAGTGGTAGCAAAACGGCGCTATAGCGTTAATTGGAGCCTCTTGAACAGCCAGGTCAAGAGGCTCGCCACTTAAACCAACCAACCAACCAACATTATCAAATTTGTTGACAAATATTAATTTTCACTAACATAAAAAAAAATAAAAATTCGAAGGCTTAAAAAATCAACAAAAAAGAAAAAACGCAATAAAGGAATATACATTTTTTTCTTATTTTCTCACTGAAAGAGAAAATTTATTTTGCTGCTCACATATTTTCAATTTATTTTCAAATTTCTGAAAATGGTGTATGTGGCGGCACCTGTTGACGAAAGTATGCAGCGTCGGTGATTTATCTAGTTATTTAAAATCAATGATTCACTTCATCTTTAGTTAGTGTTTCATCTTTTGTAACTATCTCACCATTTAATATTTTTGCTTCAGTACCGTTATCTTTTAGGACTTCTTAGAGCAATTCTTGTTTGCTTTCTTTGAATTGCTATTTCTATTGGTAGGTCATCAGCAAAATAAATTTTGAGGGATATTCTCTAAGTTTATATTTTTCATCCATAATTAGATCCTTCTTTCGTTTAGTTGTCAGCCCCAATAAAACCGGTCTTGTTTTTCCATTTTTTTTTCCCAGACGGTAAAGAAAATTTATTTTAAGTGGAATAATATCAATACCTAAAAATTGTTTAATAATATCTAAGATATTTGCTTCTAGTTCGTTCTCTGTGCTTTCAGTTTCCTGTAGATTATGTATCAAAAGGTTTTTTTTCTTATTTATTCTTTCAGTTCGTATTATTCTATTATCAAGTTTATTTTGTTTTTCTTTAACTGCATCAAGTTCTTCTCTATGTAGACTGAGATTGCTATCAAGTTTTTGGTCTATTTTTTTAATTTCATCTTTCAAACCCATAATTGCTTCTAAAATTCTATTTTCATATTCAGAAATTTTTTTTATTATAGTACTTGTACAGCAACAATTTAAATATTATCTAGTTTGATTAGTTAATTATGTTTGTATTTTTAGATAAATTATTATTCAATCTAATATTATAGTATTTTATTTTAAATGCATGAAACTCTGCTTTTCATTTAGTTTTGCTATTCAAATTAAGTCTAAATTATTATTAAATATAATAATAATGCTTTTGCTGTGGTTGTAGCACTAGCTATAAATTATTTTAATACCTGAAGTGAATAATAATTATTTTGTAATGGCAAGTTTAATATGCTCTGAATTAGATTTAATATTTGTTTATGCTTTACAATAAAATGATGATGTGGTAATATCAAATTAATTGGAGATACATTTTCTAATTTTCTGGTCGTACCATTTATATATATTTATTAAGGTTGCACAGAACTGTATTTGTTTTATTTTGAATATTCTTAACTTATACATATATTATATTTATCTGTACTGACCTTATTTATCTGAGCGTATTCATTAACAATATATCTTTACAAGATGTTATTATTCTCGATTGTTGATTTCTTATTTTTTTGATTTGTTACTAGGAGCAGAACTCTTCTGTGAATTGAACGAATTGATTTGTTACTAAGAGCATAACTCTTCTGTGATTTATGCCATGGTAATCAATTAAAACTATCTAAGGATCTTCCAACATTACAAGAAACTCTACTTGGCTGGGTGGTATTTGGACGAGCAAATAACATCTTAACAAATCGATACTTTTGTGAAATTAACATTTCATTAGAAGCACAACTAAGGAAATTCTGGGAACTCGAACACAATGAACCTGCTAGCATTAAAATGAGCCCACAACAATTAGCTTGCGAACAAAATGGAAGATTTATAGTAGAACTGCTTTTTTGCCTTAAGATTTAGGATCCCAAAATTCATTTTTACTGCTGATATAAGTAAAATGTACCGGCAGATACTAGTAAGCGAAAAGTATCAAAATCTTCAACTAATACTATGGCGTAAAAAATCAAATGAAAATTTACAGACTCTGTACTGTCACTTACGGAACAAGATCAGCTCCATACCTAGCGAGCAGATGCTTAAATAAACTAGCAGAAAATGAGCAAAACCAGTTTCCAGTTGGTGCAAAACTCGTAAAAGAATGCTTTTATGTCGACGATCTAATGGCAAGAAGTGATAATTTACAAGAAGCTCTGCAAATGCAACGTGAAGTTCAACAGTTACTAGCAAAGGATGCATTTGAACGGAGAAAATGGTGTGCAAATAACCCGACACTGTTAAAAGGCATACCACCAGAAAATCGTGCAGCAATCTTAAATTTTGATGATAAAAATTGTGAAACAATATCAACTTTAGGTCTTGCATGGAACCCAGCTCTAGACCAATTTGCTATTAAAACTAACATGGATGATTGTCCAACAAAGACATTAACAAAGCGAATAATATTGGCGCATGTAGCCAAAATATTCGATCCGTTAGGACTCGTAAGTCCAGTAATTCCTCTAGCAAAAATTTTATTCAACAATTGTGGATTCTAAAATTAAACTGGGACACGGAAATCCCTGAGGAGCTTCATACAAAATGGCTAAACTTTAGATCACAGCTGAAGTCTTTACAGAAACTATGCATAAAACGCCATATAATGATTGATAACAACATACGAAATATACAAATCCATGCATTCTCCGATGCTAGTCAAAAGGCACATGGCGCTTGTTTACATGTGAAATCATGTGATCAATACGGAAACACGGCAGTGCAATTGCTTTGCTCAAAGTCTCGCGTAGCTCCTGTAAAAACTATTTCATTACCACGGCCCTAACTATGTGCTGCTACTTTAATGGCAACGTTAGTAAGCCGCATAATTAATTTTTTGAAACTAAAAATCAATCCAGTAAAATACTGGACAGATTCAACAATCGTTCTATCTTGAACTAATTCTTCAACAGTTAATTCCGAAACTTTCGTAGCCAACCGAATATCAATCATTCAACAATGTACGACTATTGAAGATTGGAATCACATATCATCAAAGAAAAATCCGGCAGATATGATATCAAGAGGAGTTTTCCCAGAACAACTTATTCATTCTAACCTTTGGTTTAATGAACCATCCTTTCTCCATAGGCCTGACGAATATTGTCCAAAACAATTCAAAACAAACAAAGAATCAGTTTCGATTATGGTCACAGTTGCACCTACAGCAGATGATACTGGAAGCGTAGTTAAAAAATTGATCACAGAAACTCATTTCAACGACTTCATGACAAATTATTGGCAAGAAATGAATAACATTCAAGAATGTGTTAAAATTTTGGAAACATTGTGTATGTCAACAAAAAATGCTTACAAAATGTTATGTAGCAGCATGCTTTTCCAATTTGAACACCAACTTCAAGTCATTGGACAAAATAATGAATTGATTTCAAATCAACATGGACTAGTAAATCGAAAAAAAACGTTCACCACTGAACTTTGTAGGAAATATAGCACATGCGTTGTACGGCATATTAGATCAAAATGACGCATCAGACAAAGAACATTCAATTATGGAAGTCAAGAAACATGAGCAGCATCTTTTAAAATTGACAAAAATCAAACTTCAATAATTGAATCAACATATAATATTATGAAAAACAATTAAGTCAGTACAAAGAAACGGCTAAATCTTATTGACAATCACATAGCAAAGTTGTACAATGCTATTACAAATAATACTGAAGAAATACACAATGCTACAAATCACAACTTTGACATCGCTGGTCATATCAATGTTATCAAACTATCAGCAAATACAGAATACAATTCTAGACGTCATTACAGATTTGCATCACGAAAAAATAAATCCTTTAGTACTAAATCCTCAGCAGCTCAGGAACGAGTTAAAAACAATAAGAGAACATATACCAACTAATGTTATACAAATTAATGGGTGCCAAAGCAAGAGTAACTAATAACATCTTAATTTTCCAAATAAGCATTCCACTACTAAACAGAGAAGAATTTCAATGTTTAGAATATTACCACTACCATCAAAAAGGAATGGTAGATTCATATATATCGAACCTTCAGCACCTTACCTAGCCATCAACCAAACATAGAGATTTTTAGTATTCAATGAATGAGAAAGAAAATCATCAATGTATAACTGGTCATCAAGAAAGACACATTGGCAAACAAATCCATTCCATTTTTACAACAGCATCTATCCACAACCATTGTAAAGTAAGCTTGTTTAACCATACTCCTGAGATATCACCATTATGCACGATCAAAACTATGAAAGATGGAAGAGTTTGGATACAATTAAGTAACCCAAACCATTGGATTTTTTCATTTGACAAAGAATATACTTTAAATATTGTCTGAAACTCAAACGTATTCAGTAAAACGCTCTCTGGTGAAGGATTGATAAAACTGAAACCTAATTGTGCGATTAAACAACCTAGTATGACAATAAATGCTCATAACATATATACTAGTCAACTTTATAAAGCATTTGTTCCAACAATTAATCTAAACGACGTCATAAAATTAAAGGAACCAGCACAACTTTCATCAAATAGTCATCCACATATAATATCAGAAGGCCATATAGTTCAAGAAGACCAAATCATGAAAGACTTGCAGGCACTAAAAGAGCAAGAAGAGCTACCAAAAGAAGTAACATCCCACGACATTAATCAATATACAATCAGCTATACAACCTTAGGTATACTTGTTATACTGTTCATCATTATTATAATTAGAAGAAGGTTTCTCACAAATAAATCACCAAAGGATGACTCACCAATACCAGCTCCGCGGAATCCTAGTTTTAGAGAATCTATAGAATCTATAATTTGAAAATTTCTCCATATTTTCAACGCGGGGAGAATGTTCAATAAGAACATAAAAAATTACCTAAAATATTTACAAATGCAAAACTATTTTCCCTCAAAATAATTTTTCTAGAGAAAACAAATAAACTAATATTTGTTCACATAAAAAATTATTTTGTCATTAAAAAACTTCAAATTACATACAAATTTTATAATAATTCTTTTCTATTTTATTTGTGTAACTTGACACTGCACAATTTACTTATCTGTAATTATATCATTTTAAATAAATATTAATTATTTTGACCAAAAATATTATTTTTTAATTAAACATTTTTATCATTAAGGGTGTGTGTGAATTGGTTAAAAATTGGTTAAAAATTAAAATTATGACAGTAAAATTAAAATTTTTGAAAGTTTTATTCACCACAAGAAGGCGCCGAAATTTTATCTGCTCTGGACCTAGTATAAATTTTGACACTTTAGTTAAATTTTTGATTGAAATAAATTAATTTTAAATTCATTTATTTTTGAAAAAAAATTAATTTTTGATTGAAATTTAAATTGATTTGTATCAAAAATGTGTATCAAAAAAAATTTTTTTTTTTGAATTTTGTTTTGAAAATAAAAATAAATAGTTAATAAAACAATAAATTTAAAAATAAAAATAATAATATTATATTATTATTAAAAATTTATTTTTGTTAAAATTAGCAAAATTAATGGGAAATATATTTTAAATACTCTATCCTATTGAATTTTCCTTAGAATTTAATTATGTAAAATTTTTAACCAATTCACACAGTTAAAATTGTTAAAAACACCCCACAGTTAAATTTTGTTTAACCTCGTGGGGATTATTTTTTAACCAAATTATTTTTAACACCTTGACACACGCCCTTAATTATAAAATCTGTAAAATTTATTTTCGCACAAAATTTAAAACCTGTAAAAATTTTCTTACGACATAATATAATTTGATAAAATTCCTTCTAACAAATATTTGTAATGAAACATTTTATTAAATATTTCGTTAAGCCAGCATTTTTATCATATAAATCCCGAAATTTTCATGAATAAATCAGTCTAAAATCAGAACTTCAAGTGTTTTATTAAATTTAGCTCTAGTGATAGTAACTAGAAAAGGACAAGAATCAACAGGTTAAATTATCTAACTAATTAACTTCAACATCTATTCTACTTAGTGTTCCAGTAGAATATCAACCCGCTGAATTTCCTCATAATAAGTTTGATCATCTTAACCATCTATTCTACTTGGTATTCCAGTAGACTAAATAAAGTCTGGATTGGCTCTCTTCAGAGGAGTTCCGGGAGGTATAAAATGCCAATTAAGGCCACTAGAAGAGTAAAGTTTTGCTGTATAGTCGCTATCTTCTTGCACGGCTTTTTATATTTAAGTTTGAGTAGGCGGTCGGCTCCAACAAAGTTTGTACCGTTATCGCAATATAGGTTAGTACAGAGGCCTCGTCGCGATGTGAAACATCGTTGGTGTGACTGGGATATAAGAAAACTAGGAGTAAGCTAGCCGTCTATTGGCTCGAATAATTCCCTGAGAATCGAAAAAAGATTTAAAGCCAGAAGAGTGCTACGTTGAGCTACGGGAAGCTGGACTTGAAGCTGTTTATATTCGGCGGGATAATATGCGATTTGTGTAAGTCTGATCAAACAGAGCTTACCGGTCTTTATCTCTTGCTGGCTTAGATTTTCGGCGTTTATCCTGCTGGTGCCTCGAAGACGAGATAGAGAGTTATGATAGAAACGAAATATGTAGGCCACCACCTTCAATGCCCTAGAATCAGTTTCATCAAGTTGATCACTTTCAACTAGACCCGGCTCGCATTGTGGCCAGCATTCCTTCGGGCTGCATAACCATTCGGGACCGTGCCACCAGACCGTGTTTGACTTAAGGGTAGAAGCGGGCATTCCTCGCGAAGCAATGTCGGCTGAGTTATGCTCTGAACTAATGTGGCGCCACTGCACCTATCCCACAGCGTTGAGTACTTTAGTAACCCGATTGGCGATAAAGTTTTCCATCTCGAAGGAGATTGCTTAAGCCAGGCTAAAACGATTGTAGAATCGGTCCTCAGGACAAAGGTATATGAAATTAGCTCTAAGCCGGTCATTATGGATTTAATTAAGTTGGCAAGCAAAACTGCGCCATTTAACTCCAAGCGAGGGATAGAAATTGTTTTCACCGGAGCAACCTTGGTCTTGGACGAGACCAACTGAACCGAGCCTTTTCCGTGTGCATCGACGGTCCAGAGATAGACGGCCGCAGCTATTGCAAACTGGGAAGCATTACAAAAACCGTCGAGGTATTGTTATATGAGCGGTATTCGGCAAGTCGGAGTAATATATGAGCGATATTCGGCACGTCGGACCATTCAGTTATACGTCCTGGATCAACGACGGTATCCCAATCCGTCTTGTCTTTCCAGATGTTTTGCAAGAGGATCGTGGCTATTATGACTACTGGGGACAACCAACCAGCGGGATCGAATAACTTAGCTATATTGGAGAATATCCTGCGCTTTCTGAATGGTGGATTATTGGTAAAACTTTGGAATTTAAACGTGAAAACAACGTCCTTGATTCTCCAGTAAATACCTAAATCCTTGATGATATGATCATCGTTTAGGGGCAGCACTTCCTGAGATATTGGATCTGAAGCATGAATTTGCTGTAAAAGGTCGGCATGCTTGGCTGACCACTTTTTGAGAGTGATACCTCTGGACTTGAGAAGACCTGCTATATGTTGAGCAACGTGGGGATCCCGTAACCGCCTGACAGGACATCATCGACGTAGAAATCCTTTTTTACTATTGGTGAAGCCAATGGGAAATTGTGAGATTCGTCATAAGCTAACTGGAGCAGCGTGCTTCGTCATAAGCTAACTGGAGCAGCAAATTTGGGTCACAGTTAACGCCGAATGTCACGGTTTCCAAAGAGTAGTCTTGTACCGGATCATTGGGGGTTTTGCGGTATAATATACGCTGATAGTTGGTGAGACTGGGATGAATCCAAGTTTGCCGCTACATCTTCATGATGTCCGCGCTATAAACGAATGGGTATTTTCTCCATCGGAGAATGAGAAGCGTTAAATCTTGCTGGAAAGTTGGGCCTGCGTACAGTACATCATTCAGGCTTAAGCTGTTGACTGTAGAGGAAGAAGCATTGAACACTACACGGAGTTTAGTTGTCAAGCTTTCTGGCTTTACTACTCCATGATGGGGTAACTAAAAGCTTTGATATTTGTAAGGATGATCAGCATGTTTAATCTCCACCGGCGAGACCGGCGACATGTGACCCAAGGTTAGGTACTCGTCTAAGACTTCAGAGTACATGATTTCTCGGAACTAAAATACTGTCTGAGGGCGATGTTTCTAGAGGAACCTAAGAAAATGTGTGCTGGGAAATTGTTTTTGAAGGGCAGTTGAATGGTGTAGCTGCCGTCAGCATTCCTAATAGTGGTTTCCCGATAAAGTCTTTCACAATAGTGATCCTCCCAGGATAGGGGTTTCGAATCGAGAACTTCCTCTGTTTCCCAGAATTTTTCGATCTGCTTATCCAATTGTAGACCGTTAAAGAACGAAGATGTAACAGGGTTATTGGAGACGCCTGATACTAGCCATCAGAAAACTGAGTTTTGGGCCACGAATGAATTGTGTTTTTTGACCCCATCTAGAAGTATCTGAGAGTAAAAGTCAGCGCCTATAATTAGTTCTATGTTGCCCGGATGATTAAGAGAGTTATCATCCAATGGCAAGGAATTTATTTCTTCTAAAGAAGACATGTAAATTGGCTGCTTTGGAAGTATTCCAGTAAGTTAAGGAAGTATTAGAGAATTTACGGATATTTGTACCGTAGGATCGATGAGTGATGAGATCACAAACGAACATGATGTTTGAGATATTCCGCCTTCTGCCGAATTAATTCCTAAGATTCGAGTAGAAGAGGACCTTGAGGGAATACTTAAACGTTGGAGAGCAGATACAGCTAAGAAGGTAGCTTCTGATCCTGGATCTATAAGCTCTCTAACGATATGAGTATTGTTATTTATTTATTTATTCACCATAACAAGGTATTTTATTTTACATTATTACTAATTTACATTATTACTAATTTTTGTTACAATTATTACTAATTGAAATAAATCTAATTATTATTGATTGAAAATAATTTATATAATTAAAAAGATACTTAATTATATACATTAATATATTGACAACTTAATTGAATTAAATATTTATGTTACATTTGTTGTGATATGTTTTCTGAAGAGTGTTTTAGATATGGAAGGCGTATAGAACGAGCCGAATTTATTGAAAACTGTGCAACATTTGTTAATAGGCTCATTTCTGGCGTATTCAGTGGTGTGTGTGTTTTTCTTCAGTAAACTTGTGTGTCTGATTTGTCTTACGTCAGTATTGAATTTGATCTTGTTTGTGATAAAATGTACACTAATATTTTTGTTCAAGACATCAAATGTGAAACAACAAGTTAACAGAGTACGCCTTGTGGCAAGAGAAGAAAGATTAAGTAAGGACAGTCTGGAAGAATAACTTGGCAAGATTGAGTAGTCTCTTGGATCGTACAGATTTCGTAATACGAAAAGAAGAAATCTTTTTTGGATCGATGCTATTCTATCAATGTGAGTTTGATAAGCTGGATTCCAAATAATACTACCATATTCCAATAAAGGACATACTAATACGCAATACAGAGTTTTGGTAACCCATACATTCTTAAATTCTTTGGCACGTCTTTTTATAAAGCCAAGCATCTTACTAGACTTAGATATAATTTGCTCATAGTGTTGCTTGAAGTCAAGCTTATTGTCTATTAGAATTCCAAGATCATTAATTCTATCTACACGGTTTAGTTCCGTACCATTTAAATGGTACCCGTGCGTGATGACAGATCTTTTACGAGAAAACTAATAGCATGACATTTGGCTACATTTAAATCTAGTTTATTGATGATGCCCCAGTTTTCTAAGAGATGAAGTTTAGACTGTAAATAGAATACGTCAGAAGCGGATTTTATAATGATATATATTTTAAGATCGTCAGCGTATAGTAAGTGTGGAATATCTCCTAGATGTTGTGATAAGTCATAGATCATGATATTGAAGAGCATAGGACCTAAGTGGCTTCCTTGAGGAACACCAGAAGTTACAGTGATTTTTTTTGAAAATATATCTTGAAATTTAACGTATTGTGTTCTTCCGCTAAGGTAGGATGTCAGCCACATTAAAAGAGGACCTGCTATACCAAATTTGAGCAATTTTTGTATAAGAGTCTTATGATCAATACGGTCAAATGCATTACTGAAATCCGCGTAGATCGCATCAATCTGGTAACCCTTTTCCATATTACATAAGAGATCCGAAACAAATACCATGAGATTGGTGGTGGTAGATCGCCCTATTTATATAAGTCTCATATGCAACTTTAGCTTTATTAGAAAATTCGATGGCAGCTGTTTTGTATGAGTTTAAATGGTACCCGTGCGTGATGACAGATCTTTTACGAGAAAACTAATAGCATGACATTTGGCTACATTTAAATCTAGTTTATTGATGATGCCCCAGTTTTCTAAGAGATGAAGTTTAGACTGTAAATAGAATACGTCAGAAGCGGATTTTATAATGATATATATTTTAAGATCGTCAGCGTATAGTAAGTGTGGAATATCTCCAAGATGTTGTGATAAGTCAGAGATCATGATATTGAAGAGCATAGGACCTAAGTGGCTTCCTTGAGGAACACCAGAAGTTACAGTGATTTTTTTTGAAAATAGATCTTTAAATTTAACGTATTGTGTTCTTCCACTAAGGTAGGATGTCAGCCACATTAAAAGAGGACCTGCTATACCAAATTTGAGCAATTTTTGTATAAGAGTCTTATGATCAATACGGTCAAATGCATTACTGAAATCCACGTAGATCGCATCAATCTGGTAACCCTTTTCCATATTACATAAGAGATCCGAAACAAATACCATGAGATTGGTGGTGGTAGATCGCCCTATTTATATAAGTCTCATATGCAACTTTAGCTTTATTAGAAAACAATTTCAATTCAATTCAATAATATCTTTATTCTCAATAATTCATAAAATTTTTTTACAAAAATAAAAAAACATTAGCCAAAAACTAAAGAACAAAGTAGTAAGCATTCAGTATTGTAAACAATAGTGATGAATGCTACATTAAATTAAAAATTAAGATAAAAAAGTAATACATGGGGTTACAAAATATTTACTATAAAAAATTTAAAAAAAGAAAGCAAAAAAAAATAGTAAATTACAAAAAAGATTCTAAAGAAAAAGCGTAATTCAAATATAATAAAAATGATTTTAAAGAAATTACCAATTCAAATAAAATAAAAAAATTTGAAGAAAAAGGTAAAAAAAATTATACAATTAAAAAATATAAGAAATTAATAAAAATTAATACAAGTTAATACAACAAAGGTTATAAGAAGGATAAAAACCGAAACATAAAAAGAAAGACAAACAATAAAATACAAAATAAGCAAAAAACAAAATATTGAAATATTGAAAGCTAATTTAAATTAAGTAAATCCTCAATCTGAGAAAAATTAAAATTGAATAACCAGATTTTAATAAGTAACAAAAATTTGGACAATAAACGAATTTCCGAAACAAACAGGTAATTTATTGAATATTCTAGGTGCAACAACTGAATAAAATTTTGAAAAGTGAGTAGTGTGAAATCTAGGAATTATGACAAAATTACGCGCATTGGCTCTAAGATTATAGAAAGAAGAAATTCTGGAATGAAAAAAACCACCCCTAATAAAGAAAGTTTTTAAAGTTTTGAAAACATATAAGTGACGTAAGGGAAGGATTTTTAAATTTTGAAAAAGTGGAAAAGAACTAAAACGACGATTTTTATTGCAAATTAGTCTGATAATATGTTTTTGGGCGACTATAAGATGATAAATATTATTATAATAAGTGCCACCCCAGCAGACAATACCATATTGCAACTTACTATGCAAAAGACCATAATAAATCATAGTTAAAGTACTAGGAGAACAATAACTCTTTAGTTTATAAAAATTTCTTATATTCAAGGAATATTTTTTTAAAGATTCAGTATGAGCAGACCATTTTAAATTATGGTCAATTATAATCCCTAAATATTTATAATTATCAACAATTTCAATTTTAAAGCAATCCGAAGAGCATAGAGAGCTTTCCACGAAACATATATTATCAACTATATTGCAATGACAGTCAATAAAAAGATCAGCAAATTTAGAGCAATTAATAGAATGGAAAGAAAAAACATAATCAATAGAAGTATTGCCGTATAAATTGAAAAACATAATCTTAGTTTTGTTACTAATAATTAATTTATGTTGATAAAACCATTTTCTAATAAGAAAGATATCATGATTAATATCAGCAACAATATCAACATAACTATTACAGGAGAAAATACAACCTAGATCGTCAGCAAACGCAGTAGATTTAGATTTAAAATTTAAAGAGAAAAGAGAGTTTATATAAATAAGAAATAATATTGGACCTAGAACGGAACCTTGAGGAACTCCTATATTAATTTCATTAAACGAGCTAAAAGAACCATTAATCTTGACTTTTTGTTTTCTGGACTTAAGATAAGATAAGATAAGAGCAAACCAATTGTACATAAATCCTCGAAAACCAGCATTATAAAGTTTATTTAATAACAACGTATGGTCAACCATATCAAATGCTTTAGTGATATCCACGAACAATGCTGCAGAAAACTTTTTATTATTTAAACTCTCATAAATATTATTGCAAAAATTAAGTAAGGCATCCTCAGTGGAAAATCCCTCTCTAAAGCCAAATTGCTTATCACTGAAGAATTTGTTAACGTTAAGAAAAGCTAACATACGTTTTTTAATTACTTTTTCGAATATTTTTTAGAACGATGACAAAAGAGATATTGGACGATAATTATTAATATCATAGCTAGAACCTTTTTTAAACAAAGGTATAATAACTGCAGATTTAAGAGCATTAGGAAAAACTCCAGCATAAATACTTTTATTAAATAAATATGTAACAACCTCAATAATATAAAAAGCAATTTTTTTGAGAATGTTGTTGGACACACCATCAACAATATTGGAATTAGAATTTTTCAAAGAAAAAATTATTTTAATTAATTCAACAGAAGTAATAGGTTCATAAAAAAAACTATTATTATTATATACATCAGTAAAATCATTGCAATTACAAGAATTATAATTAGGAACTGTACCATTAGGTAATAGTTTATTAGTAATAGAAACAAAATGGTCATTAAATAAATTTGCAATAGTTATATCATCTGAAATTAAATCATTACCAGTTTTCAAAATAATTCTTCTAAGTGAATGATTATTTCTGTTTAATATATATTGTTAACAACTGACCATTCAGCTTTACTGTTGCCCTTGAATTTAGTAAATTCATTACAATAGTAATTATCACGCTGAATAGAAATTTCAGTATTTAATTGCTTACAAAGTTTATTGTAGAAAGACTTAAGATTATCATTATTTGGATGTTTTTTAACTTTTCTACCAATAATATTTTTCTTCTTAATTTTGGTGACCAAGTTTTTAGAAATCCAAGGTTTTAACCTTTTAAATTTATTATCGATAATAGAATTAGTAGTACAGATATTGATTTTTGCAAATAAAGTTTTAAGAAAAATATTAAAGGCAATAGAAGGATCATCTACAGAATAAACATTAGTCCAAGTTTCAAAAGTAAGAAGTTCGAAGAGCTTATTAAAATCAATATCATTTTTAGTTGAATAAGGAATATACTTATCATTACATGATGTTGAATTAAAATTTAAAGCTAGACCAATCATATTATGATCACTTATGTTAAAATTTAAATTTAGACTATCAGAAAAATCAAAAACAGATGAACGAAAGAATAAGTGATCAATACATTTGCCAGAGTTCGAACGAGTAGGTTCATTGATTAATGAAACAAGGCCATTTGTAGCCATTAGATATAAATAATTATCAATGATATTGGACTTGCAAAGTAAATCGATATTAAAATCACCTAAACAGATTAAATTATTGGAAGTAATTGAATTCAAAATAGGATCATATTCATCTAAAAATAGTTGTATATTATTATGATGAAATCTGTAAGCACATAAAAAAGTAATATGCATATTATTTGTTAAATTACAGTCGACCATTATAAGATCAGAACTAATATTATTAATAAACGAAACTTTGCAAACAAATTCCTCCTTTATAAACACAGCTACTCCAACTGAAGAATAATTATTATTACACGTTGCATAAAAACAAAAACCTGGCAAAACGAAATCAGTTTTTTCATGTTCATATATCCAAATCTCCGAGAGAAAAATAAAATCAGGTAAAACAGGAAAACTTTGTAAATTAGCGATCAATAAATCAAAATTCCTTCTTAAGCTTCTAATGTTTTGATGGATAATAACTAACTTATTAACATCAGATTGGCAATTTTTAAAAAAACTATCAATACAATTACGATCAGAATAAGAGTGATGAAGAATATTGTCATCAACACTTCAACATTGCAATGATTTTTTTTTATAAATGACCACTTAAGTAATGATAAAAAAAAAACCAGTAACAAATTTAAAATATAAAATGATCAATAAAATTTTTATGTAATTAGCAACTAGTAACTATTAAAAATCATTAATATTATTCACTTATTTCTTCTTTCTTTCTTCTTTTTTTTTTCTATTTTAATTTTTATTTTCTTTTTATTATTTGAAAAATAAAAGAATTAAGAAAAGTTTATAGCACAATAAAATTTTTAAAAAGAAGAGTGCAAATCGTAAACGTGTTAACCCCACGATAACAAATTAACGAACTCGATGGCAGCTGTTTTGTATGAGTTAACTAAATTTACGTCACTACCATTGTTGCGCTTGATTTTCTTATATAGTTTTTACTTATGATTTCGCAGCGACCTTAAACGTTTGTCAAGCCAAGGTTCAGTCATTTTATCCTTTTGTTTTATTTTTGGCACATATTGTTCAAAAAGCTGAAAGATATGATTGTAAAATATATATACTGAATTATCCAGGTCACTAGATAAAAGTAGATCAGACCAGTTCGTTGTTGAAGAGAAAGCTACATTTAACCTGACAGAGTCTGTGTTTTTAAAATCAAATACAACTACATTGTAAGAATTAGTAAAAGATTGAGCTGAGGTTGTATACTCCATGATGATTGCATTATGATGAAGGGAGTTAGAGAAAAGATTCTCTAGATCATCAGCGGGAGTGACAACTACATTGTCATAAGCATTTGTGAATATCGGATCCAGCCATCTACCAAAATTATTTGGTATTTTTACCATTTAGTGAAGGTCATTACTATAAAACGTGTCGATTAGATTAAAATCTATGTCGTCCACGAAATTTATTGGTAATACATGGTTGTCTGAGTTGTCAGTGATGAACGATAGTTTTGGACGATTGAAATCGCCAAAAACAAAAATATTATCGTATTCATTGCTTTCTGAGAAGATAGAAATGAAAGTGTCGGAAAATTCACTGTATACAGTTTCGTTTAATTGAGGGGGAATATAAACAGCGCCAACTACTAATGTTTTCGTGCCCAATTTTATATTTATAAATTGATGCTCAAAGAGCTTTGAAGTATTAGTTTTTATAAAACCATGTGAAAGAGAGTTACGTATGGCTATCAATACGCCTCCGCCCCATTTCAATTATAGTCACGTTCGTTTCTGTACACTGTCCATTCATTGCCAAGAATTTCGGTGTTATGGTAAGAGTCGTTCAACCATGTTTCGGTAGGGACAATGACGTCATAGTGGGAGGAGTTAGCTTTTACGTAGAAATCATTTAATTTACCTCTAATACCACTACAATTATGGTAAAAAAACGGAGAGGTGGTGTGGACTTTGGTTTATAGGAATGGAAAGTAGGTTTTCTGTTGTTGTTGCGTAGGTAGTGGACGAAAAAACTTGTTTTCAGTTTCCCTAATTTTTTGGAGATAGCATGTATATTTAGTACTTATGTGACTAGCATAAGTTTCCAGATCATTAGAAAGGTCAGATTTGGTCATATTCATGCTACCATAAAACTTTTCAAGCAATGTTCTTAGAGCTGTGTATTCAGTTGGCAAGCCCTCCATTTGAAGGGACAGCATTACGCTAGTTTTAGTCTTTCCTTCATAGCATACAGTGTCACCTTTCTTATAGAGATATGCTAGGTAAAGCCTTACATTGGCGAGAATTTTGTGATATCTGAGGCGAGACAATGCGTAACGTCCTTCGCTGTCTGTTGAAGATAGTGCTGTCAATTTAACTGAACTGAGAGAGGATCTAAGTTCGTTTGGGGAAGAGGGATTGGTATGGTTTTAGTAGGATTAGATGGAGCTAGACTGGTAATATCAGTTGCTGCTGCAGCATCAGTATATACAGAGTCGATTTCAGAACTGGATGGTATGACGATACCATTACAGCTTATTGAGGTTTCTTTGTTTAGTATTTCACCTTGAACAAAATTAGATTACTTTTTAATTGAAATTTCATGTGTGTCATTGATATTTTCATGTTGAGAATATGTATTCAAGATAGTGTTATCAGATGTAGGAAAGTGTGCTGAGGGTGTATTAGATGTAGGAAAGTGTACTGAGGGTGTACTTTTAGGTGTAAGAAAATGTACAGAAGATGTGTCGTCTATGATAACAACATTTTTTTCCTTACTTTTATAAGCCCTACCACTAAAATGTTTAGCATAATTTCTTATTTTATTAACTTTTTGATTACATTTAGTTATATATTTATTATTACTATTGTTATTATTTGTATTTTTACTGGTAATATTACTATTATTAATATCCTTATTATTAATATATTTAGTTTTAATTTTAATGCTACTATTAGTGGTATTTTTACTTAAATGACTCTTAATTATATTATTTTTTTCAGTTTGTTTTTTACTTATCTTAGGTTTCCATTTATATAACTTCATATTGTTCCATTCATAAACATCATTATTGTTATTAAGAAATATCCATTCGTATTTCTTTGGCATTGTAAATATGAAATTACTGGATTTACTTTTCGTTTTACGTAGGGCTTTGCATGTGCAATACAGTATGGAAAAATGAGTTTTAAATAAGTTACATATCCAGGTTGAATCTGCGTGCGGTGGAGCGTTCTTAATATAATAATGAGTGTTTAAATCAGTTTTTGTCCGCCGTTTATTAGTTTTGTTCTTATTGGTATTAATCCTCGTCGTTGGTATGGTGTCGTCAATAGAAGAGTTAGCAAGATTCAATTTAAATAATCTATTGTCCCCATCTGACTGTAACCCAGTAGTACCAAATTTGAGAATTGTTGCCGGTGCAGGTTTAGGTAACTCAGGAGTAGTTGGCCTGGTATCAGGTAATAATAATTCCGGTGATAAATGAATCTTTCTTTTTGATGGAGATGATGGTATTGTGGTTATTTGTTCAACTAGATTATTTTGAATTTTGAAGTCCATTACGTCGCATTTCAAATCATTTAATAAAAATTTTAGGCTAATATTTTCGTCAGTAACAGATTTGTGAAAATTGAAATTATCATTATTGCCGTAATTAAGTGACTCGATTCTGCCAGTTAAAGAGTTATGACTGGAGATTAATTTACAGCAAGCACTATTAACTAATTTGTTAGTAATTTCATGAATAGCTGGTGGTATAGTTGAAATGTAATTATCCAATGTTGCGCTAATTTTGGTAAAAATTTGTATAAGAGTTTTACTATTTATTTCTTTAACAAAAGGCAATATTTCATCTGTTAATTTGCTTGCCAGACTATCAAAACATTTTGCCATATCGTTAAAACATTCACTGTTAACATCTAGAGTTGATTTTTGTTTAGCCATTATGTCATTACTATTATTTAATCGATTAACATGACCGGCTATACCATCGTACATGTTTCTTAGCAGATGTTCAGTTTATTGGCAATCACTACAGATGAAGTATTCTTCAAGCGATGGATGGTATACCAATTTCTTGGTGCGCCATGTAGAAACCTATTGCAAAAAGCTCTACATTTCACCATTTTGGCATTTTTATCGAAAGTTGGTACAATTTTCCATATTACATTTGAAGTCCATATCGAATAATTTATTTGTATAATTATTTGTTTTATCAAATGAAATTATTTGAATTTAATATAAATATATGTAGGTAAAAAAAAACACGATGCCAAAATATAATTAATAAATATTATATATATGTATGTCAGTATCTTGAATTTCTTAGTATAAAATAAACAAATAAAGAATTTTGTAATATGACACCGTTCATAAAAAGTTCAAATTATTTTTGGTTTTTCTTTTTTTTTTAATTATTATTTATTATAAATGTATATAGGTATATATTTCGAAGTGTTTTATTTTGTAGATTTAAGCAAATTTTAAAATTAATTAATTTGGTCAATTATATTTTTTTCTTTAAATAAATTTAATGTGCAATTTGTATTATGACACTTTTATGTATTTATTAATTGCAGGTCAATGAATTCTCACAAACTTATTTATTTGAGCTTCATTGAATTTATTTGAGCTTAATTAAATTGATTAAAGTTAAATTGAAATTAATTAAAAAAATATTTGCGGAGCTTAAAAAAACACGTCCGAACAGGTTGAATGTTAAACATTTGCTAACTATTTTGACGATAGCTGTAGGTAGAATAACGGAATTGTGGGATACTGTATTAGCACGAGATTGTCCAGCAGTATGAAACAATTGTGCCGTGATGTTTGATGCGGGTTCGGCTCTTTCATTGGATCGGGTCGTCGTGAGGCTAGGAGCACTTGGCGATAAAGTGGATTGCGGTTGCGACCGTGGTTTTGGTTTTGTAGTTGGCATATGCAGCAATGTGTTATGTCGTCTGCCACAATCATTACAATTAAATCTGCTTGAGCAGCTTTGAAGTTGATGTGACGATGAAAGGCAATTGATACATAAATTTTTCTGACGTACCACTTTTTGTCGTTCTTGAATGGATCTTTCAAGAAACTTGGGGCATTGTCGAATACTGTGCTTCCCTTTGCATATTGAGCAGTCGTAGTTAGAGTTGGTACGCGTGGCGAAAACTTGCACCGTATTAGGTTTAAAAAGTCTTGGAACTATGATTGGCTTCGGTTTACTCTTCGCTTCACCTATAACTTCTAGAAGAGTAAGAACCCGTGATTCGAGAAATTCTTCTAAGTTCTCCCAGGGATTTCCCGATGATTTGTCATACTTTTTTCAAATAAACCCCTTGTCTCAGAAGGTAAATTATGAGAAACTAAATATACAATCCAGGGGTGCCAATGCTAAGTTTCGATGTTATAGGAAGCTAAAGCCGATAGCGCGTCATTAACTGTTTCCTACAGTTTCTTAATTCCCGAAACAGATTCCGAAGAGATAGGAGAAATGTCAAGCAAATTTTTTATATGAATATTTAGCAGTATTTTATTTTCGTACTGTTGTTCTAACGACTGCCAAGCTAATTTAAAGTTTTTTGACTCTACCGGGAATTTGTGCACTATACGAGCTGCATCGTGTTTTGTTTTTCTACGAAGGTGATGTAGCTTTTGAACGTCAGATAGCGATGTCGAGTTTATAAAAATAGCTGAAAACATATCGCGGAACGAGGGCCATGTCTCATATGTACCGTGAAAATCATCAATATCAATTGCTGGAACTCTATGTGGTCCGAATTATCGAAGTTTTGGGTTAGCGGAACGCTAGGTGAACTAGGCTCACACTTCGGGGCCAACTTTAAAATTTGATTTTCAACTGTAGCCACAAATTTTATATACGAGTCCTGGGCCGTCATGTATTTTTTCTTGACCTCGGATCTCTAGGATTCAATCTTGGGCTGCGCTTGAACGGTAGTAAGCATTGCCGCAAGTTCAAATGACTGTATGAGGATCTTAACTCCTCCCAATCTCTGAGGATTATTTCTCGGTAACAGGGTTCCGTGAGATAGCTGTTTTAAATCTCCTGTAGGAGTGAGGCTAACTACATCTTGGAACGTAGCGAACTCAACTACGAATGCATTATACTGTTCCATTTAATTTTTTTTTTTAATTTAGCTATTAAGACACCAACAAAAATGAAGTATAGAGAAAAAACGATGCTTAAAATTTGAATTTAAATTTATAATAAGCAAAGAAAACAAAGGGACTTCCTAACAGTGAAGCCCACAACGAAAAAACTCTAATATAAAAAAATTGTTCTTTACTAAAAAAACACAAACTTTTAAAATCAAACATAAATTTTATGAATTTTTATATAATCGACAATCGACCGTTTAGTTTAAGTTCCTGTGACAAACTCCTTTTATAAAATTCATCTTCTTATATTCTAGGCTTATATTTCTTATAATATTTTATACTTAAAATGCTGATATTGCATTTAGATATAATGTGAGAAAAATGGAAAGGAAATCGATAATCTTGATAAATATTTGTTTATCATAAAGTGGTTTCATATTTTCTATAAATATTTGCATAATTATAGCATATTTAAAATATTTTTATTAATTACGATGTGGATGTGATGCATCCGTTGTAGATAAGTTATATATAACGGTCAGATTTGGAAATCTCCTGAACCCACGGTTAGATTTGGAAATCTCCTGAATTTCATTATTTGTTATCTTTTTCTTTTTTTGTTTTATTTTATTATTTGATATTATATGATTGATTTTAGGTATTTCATTATTTATTATTGTAACTTTATTTCCCTTAAATTTCCACATTATTATACAAGTAATACTTATTAATATGATTACAATAATTATTATATTAATTCTATATGACATATTTTTATGAAATTTTTATTTTTTAATTTCTTATATATTTTTAAAGTTATCTGTAATAATATTAGCAAACGTTAAGGCTTTTAAAATTGTTTGATTAAAATCATTGTTTGGATAAAAGTATCTATCTTCAAAAATATTTTTTTTATTAGAAAATGTTTCACCATATAATTTAATTTTACAGTTTAAAAAGTTAATCAAATTATTTTTAATTAATGTAATATTTCTATCATCACAATTTTGAATTAATGTTTCTTTAATAGCATTTTTTACTAACAATAATTCATCATATATAATTTCAATTTTAGTTTTATTATTATATTTAAGTTTACATTGGTTATTCCAAATACAATTTTTACTTATTTTTAAATCTTTTAACATAACATTTTTAAATTTCATTTTTAATTATTACAACATATTCATTATTTTCTTCAATTTCAACATTATCTTTATTTGGTAGTGGTGTAACTAATTTAAGCTCTGTGTGAATATAATTCTGTGGAATTTTTATGGCTAATACTAATAAATGATCTTTATACTTCATTACACCTAATTTAATTAATTTTAATTAAAAAAATCTATTTGATATGTTTCAATTTCTTCTGCAGTAAGTATACTAGGATGTACTATATTATGTTTTGCTGAGGCAATATTATCTTGAATTTGGTTTATTTTATTTTCTAAAAATCTAAGCTTTAACATTTGATCTAAATATAATGAATGACTTTATATGTGTACCTGATTATTTTTTATTTGATTATAAGTTCCTAAAATTTTATTTCTATCTAAAATTATTGCATTTTTTAATAAATCAATAGATTCGTTAAAAAGGTTATTAATTGAAACTGGTTTATTAATAGTTGTAATAGCATTATGACTATTTTCATATGCAATTTTTAAGTGTCCTAAAATTTCTTCTCTATCATTATTATCCATAGTACCAAAAAGCCATTTATTTGCAGTTCCTACAATATTTAATAAGCCTCTCTGTACTCTGAATTTATTTAGCGTTATTGAATTTATTTTTGCTCTGATATTATTAATTTCAAATATTATTAATTTTCTATTATCTATTTGTACATTTTCTAAATTTTTTTCAATTTTCAAAAATATATCATTAATTTCTGTTGGATTAATAATATGTAGAACCGTGGCTGTTTCATTTACTACTTCGCCATCTCGCACTTTTATTTTAATATAACCAGCTTCTTCATGTATTGGATTTATTCCTTGAATTGCAGGTAGCATTGCTATTATTACCAAGATTTTGAGAACCTGTAATTACAGGTCTTTTAATATTTGAAAAATGAATATTTTTTAATGATTTAATTCTATAATATGGTTCATTTTTATGTCTTAGCCTTTTATAATTTCGTATTGCGCCTTTTTCTCTTTATTCTTTGTGGTTTTCCCTTTTAATATTTCGTTTATTTATTACTGCGGTTTTCATTGCATCTAATCTCTGCTTAAGTACTGTAACATTTATATTATCTTTTGCGTGGTATACATTTTATTGTTGTATGATATCGATCGTTATAGTTTCCTATAGCAATTTGTATCTTCATCGAATCTGAAAGTTCTTTATCCTAAATTCCTATTACTTTTTCTAATAGGGTTGAATGTAATCTTTCAATGTCTGCATTTCCTGTATGGTTGTTTGGTTTTGTGAGATGTAATTCTACGTTTTGATGTTTTAGATATTCTGCAATTTGTTCTGCTCTAAATTCATTATCCTTTATTATTTTTTTTGGTTTTCCAAATTTTGCAAAATGTTCAATAATAAAGCATTTCTTTTTTCTCCAGTTTTGATCCGTAATATCATATGCTGATGCAAATTTTGTTAATTTATCTATTACTGTTACAAAAGATTGTTTATTAAAATGAAATATTTCTAAGTGAATTATACCTTTTTTTCATCTGGTGTTTCTGTTAATGCAAATTTTGGTTTAATAGGATTTCTATAATAGTACAATTGTTTATAATTAGTCTAATATGATCTTGTAATTTTGGAAAATATATTTTATCTTTTAAACTATGGTAACATTCATGTATACCACTATGAATTGATTCTTTTGTATGATATATAGATATTTGTCTGGGTAACTCTTCCTCAGTTCGAATTTCTTGTGCTCTTTTTTTACTTTTTATAAATTTTGTTTTGTTATCATTTCCAAACATTGATATTATTATCAGTTATATTTTATTGTAATCTGTATCAGTAACCTCTGAATAAATACTAATACGTCCTTATTTAATATATTTTTTCAAAATATCTTTGGTTATGTTTTCATTTTGAAATTGGTTAATTTTAATAATTTTTCTTTTATGTAACTCTTCAAATTCTTTTTCTGGGTTATATGTTAATGTTATTTGTATTTTGCATTTATTAACTATATCGTCTTTTATGCTTACATGATCTAAAAGTTGTTCATCTACAGAATGCATTGTATTAGATTGTACTAAATTCGATTCTAAATAATTCTCTTCATTTATTTTTCTACTTTTTCTAATCTATTTAATTAATCGGCAACTTTATTTTCTTTACCTTGTAAATATTCTATTTCATAATTAAATTCTTGGAGTTTTAATAACCATCTTTGATGTCGCTGTGAAAATTCTTTACCTTTATATTTGTTATTTAAATATTTAATTGGATATGATCAGTTATAATTTTAAATTTATTGCCATATAAATACGGTCTAAAATAATTTACTGAATAGATAATTGCTAAAAACTCTTTATCTGTAGTACTATAATTTTTTCGTGATTGTTCAAAGTTCTAGATACAAAACAGACAGGGTATCCTTGTTACGTTAGAACTGCTCCTATTGCATAATCACTTGCATCAGTTGTAACTGTAAAAGATTTATCATACTCTGGAAATTTTATTATTGGGTGTGATATAATTAAATATTTTAAGTTATCAAACGATTCAATGTATTGAGGATCTTTGGTAATAATTTTATTTCACTTTTTACTTTCCCTTTTATGAATTCACACTTCCAGTATATAGGTATATTTATTTATATATATATATCTCCTCACCTGGCCATAACTCTTAAACGGCTTGACCGATTGAGCTCAAATTTGGAAGTTCAGATCGTGTCATCAATGACTTGCTACCATATAAATTTTTTGATTAGGGGGACGGGGCGCGGAGGGCCGTTTAATTTTTGAATGTACCAAAAAAACCATGTGGGATATCAAATGAAAGGTCTTGATGAGTACATCTCATTGGATTGTAGTCCGGGGGGCGCCGTGGGTCATGACGGGCCCAAATCGGGGCAATGTGGGGCCCCATAATACAAAAAATCATGTAGGGTATCAAATGAAAGTTCGTGAAGAGTACATCTTGTTGCTTAGTCCATAGGTCAAACGGGCCCAAAACCAGTTAACAGAAAATGAAAATGTTAAAATTAACAGAAAATGTAAATTTAACAGAAAATGTAAAATTTAATAGCAGATGTAAATTTAACATAAATTGTTAATTTGACAGGAAATGTAATATATGTACATATAACAAAAAATTTAAAATTTAACAGAAGATGTAAATATAACAGAAAATGCGAATTTAACAGAAAATGTAAAATTTTAAAAGAAATGTAAAATTTATTGCAAAATGCGAAGAAGATGCAGAAGATGAGTACGTCTCAATGGCGTAGTTCGGGGTAGTACATCTCAATGGCCATGCCGGGCCCAAAACGGCGGCATTGTTGGGTACCATTATACAAAAAATCATGTGGGGTATCAAATGAAAGGTTTTGAAGTGTACATCTCAATGGGGAGTATTTCGTGGGGCGTCGTGAGTCATGTAGGGGTTAAAACGGGGGCAATGTAGGGCCCCATCATACAAAAATCATGTGGGGTATCAAATGAAAGGTCTCCAACAGTACATCTCAATGGGGAGTAATCCGGAGGCCGCCTTGAGTCATCTCGGGCCCAAAACGGGGTAATGTGGGGCACCAGCATACAAAAATCATGTAGGGTATCAAATGAAAGGTCTCCAACAGTACATCTCAATGGGGAGTAATCCGGAGGCCGCCTTGAGTCATCTCGGGTCCAAAACGGGGTAATGTGGGGCACCAGCATACAAAAATCATGTAGGGTATCAAATGAAAGCTCAGGAAGAGGACATCTTGTTGAGTACTCCGAGAGGTACTCTGGGTCTTGTGGGGCCCATAATGTAAAAAGACATGAGAGGTATCAAATAAAAGATATTGAAGAATACATCTCGTTTCGCAGTCCGTTGGGCTTCGAAATTTATGTTAGGGCCCAAAACCTGTGTCATGTGGGGGCCCATCATAAAAAAATCATGTGGGGCATCAAATGAATGGTCTTGAAGGGTAGTCCGGGCAGTACCCTGGGTGATGTAAAATTTTAAAAACACAAAATGTAAAATTTTAAAAGAAATGTAAAATTTATTGCAAAATGCGAAATCTAACAGAAAATGACAAATTTTACAGAAAATGTAGAATTCAACAGAAAATTTAAAATTTAACAGAAAAATGTAAATTTAACAGAAAGTGTAAAATTTAACAGAAAAATGTAAAATTGAACAGAAATTGTAAAATTTAATAGCAGATGTAAATTTAACAGAAATTGTTAATTTGACAGGAAATGTAATATATGTACATATAACAAAAAATTTAAAATTTAACAGAAGATGTAAATATAACAGAAAATGCAAATTTAACAGAGAATGTAAAAATTTTAAAGAAATGTAAAATTTATTGCAAAATGCGAAATCTAACAGAAAATGAAAAATTTTACAAAAAATGTAAAATTTGTTACTTTCCCTTTTATAAATTTACACCTCCAGTATATTTATTACTTTCCCTTTTATGAATTCACATTTCCTGTATGTCGTTATGTCGGTATCTCCTCATCTGGCCATAACTCTTAAAGGGCTGGACCGATTGAGCTCCATTTTGGAAGTTGAGTTCGTGTCATCAGGTGATTGGTGCCCTATAAATTAAGGGCCTTTTGATCAGGGGGAAGAGGCATGGAGGGCTGCTTAAATTTTTATATGTACCAAAAAAAGCATGTGGGGTATCAAATAAAAGGTCTTGCCGAGTACATCTCAATGGCGTAGTTCGGGGGCCGCCGTGGGCCATGCCGGGCCCAAAACGGCGGCATTGTTGGGTACCATTATACAAAAAATCATGTGGGGTATCAAATGAAAGGTTTTGAAGTGTACATCTCAATGGGGAGTTTTGATTAGGGGGACGGGGCGCGGAGGGCCGTTTAATTTTTGAATGTACCAAAAAAACCATGTGGGATATCAAATGAAAGGTCTTGATGAGTACATCTCATTGGATTGTAGTCCGGGGGGCGACGTGGGTCATGACGGGCCCAAATCGGGGCAATGTGGGGCCCCATAATACAAAAAATCATGTAGGGTATCAAATGAAAGTTCGTGAAGAGTACATCTTGTTGCTTAGTCCATAGGTCAAACGGGCCCAAAACCAGTTAACAGAAAATGAAAATGTTAAAATTAACAGAAAATGTAAATTTAACAGAAAATGTAAAATTTAATAGCAGATGTAAATTTAACATAAATTGTTAATTTGACAGGAAATGTAATATATGTACATATAACAAAAAATTTAAAATTTAACAGAAGATGTAAATATAACACAAAATGCGAATTTAACAGAAAATGTAAAATTTTAAAAGAAATGTAAAATTTATTGCAAAATGCGAAGAAGATGCAGAAGATGAGTACGTCTCAATGGCGTAGTTCGGGGTAGTACATCTCAATGGCCATGCCGGGCCCAAAACGGCGGCATTGTTGGGTACCATTATACAAAAAATCATGTGGGGTATCAAATGAAAGGTTTTGAAGTGTACATCTCAATGGGGAGTATTTCGTGGGGCGTCGTGAGTCATGTAGGGGTTAAAACGGGGGCAATGTAGGGCCCGATCATACAAAAATCATGTGGGGTATCAAATGAAAGGTCTCCAACAGTACATCTCAATGGGGAGTAATCCGGAGGCCGCCTTGAGTCATCTCGGGCCCAAAACGGGGTAATGTGGGGCACCAGCATACAAAAATCATGTAGGGTATCAAATGAAAGGTCTCCAACAGTACATCTCAATGGGGAGTAATCCGGAGGCCGCCTTGAGTCATCTCGGGTCCAAAACGGGGTAATGTGGGGCACCAGCATACAAAAATCATGTAGGGTATCAAATGAAAGCTCTGGAAGAGGACATCTTGTTGAGTACTCCGAGAGGTACTCTGGGTCTTGTGGGGCCCATAATGTAAAAAGACATGAGAGGTATCAAATAAAAGATATTGAAGAATACATCTCGTTTCGCAGTCCGTTGGGCTTCGTAATTTATGTTAGGGCCCAAAACCTGTGTCATGTGTGGGCCCATCATAAAAAAATCATGTGGGGCATCAAATGAATGGTCTTGAAGGGTAGTACCCTGGGTGATGTAAAATTTTAAAAACAGAAAATGTAAAATTTTAAAAGAAATGTAAAATTTATTGCAAAATGCGAAATCTAACAGAAAATGAAAAATTTTACAGAAAATGTAGAATTTAACAGAAAATTTAAAATTTAACAGAAAAATGTAAATTTAACAGAAAGTGTAAAATTTAACAGAAAAATGTAAAATTGAACAGAAATTGTAAAATTTAATAGCAGATGTAAATTTAACAGAAATTGTTAATTTGACAGGAAATGTAATATATGTACATATAACAAAAAATTTAAAATTTAACAGAAGATGTAAATATAACAGAAAATGCAAATTTAACAGAGAATGTAAAAATTTTAAAGAAATGTAAAATTTATTGCAAAATGCGAAATCTAACAGAAAATGAAAATTTTTACAAAAAATGTAAAATTTGTTACTTTCCCTTTTATAAATTTACACCTCCAGTATATTTATTACTTTCCCTTTTATGAATTCACATTTCCTGTATGTCGTTATGTCGGTATCTCCTCACCTGGCCATAACTCTTAAAGGGCTGGACCGATTGAGCTCCAATTTGGAAGTTGAGTTCGTGTCATCAGGTGATTGGTGCCCTATAAATTAAGGGCCTTTTGATCAGGGGGAAGAGGCATGGAGGGCTGCTTAAATTTTTATATGTACCAAAAAAAGCATGTGGGGTATCAAATAAAAGGTCTTGCCGAGTACATCTCAATGGCGTAGTTCGGGGGCCGCCGTGGGCCATGCCGGGCCCAAAACGGCGGCATTGTTTGGTACCATTATACAAAAAATCATGTGGGGTATCAAATGAAAGGTTTTGAAGTGTACATCTCAATGGGGAGTATTTCGTGGGGCGTCGTGAGTCATGTAGGGGTTAAAACGGGGGCAATGTAGGGCCCCATCATAGAAAAATCATGTGGGGTATCAAATGAAAGGTCTCCAACAGTACATCTCAATGGGGAGTAATCCGGAGGCCGCTTTGAGTCATCTAGGGCCCAAAACGACGTAATGTGGGGCACCAGCATACAAAAATCATGTAGGGTATCAAATGAAAGTTCTGGAAGAGGACATCTTGTTGAGTACTCCGAGAGGTACTCTGGGTCTTGTGGGGCCCATAATGTAAAAAGACATGAGAGGTATCAAATAAAAGATATTAAAGAATACATCTCGTTTCGCAGTCCGTTGGGCTTCGTAATTTATGTTAGGGCCCAAAACCTGTGTCATGTGGGGGCCCATCATAAAAAAATAATGTGCGGCATCAAATGAATGGTCTTGAAGAGTAGTCCGAGCAGTACCCTGGGTCATGTGGAGCCAGTTATACAAAAAAAAATATGTGAAGCACCGGGGGCCATGGAAGGCCCAAAACATCGGCCACATGTGGAATTCCAAATAGTGGGCCATGAGGAGCTCAAACAAATCATTCCCAAGTTGTCAAAGTATTTAAATATTTTTAGTCGGTCAAATTAATAAATATTTGACCGACTAAAAAATTTAAAATAAAAAATATAAATAAAAAAAGTTTTTTAGTTTCCCTTTTATGAATTCACACTTCCAGTATATAGGTATATATATTTATATATATATATATATATATATATATATATATATATATATATATATCTCCTCACCTGGCCATAACTCTTAAACGGCTTGACCGATTGAGCTCAAATTTTGTTCAGCTCGTGTCATCAATGGCTTGGTACCATATAAATTTGGGGACTTTTTGATTAGGGGGACGTGGGCGCGGAGGGCCCTTTAATTTTTGAATGTACCAAAAAAACCATGTGGGATATCAAATGAAAGGTTTTGACGAGTACATCTCATTGGATTGTAGTCCGGGGGGCGCCGTGGGTCATGACGGGCCCAAATCGGGGCAATGTGGGGCCCCATAATACAAAAAATCATGTGGGGTATCAAATGAAAGGTCTTGACGAGTACATCTCATTGAGCGGTATTCTGGGGGGCGCCGTGGGTCATGTCAGGCCCAAAACGGGGGCAATGTGGGGTCCATAATACAAAAAAACATGTGGGGTATCAAATGAAAGGTCTTGACGAGCACATCACCTTGGGTGGTAGTCCGGGGGCGCCGTGGGTCATGTCGGGCCCAAAACGGGGGCAAAGTTGGGCCCTATAATACAAAAAATCATATGGGGTATCAAATGAAGGGTCTTGAAGAGTTGATCTCAATGGGTGGTAGTCCGGGGATTGCCGTGGGTCAAGTGGGGCCCAAAATCAAAAAAATCATTTTGGGTATCAAATGAAAGTTCGTGAAGAGTACATCTTGTTGCTTAGTCCATAGGTCAAACGGGCCCAAAACCAGTTAACAGAAAATGAAAATGTTAAATGTTAAAATTAACAGAAAATGTAAATTTAACAGAAAATGTAAAATTTCACAGAAAATGTAGAATTTAACAGAAAATTTAAAATTTAACAGGAAAATGTAACTATAACAGAAAGTGTAAAATTTAACAGAAAAATGTAAAATTTAACAGAAATTGTAAAATTTAATAGCAGATGTAAATTTAGCAGAAATTAACAGGCCTTTTTGATGAGTGGGAAGGGGGACCGTTTAATTTTTGAATGTACCAAAAAACCATGTGGGGTATCAAATGAAAGGTCTTGACGAGTACATCTCATTGGACGGTAGTCCGGTGGGCGCCGTGGGTCATTTCGGGCTCAAAACTGGGGCAATGTTGGCCCCTATAATACGAAAAATCATGTGGGGTATCAAATGAAAGGTCTTGACGAGTACATCTCATTGAGCGGTAGTCTGGGGTGCGCCGTGGGTCATGTCAGGCCCAAAACGGGGGCAATGTAGGGTCCATAATACAGGAAAATTTAACAGGAAAATGTAAATTTAACAGAAAGTGTAAAATTTAACAGAAAAATGTAAAATTTAACAGAAATTGTAAAATTTAATAGCAGATGTAAATTTAACAGAAATTGTTAATTTGACAGGAAATGTAATATATGTACATACATATAACAAAAATTTTTAAATTTAACAGAAGATGTAAATATAACAGAAAATGCGAATTTAACAGAAAATGTAAAATTTTAAAAGAAATGTAAAATTTATTGCAAAATGCCAAATCTAACAGAAAATGAAAAATTTTACAGAAAATGTAGAATTTAACAGAAAATTTAAAATTTAACAGGAAAATGTAAATTTAACAGAAAGTGTAAAATTTAACAGAAAAATGTAAAATTTAACAGAAATTGTAAAATTTAATAGCAGATGTAAATTTAACAGAAATTGTTAATTTGACAGGAAATGTAATATATGTACATATAACAAAAAATTTAAAATTTAACAGAAGATGTAAATATAACAGAAAATGCAAATTTAACAGAGAATGTAAAATTTTTAAAGAAATGTAAAATTTATTACTTTCCCTTTTATAAATTTACAGCTCCAGTATATTTATTACTTTCCCTTTTATGAATTCACATTTCCTGTATGTCGTTATGTCGGTACGGTATCTCCTCACCTGGCCATAACTCTTAAAGGGCTGGACCGATTGAGCTCCAGTTTGGAAGTTGAGTTCGTGTCATCAGATGATTGGTGCCCTATAAATTAAGGGCCTTTTTGATCAGGGGGAAGAGGCGCGGAGGGCCGTTTAATTTTTGAATGTACCAAAAAAACCATGTGGGATATCAAATGAAAGGTCTTGACGAGTACATCTCATTGGATTGTAGTCCGGGAGGCGCCGTGGGTCATGACGGGCCCAAATCGGTGCAATATGGGGCCCCATAATACAAAAAATCAGGTAGGGTATCAAATGAAAGGTCTTGACGAGTACATCTCATTGAGCGGTATTCTGGGGGGCGCCGTGGGTCATGTCAGGCCCAAAACGGGGGCAATGTGGGCCCCATAATACAAAAAATCATGTAGGGTATCAAATGAAAGGTCTTGACGAGTACATCTCATTGAGCGGTATTCTGGGGGGCGCCGTGGGTCATGTCAGGCCCAAAACGGGGGCAATGTGAAATCCTTAATACAAAAAAACATGTGGGGTATCAAATGAAAGGTCTTGACGAGCACATCACATTGGGTGGTAGTCCGGGGGCGCCGTGGGTCATGTCGGCCCAAAACGGGGGCAAAGTTGGGCCCTATAATACAAAAAATCATATGGGGTAACAAATGAAGGGTCTTGAAGAGTTGATCTCAATGGATGGTAGTCCGGGGATTGCCGTGGGTCAAGTGGGGCCCAAAATCAAAAAAATCATTTTGGGTATCAAATGAAAGTTCGTGAAGAGTACATCTTGTTGCTTAGTCCATAGGTCAAACGGGCCCAAAACCAGTTAACAGAAAATGAAAATGTTAAATGTTAAAATTAACAGAAAATGTAAATTTAACAGAAAATGTAAAATTTAATAGCAGATGTAAATTTAACAGAAATTGTTAATTTGACAGGAAATGTAATATATGTACATATAACAAAAAATTTAAAATTTAACAGAAGATGTAAATATAACAGAAAATGCGAATTTAACAGAAAATGTAAAATTTTAAAAGAAATGTAAAATTTATTGCAAAATGCGAAGAAGATGTAGAAGATGAGTACGTCTCAATGGCGTAGTTCGGGGTAGTACATCTCAATGGCCATGCCGGGCCCAAAACGGTGGCATTGTTGGGTACTATTATACAAAAAATCATGTGGGGTATCAAATGAAAGGTTTTGAAGTGTACATCTCATTGAGCGGTATTCTGGGGGGCGCCGTGGGTCATGTCAGGCCTAAAACGGGGGCAATGTGGGGTCCATAATACAAAAATCATGTGGGGTATCAAATGAAAGGTCTCCAACAGTACATCTCAATGGGGAGTAATCCGGAGGCCGCCTTGAGTCATCTCGGGTCCAAAACGGGGTAATGTGGGGCACCAGCATACAAAAATCATGTAGGGTATCAAATGAAAGCTCTGGAAGAGGACATCTTGTTGAGTAATCCGAGAGGTACTCTGGGTCTTGTGGGGCCCATAATGTAAAAAGACATGAGAGGTATCAAATAAAAGATATTGAAGAATACATCTCGTTTCGCAGTCCGTTGGGCTTCGTAATTTATGTTAGGGCCCAAAACCTGTGTCATGTGGGGCCCATCATAAAAAAATCATGTGGGGCATCAAATGAATGGTCTTGAAGAGTAGTTCTGGCAGTACCCTGGGTGATGTAAAATTTTAAAAACAGAAAATGTAAAATTTTAAAAGAAATGTAAAATTTATTGCAAAATGCGAAATCTAACAGAAAATGAAAAATTTTACAGAAAATGTAGAATTTAACAGAAAATTTAAAATTTAACAGAAAAATGTAAATTTAACAGAAAGTGTAAAATTTAACAGAAAAATGTAAAATTTAACAGAAATTGTAAAATTTAATAGCAGATGTAAATTTAACAGAAATTGTTAATTTGACAGGAAATGTAATATATGTACATATAACAAAAAATTTAAAATTTAACAGAAGATGTAAATATAACAGAAAATGCAAATTTAACAGAGAATGTAAAATTTTTAAAGAAATGTAAAATTTATTGCAAAATGCGAAATCTAACAGAAAATGAAAAATTTTACAAAAAATGTAAAATTTGTTACTTTCCCTTTTATAAATTTACACCTCCAGTATATTTTTTACTTTCCCTTTTATGAATTCACATTTCCTGTATGTCGTTATGTCGGTATCTCCTCACCTGGCCATAACTCTTAAAGAGCTGGACCGATTGAGCTCCAATTTGGAAGTTGAGGTCGTGTCATCAGATGATTGGTGCCCTATAAATTAAGGGCCTTTTTGATCAGGGGGATGAGGCATGGAGGGCTGCTTGAATTTTTATATGTACCAAAAAAAGCATGTGGGGTATCAAATAAAAGGTCTTGCCGAGTACATCTCAATGGCGTAGTTCGGGGGGCGCCGTGGGCCATGCCGGGCCCAAAACGGCGGCATTGTTGGGTACCATTATACAAAAAATCATGTGGGGTATCAAATGAAAGGTTTTGAAGTGTACATCTCAATGTGGAGTATTTCGTGGGGCGTCGTGAGTCATGTAGGGGTTAAAACAGGGGCAATGTAGGGCCCCATCATACAAAAATCATGTGGGGTATCAAATGAAAGGTCTCCAACAGTACATCTCAATGGGGAGTAATCCGGAGGCCGCTTTGAGTCATCTAGGGCCCAAAACGGGGTAATGTGGGGCACCAGCATACAAAAATCATGTAGGGTATCAAATGAAAGCTCTGGAAGAGGACATCTTGTTGAGTATTCCGAGAGGTACTCTGAGTCTTGTGGGGCCCATAATGTAAAAAGACATGAGAGGTATCAAATAAAAGATATTGAAGAATACATCTCGCTTCGCAGTCCGTTGGGCTTCGTAATTTATGTTAGGGCCCAAAACCTGTGTCATGTGGGGGCCCATCATAAAAAAATCATGTGGGGCATCAAATGAATGGTCTTGAAGAGTAGTCCGAGCAGTACCCTGGGTCATGTGGAGCCAGTTATACAAAAAAAAATATGTGAAGCACCGGGGGCCATGGAAGGCCCAAAACATTGGCCACATGTGGAATTCCAAATAGTGGGCCATGAGGAGCTCAAACAAATCATTCCCAAGTTGTCAAAATATTTAAATATTTTTAGTCGGTCAAATTAATAAATATTTGACGACTAAAAAATGAAAAATAAAAAATATAAATAAAAAAAAGTTTTTTACTTTCCCTTTTATGAATTCACACTTCCAGTATATAGGTATATATATTTATATATATATATATATATCTCCTCACCTGGCCATAACTCTTAAACGGCTTGACCGATTGAGCTCAAATTTGGAAGTTCAGCTCGTGTCATCAATGGCTTGGTACCATATAAATTTGGGGCCTTTTTTTGATTAGGGGGACGGGGGCGCGGAGGGCCGTTTAATTTTTGAATGTACCAAAAAAACCATGTGGGATATCAAATGAAAGGTCTTGACGAGTACATCTCATTGGATTATAGTCAGGGGGGCGCCGTGGGTCAATTTTTGAATGTACCAAAAAAACCATGTGGGGCCCATCATAAAAAAATCATGTGGGGCATCAAATGAATGGTCTTGAAGAGTAGTCCGGGCAGTACCCTGGGTGATGTAAAATTTTAAAAACAGAAAATGTAAAATTTTAAAAGAAATGTAAAATTTATTGCAAAATGCGAAATCTAACAGAAAATGAAAAATTTTACAGAAAATGTAGAATTTAACAGAAAATTTAAAATTTAACAGAAAAATGTAAATTTAACAGAAAGTGTAAAATTTAACAGAAAAATGTAAAATTTAACAGAAATTGTAAAATTTAATAGCAGATGTAAATTTAACAGAAATTGTTAATTTGACAGGAAATGTAATATATGTACATATAACAAAAAATTTAAAATTTAACAGAAGATGTAAATATAACAGAAAATGCAAATTTAACAGAGAATGTAAAATTTTTAAAGAAATGTAAAATTTATTGCAAAATGCGAAATCTAACAGAAAATGAAAAATTTTACAAAAAATGTAAAATTTGTTACTTTCCCTTTTATAAATTTACACCTCCAGTATATTTATTACTTTCCCTTTTATGAATTCACATTTCCTGTATGTCGTTATGTCGGTATCTCCTCACCTGGCCATAACTCTTAAAGAGCTGGACCGATTGAGCTCCAATTTGGAAGTTGAGGTCGTGTCATCAGATGATTGGTGCCCTATAAATTAAGGGCCTTTTTGATCAGGGGGATGAGGCATGGAGGGCTGCTTGAATTTTTATATGTACCAAAAAAAGCATGTGGGGTATCAAATAAAAGGTCTTGCCGAGTACATCTCAATGGCGTAGTTCGGGGGGCGCCGTGGGCCATGCCGGGCCCAAAACGGCGGCATTGTTGGGTACCATTATACAAAAAATCATGTGGGGTATCAAATGAAAGGTTTTGAAGTGTACATCTCAATGTGGAGTATTTCGTGGGGCGTCGTGAGTCATGTAGGGGTTAAAACGGGGGCAATGTAGGGCCCCATCATACAAAAATCATGTGGGGTATCAAATGAAAGGTCTCCAACAGTACATCTCAATGGGGAGTAATCCGGAGGCCGCTTTGAGTCATCTAGGGCCCAAAACGGGGTAATGTGGGGCACCAGCATACAAAAATCATGTAGGGTATCAAATGAAAGCTCTGGAAGAGGACATCTTGTTGAGTATTCCGAGAGGTACTCTGGGTCTTGTGGGGCCCATAATGTAAAAAGACATGAGAGGTATCAAATAAAAGATATTGAAGAATACATCTCGTTTCGCAGTCCGTTGGGCTTCGTAATTTATGTTAGGGCCCAAAACCTGTGTCATGTGGGGGCCCATCATAAAAAAATCATGTGGGGCATCAAATGAATGGTCTTGAAGAGTAGTCCGAGCAGTACCCTGGGTCATGTGGAGCCAGTTATACAAAAAAAAATATGTGAAGCACCGGGGGCCATGGAAGGCCCAAAACATTGGCCACATGTGGAATTCCAAATAGTGGGCCATGAGGAGCTCAAACAAATCATTCCCAAGTTGTCAAAATATTTAAATATTTTTAGTCGGTCAAATTAATAAATATTTGACCGACTAAAAAATGAAAAATAAAAAATATAAATAAAAAAAAGTTTTTTACTTTCCCTTTTATGAATTCACACTTCCAGTATATAGGTATATATATTTATATATATATATATATATCTCCTCACCTGGCCATAACTCTTAAACGGCTTGACCGATTGAGCTCAAATTTGGAAGTTCAGCTCGTGTCATCAATGGCTTGGTACCATATAAATTTGGGGCCTTTTTTTATTAGGGGGACGGGGGCGCGGAGGGCCGTTTAATTTTTGAATGTACCAAAAAAACCATGTGGGATATCAAATGAAAGGTCTTGACGAGTACATCTCATTGGATTATAGTCAGGGGGGCGCCGTGGGTCATGACGGGGCCAAATCGGGGCAATGTGGGCCCCATAATACAAAAAATCATGTGGGGTATCAAATGAAAGGTCTTGACGAGTACATCTCATTGAGCGGTATTCTGGGGGGCGCCGTGGGTCATGTCAGGCCTAAAACGGGGGCAATGTGGGGTCCATAATACAAAAATCATGTGGGGTGTCAAATGAAAGGTCTCCAACAGTACATCTCAATGGGGAGTAATCCGGAGGCCGCCTTGAGTCATCTCGGGTCCAAAACGGGGTAATGTGGGGCACCAGCATACAAAAATCATGTAGGGTATCAAATGAAAGCTCTGGAAGAGGACATCTCGTTGAGTAATCCGAGAGGTACTCTGGGTCTTGTGGGGCCCATAATGTAAAAAGACATGAGAGGTATCAAATAAAAGATATTGAAGAATACATCTCGTTTCGCAGTCCGTTGGGCTTCGTAATTTATGTTAGGGCCCAAAACCTGTGTCATGTGGGGGCCCATCATAAAAAAATCATGTGGGGCATCAAATGAATGGTCTTGAAGAGTAGTCCGAGCAGTACCCTGGGTCATGTGGAGCCAGTTATACAAAAAAAAAAATGTGGAGCACCGGGGGCCATGGAAGGCCCAAAACATCGGCCACATGTGGAATTCCAAATAGTGGGCCATGAGGAGCTCAAACAAATCATTCCCAAGTTGTCAAAGTATTTAAATATTTTTAGTCGGTCAAATTAATAAATATTTGACCGACTAAAAAATGTAAAATAAAAAATATATATAAAAAAAAGTTTTTTACTTTCCCTTTTATGAATTCACACTTCCAGTATATAGGTATATATATTTATATATATATATATATATATATCTCCTCACCTGGCCATAACTCTTAAACGGCTTGACCGATTGAGCTCAAATTTGGAAGTTCAGCTCGTGTCATCAATGGCTTGGTACCATATAAATTTGGGGCCTTTTTTTGATTAGGGGGACGGGGGCGCGGAGGGCCGTTTTATTTTTGAATGTACCAAAAAAACCATGTGGGATATCAAATGAAAGGTCTTGACGAGTACATCTCATTGGAATATAGTCAGGGGGGCGCCGTGGGTCATGACGGGGCCAAATCGGGGCAATGTGGGCCCCATAATACAAAAAAACATGTGGGGTATCAAATGAAAGGTCTTGACGCGTACATCTCATTGAGCGGTATTCTGGGGGGCGCCGTGGGTCATGTCAGGCCTAAAACGGGGGCAATGTGGGGTCAATAATACAAAAAACATGTGAGGTATCAAATGAAGGGTCTTGACGAGCATATCACATTGGGTGGTAGTCCGGGGGCGCCGTGGGTCATGTCGGGCCCAAAACGGGGGCAAAGTAGGGACCTATAATACAAAAAATCATATGGGGTATCAAATGAAAGGTCTTGACGAGTACATCTCATTGAGCGGTATTCTGGGGGCGCCGTGGGTCATGTCAGGCCCAAAACGGGGGCAATGTGGGGTCCATAATACAAAAAAACATGTGGGGTATCAAATGAAAGGTCTTGACGAGCACATCACCTTGGGTGGTAGTCCGAGGGCGCCGTGGGTCATGTCGGGCCCAAAACGGGGCCAAAGTTGGGCCCTATAATACAAAAAATCATATGGGGTATCAAATGAAGGGTCTTGAAGAGTTGATCTCAATGGGTGGTAGTCCGGTGATTGCCGTGCGTCAAGTGGGCCCAAAATCAAAAAAATCATTTTGGGTATCAAATGAAAGTTCGTGAAGAGTACATCTTGTTGCTTAGTCCATAGGTCAAACGGGCCCAAAACCAGTTAACAGAAAATGAAAATGTTAAATGTTAAAATTAACAGAAAATGTAAATTTAACAGAAAATGTAAAATTTAACAGAAAATGTAGAATTTAACAGAAAATTTAAAATTTAACAGGAAAATGTAACTATAACAGAAAGTGTAAAATTTAACAGAAAAATGTAAAATTTAACAGAAATTGTAAAATTTAATAGCAGATGTAAATTTAGCAGAAATTAACAGGCCTTTTTGATGAGTGGGAACCGTTTAATTTTTGAATGTACCAAAAAACCATGTGGGGTATCAAATGAAAGGTCTTGACGAGTACATCTCATTGGACGGTAGTCCGGTGGGCGCCGTGGGTCATTTCGGGCTCAAAACTGGGGCAATGTTGGCCCCTATAATACGAACAATCAGGTGGGGTATCAAATGAAAGGTCTTGACGAGTACATCTCATTGAGCGGTAGTCTGGGGTGCGCCGTGGGTCATGTCAGGCCCAAAACGGGGGCAATGTAGGGTCCATAATACAGGAAAATTTAACAGGAAAATGTAAATTTAACAGAAAGTGTAAAATTTAACAGAAAAATGTAAAATTTAACAGAAATTGTAAAATTTAATAGCAGATGTAAATTTAACAGAAATTGTTAATTTGACAGGAAATGTAATATATGTACATACATATAACAAAAAATTTAAAATTTAACAGAAGATGTAAATATAACAGAAAATGCGAATTTAACAGAAAATGTAAAATTTTAAAAGAAATGTAAAATTAATTGCAAAATGCTAAATCTAACAGAAAATGAAAAATTTTACAGAAAATGTAGGGGGCAATGTGGGGTCAATAATACAAAAAACATGTGAGGTATCAAATGAAGGGTCTTGACGAGCATATCACATTGGGTGGTAGTCCGGGGGCGCCGTGGGTCATGTCGGGCCCAAAACGGGGGCAAAGTAGGGACCTATAATACAAAAAATCATATGGGGTATCAAATGAAAGGTCTTGACGAGTACATCTCATTGAGCGGTATTCTGGGGGCGCCGTGGGTCATGTCAGGCCCAAAACGGGGGCAATGTGGGGTCCATAATACAAAAAAACATGTGGGGTATCAAATGAAAGGTCTTGACGAGCACATCACCTTGGGTGGTAGTCCGAGGGCGCCGTGGGTCATGTCGGGCCCAAAACGGGGCCAAAGTTGGGCCCTATAATACAAAAAATCATATGGGGTATCAAATGAAGGGTCTTGAAGAGTTGATCTCAATGGGTGGTAGTCCGGTGATTGCCGTGCGTCAAGTGGGCCCAAAATCAAAAAAATCATTTTGGGTATCAAATGAAAGTTCGTGAAGAGTACATCTTGTTGCTTAGTCCATAGGTCAAACGGGCCCAAAACCAGTTAACAGAAAATGAAAATGTTAAATGTTAAAATTAACAGAAAATGTAAATTTAACAGAAAATGTAAAATTTAACAGAAAATGTAGAATTTAACAGAAAATTTAAAATTTAACAGGAAAATGTAACTATAACAGAAAGTGTAAAATTTAACAGAAAAATGTAAAATTTAACAGAAATTGTAAAATTTAATAGCAGATGTAAATTTAGCAGAAATTAACAGGCCTTTTTGATGAGTGGGAACCGTTTAATTTTTGAATGTACCAAAAAACCATGTGGGGTATCAAATGAAAGGTCTTGACGAGTACATCTCATTGGACGGTAGTCCGGTGGGCGCCGTGGGTCATTTCGGGCTCAAAACTGGGGCAATGTTGGCCCCTATAATACGAACAATCAGGTGGGGTATCAAATGAAAGGTCTTGACGAGTACATCTCATTGAGCGGTAGTCTGGGGTGCGCCGTGGGTCATGTCAGGCCCAAAACGGGGGCAATGTAGGGTCCATAATACAGGAAAATTTAACAGGAAAATGTAAATTTAACAGAAAGTGTAAAATTTAACAGAAAAATGTAAAATTTAACAGAAATTGTAAAATTTAATAGCAGATGTAAATTTAACAGAAATTGTTAATTTGACAGGAAATGTAATATATGTACATACATATAACAAAAAATTTAAAATTTAACAGAAGATGTAAATATAACAGAAAATGCGAATTTAACAGAAAATGTAAAATTTTAAAAGAAATGTAAAATTAATTGCAAAATGCTAAATCTAACAGAAAATGAAAAATTTTACAGAAAATGTAGAATTTAACAGAAAATTTAAAATTTAACAGAAAAATGTAAATTTAACAGAAAGTGTAAAATTTAACAGAAAAATATAACATTTAACAGAAATTGTAAAATTTAATAGCAGATGTAAATTTAACAGAAATTGTTAATTTGACAGGAAATGTAATATATGTACATATAACAAAAAATTTAAAATTTAACAGAAGATGTAAATATAACAGAAAATGCAAATTTAACAGAGAATGTAAAATTTTTAAAGAAATGTAAAATTTATTGCAAAATGCGAAATCTAACAGAAAATGAAAAATTTTACAAAAATGTAAAATTTATTACTTTCCCTTTTATAAATTTACAGCTCCAGTATATTTATTACTTTCCCTTTTATGAATTCACATTTCCTGTATGTCGTTATGTCGGAACGGTATCTCCTCACCTGGCATAACTCTTAAAGGGCTGGACCGATTGAGCTCCAATTTGGAAGTTGAGGTCGTGTCATCAGATGATTGGTGCCCTATAAATTAAGGGCCTTTTTGATCAGGGGGAAGAGGCACGGAGGGCTGCTTAAATTTTTATATGTACCAAAAAAAGCATGTGGGGTATCAAATAAAAGGTCTTGCCGAGTACATCTCAATGGCGTAGTTCGGGGGCCACCGTGGGCCATGCCGGGCCCAAAACGGCGGCATTGTTAGGTACCATTATACAAAAAATCATGTGAGGTATCAAATGAAAGGTTTTGAAGTGTACATCTCAATGGGGAGTATTTCGTGGGGCGTCGTGAGTCATGTAGGGGTTAAAACGGGGGCAATGTAGGGCCCCATCATACAAAAATCATGTGGGGTATCAAATGAAAGGTCTCCAACAGTACATCTCAATGGGGAGTAATCCGGAGGCCGCCTTGAGTCATCTCGGGCCCATAACGTGGTAATGTGGGGCACCAGCATACAAAAATCATGTAGGGTATCAAATGAAAGCTCTGGAAGAGGACATATTGTTGAGTACTCCGAGAGGTACTCTGGGTCTTGTGGGGCCCATAATGTAAAAAGACATGAGAGGTATCAAATAAAAGATATTGAAGAATACATCTCGTTTCGCAGTCCGTTGGGCTTCGTAATTTATGTTAGTGCCCAAAACCTGTGTCATGTGGGGGCCCATCATAAAAAAATCATGTGGGGCATCAAATGAATGGTCTTGAAGAGTAGTCCGAGCAGTACCCTGGGTCATGTGGAGCCAGTTATACAAAAAAAAAATATGTGGAGCACCGGGGGCCATGGAAGGCCCAAAACATCGGCCACATGTGGAATTCCAAATAGTGGGCCATGAGGAGCTCAAACAAATCATTCCCAAGTTGTCAAAGTATTTAAATATTTTTAGTCGGTCAAATTAATAAATATTTGACCGACTAAAAAATGTAAAATAAAAAATATAAATAAAAAAAAGTTTTTTAAAAATACTTTCCCTTAAAGAAATATTCAACTAAAAAGTAATAAACATGCAAATAATACCACATCAATGTACTTTCCCGTTGAGTTTAAGCCACTGTCAGCAGTAGTAAAGGAAAGTAGATCTTATCAGAATTAAGGCCATTATAAGGAGGTCTACTTACCCTTACTATTGCTGACAGTGGCTTAAACTCAACGGGAAAGTACATTGATGTGGTATTATTTGCTTGTTTATTACTTTTTAGTTGAATATTTCTTTAAGGGAAAGTATTTTTAAAAAACTTTTTTTTATTTATATTTTTTAAATATTTAATCATCGGATAAGCTATTTTTACTTTCCCTTTTATGAATTTACACTTCCAGTATATAGGTATATTTATTTATATATATATATCTCCTCACCTGGCCATAACTCTTAAACGGCTTGACCGATTGAGCTCAAATTTGGATCTCCTCACCTGGCCATAACTCTTAAACGGCTTGACCGATTGAGCTCGTGTCATCAATGGCTTGGTACCATATAAATGTGGGGCCTTTTTGATTAGGGGGACGGGGGCGCGGAGGGCCGTTTAATTTTTGAATGAACCAAAAAAACCATGTGGGATATCAAATGAACGGTCTTGACGAGTACATATCATTGGATTGTAGTCCGGGGGGCGCCGTGGGTCATGACGAGCCCAAATTGGTGCAATGTGGGGCCCCATAATACAAAAAATCATGTAGGTGATTGCCGTGCGTCAAGTGGGCCCAAAATCAAAAAAATCATTTTGGGTATCAAATGAAAGTTCGTGAAGAGTACATCTTGTTGCTTAGTCCATAGGTCAAACGGGCCCAAAACCAGTTAACAGAAAATGAAAATGTTAAATGTTAAAATTAACAGAAAATGTAAATTTAACAGAAAATGTAAAATTTAACAGAAAATGTAGAATTTAACAGAAAATTTAAAATTTAACAGGAAAATGTAACTATAACAGAAAGTGTAAAATTTAACAGAAAAATGTAAAATTTAACAGAAATTGTAAAATTTAATAGCAGATGTAAATTTAGCAGAAATTAACAGGCCTTTTTGATGAGTGGGAACCGTTTAATTTTTGAATGTACCAAAAAACCATGTGGGGTATCAAATGAAAGGTCTTGACGAGTACATCTCATTGGACGGTAGTCCGGTGGGCGCCGTGGGTCATTTCGGGCTCAAAACTGGGGCAATGTTGGCCCCTATAATACGAAAAATCAGGTGGGGTATCAAATGAAAGGTCTTGACGAGTACATCTCATTGAGCGGTAGTCTGGGGTGCGCCGTGGGTCATGTCAGGCCCAAAACGGGGGCAATGTAGGGTCCATAATACAGGAAAATTTAACAGGAAAATGTAAATTTAACAGAAAGTGTAAAATTTAACAGAAAAATGTAAAATTTAACAGAAATTGTAAAATTTAATAGCAGATGTAAATTTAACAGAAATTGTTAATTTGACAGGAAATGTAATATATGTACATACATATAACAAAAAATTTAAAATTTAACAGAAGATGTAAATATAACAGAAAATGCGAATTTAACAGAAAATGTAAAATTTTAAAAGAAATGTAAAATTTATTGCAAAATGCCAAATCTAACAGAAAATGAAAAATTTTACAGAAAATGTAGAATTTAACAGAAAATTTAAAATTTAACAGAAAAATGTAAATTTAACAGAAAGTGTAAAATTTAACAGAAAAATGTAACATTTAACAGAAATTGTAAAATTTAATAGCAGATGTAAATTTAACAGAAATTGTTAATTTGACAGGAAATGTAATATATGTACATATAACAAAAAATTTAAAATTTAACAGAAGATGTAAATATAACAGAAAATGCAAATTTAACAGAGAATGTAAAATTTTTAAAGAAATGTAAAATTTATTGCAAAATGCGAAATCTAACAGAAAATGAAAAATTTTACAAAAATGTAAAATTTATTACTTTCCCTTTTATAAATTTACAGCTCCAGTATATTTATTACTTTCCCTTTTATGAATTCACATTTCCTGTATGTCGTTATGTCGGAACGGTATCTCCTCACCTGGCATAACTCTTAAAGGGCTGGACCGATTGAGCTCCAATTTGGAAGTTGAGGTCGTGTCATCAGATGATTGGTGCCCTATAAATTAAGAGCCTTTTTGATCAGGGGGAAGAGGCACGGAGGGCTGCTTAAATTTTTATATGTACCAAAAAAAGCATGTGGGGTATCAAATAAAAGGTCTTGCCGAGTACATCTCAATGGCGTAGTTCGGGGGCCACCGTGGGCCATGCCGGGCCCAAAACGGCGGCATTGTTAGGTACCATTATACAAAAAATCATGTGAGGTATCAAATGAAAGGTTTTGAAGTGTACATCTCAATGGGGAGTATTTCGTGGGGCGTCGTGAGTCATGTAGGGGTTAAAACGGGGGCAATGTAGGGCCCCATCATACAAAAATCATGTGGGGTATCAAATGAAAGGTCTCCAACAGTACATCTCAATGGGGAGTAATCCGGAGGCCGCCTTGAGTCATCTCGGGCCCAAAACGGGGTAATGTGGGGCACCAGCATACAAAAATCATGTAGGGTATCAAATGAAAGCTCTGGAAGAGGACATATTGTTGAGTACTCCGAGAGGTACTCTGGGTCTTGTGGGGCCCATAATGTAAAAAGACATGAGAGGTATCAAATAAAAGATATTGAAGAATACATCTCGTTTCGCAGTCCGTTGGGCTTCGTAATTTATGTTAGTGCCCAAAACCTGTGTCATGTGGGGGCCCATCATAAAAAAATCATGTGGGGCATCAAATGAATGGTCTTGAAGAGTAGTCCGAGCAGTACCCTGGGTCATGTGGAGCCAGTTATACAAAAAAAAAATATGTGGAGCACCGGGGGCCATGGAAGGCCCAAAACATCGGCCACATGTGGAATTCCAAATAGTGGGCCATGAGGAGCTCAAACAAATCATTCCCAAGTTGTCAAAGTATTTAAATATTTTTAGTCGGTCAAATTAATAAATATTTGACCGACTAAAAAATGTAAAATAAAAAATATAAATAAAAAAAAGTTTTTTAAAAATACTTTCCCTTAAAGAAATATTCAACTAAAAAGTAATAAACATGCAAATAATACCACATCAATGTACTTTCCCGTTGAGTTTAAGCCACTGTCAGCAGTAGTAAAGGAAAGTAGATCTTATCAGAATTAAGGCCATTATAAGGAGGTCTACTTACCCTTACTATTGCTGACAGTGGCTTAAACTCAACGGGAAAGTACATTGATGTGGTATTATTTGCTTGTTTATTACTTTTTAGTTGAATATTTCTTTAAGGGAAAGTATTTTTAAAAAACTTTTTTTTATTTATATTTTTTAAATATTTAATCATCGGATAAGCTATTTTTACTTTCCCTTTTATGAATTTACACTTCCAGTATATAGGTATATTTATTTTTATATATATATCTCCTCACCTGGCCATAACTCTTAAACGGCTTGACCGATTGAGCTCAAATTTGGATCTCCTCACCTGGCCATAACTCTTAAACGGCTTGACCGATTGAGCTCGTGTCATCAATGGCTTGGTACCATATAAATTTGGAGCCTTTTTGATTAGGGGGACGGGGGCGCGGAGGGCCGTTTAATTTTTGAATGTACCAAAAAAACCATGTGGGATATCAAATGAAAGGTCTTGACGAGTACATATCATTGGATTGTAGTCCGGGGGGCGCCGTGGGTCATGACGAGCCCAAATTGGTGCAATGTGGGGCCCCATAATACAAAAAATCATGTAGGGTATCAAATGAAAGGTCTTGACGAGTACATCTCATTGAGCGGTATTCTGGGGGGCGCGGTGGGTCATGTCAGGCCCAAAACGGGGGCAATGTGGGGTCCATAATACAAAAAAAACATGTGGGGTATCAAATGAAAGGTCTTGACGAGCACATCACATTGGGTGGTAGTCCGAGGGCGCCGTCGGTCAAAGTTGGGACCTATAATACAAAAAATCATATGGGGTATCAAATGAAAGGTCTTGACGAGTACATCTCATTGAGCGGTATTCTGGGGGGCGCCGTGGGTCATATCAGGCCCAAAATGGGGGCAATGTGGGGTCCTTAATACAAAAACACATGTGGGGTATCAAATGAAAGGTCTTGACGAGCACATCACATTGGGTGGTAGTCCGGGGGCGCCGTGGGTCATGTCGGGCCCAAAACGGGGGCAAAGTTGGGCCCTATAATACAAAAAATCATATGGGGTAACAAATGAAGGGTCTTGAAGAGTTGATCTCAATGGATGGTAGTCCGGGGATTGCCGTGGGTCAAGTGGGGCCCAAAATCAAAAAAATCATTTTGGGTAGCAAATGAAAGTTCGTGATGAGTACATCTTGTTGCTTAGTCCATAGGTCAAACGGGCCCAAAACCAGTTAACAGAAAATGAACATGTTAAATGTTTAAATTAACAGAAAATGTAAATTTAACAGAAAATGTAAAATTTAATAGCAGAAGTAAATTTAACAGAAATTGTTAATTTGACAGGAAATGTAATATATGTACATATAACAAAAAATTTAAAATTTAACAGAAGATGTAAATATAACAGAAAATGCGAATTTAACAGAAAATGTAAAATTTTAAAAGAAATGTAAAATTTATTGCAAAATGCGAAGAAGATGTAGAAGATGAGTACGTCTCAATGGCGTAGTTCGGGGTAGTACATCTCAATGGCCATGCCGGGCCCAAAACGGCGGCATTGTTGGGTACCATTATACAAAAAATCATGTGGGGTATCAAATGAAAGGTTTTGAAGTGTACATCTCAATGGGGAGTATTTCGTGGGGCGTCGTGAGTCATGTAGGGGTTAAAACGGGGGCAATGTAGGGCCCCATCATACAAAAATCATGTGGGGTATCAAATGAAAGGTCTCCAACAGTACATCTCAATGGGGAGTAATCCGGAGGCCGCTTTGAGTCATCTAGGGCCCAAAACGGGGTAATGTGGGGCACCAGCATACAAAAATCATGTAGGGTATCAAATGAAAGCTCTGGAAGAGGACATCTTGTTGAGTATTCCGAGAGGTACTCTGGGTCTTGTGGGGCCCATAATGTAAAAAGACATGAGAGGTATCAAATAACAGATATTGAAGAATGCATCTCGTTTCGCAGTCCGTTGGGCTTCGTAATTTATGTTAGGGCCCAAAACCTGTGTCATGTGGGGGCCCATCATAAAAAAATCATGTGGGGCATCAAATGAATGGTCTTGAAGAGTAGTCCGAGCAGTACCCTGGGTCATGTGGAGCCAGTTATACAAAAAAAAATATGTGAAGCACCGGGGGCCATGGAAGGCCCAAAACATCGGCCACATGTGGAATTCCAAATAGTGGGCCATGAGGAGCTCAAACAAATCATTCCCAAGTTGTCAAAGTATTTAAATATTTTTAGTCGGTCAAATTAATAAATATTTGACCGACTAAAAAATGTAAAATAAAAAATATAAATAAAAAAAAGTTTTTTAGTTTCCCTTTTATGAATTCACACTTCCAGTATATAGGTATATATATTTATATATATATATATATATATACATATATATATATATATATATATATATCTCCTCACCTGGCCATAACTCTTAAACGGCTTGACCGATTGAGCTCAAATTTGGATCTCCTCACCTGGCCATAACTCTTAAACGGCTTGACCGATTGAGCTCGTGTCATCAATGGCTTGGTACCATATAAATTTGGGGCCTTTTTGATTAGGGGGACGGGGGCGCGGAGGGCCGTTTAATTTTTGAATGTACCAAAAAAACCATGGATATCAAATGAAAGGTCTTGACGAGTACATATCATTGGATTGTAGTCCGGGGGGCGCCGTGGGTCATGACGAGCCCAAATGAACATGTTAAATGTTAAAATTAACAGAAAATGTAAATTTAACAGAAAATGTAAAATTTAATAGCAGAAGTAAATTTAACAGAAATTGTTAATTTGACAGGAAATGTAATATATGTACATATAACAAAAAATTTAAAATTTAACAGAAGATGTAAATATAACAGAAAATGCGAATTTAACAGAAAATGTAAAATTTTAAAAGAAATGTAAAATTTATTGCAAAATGCGAAGAAGATGTAGAAGATGAGTACGTCTCAATGGCGTAGTTCGGGGTAGTACATCTCAATGGCCATGCCGGGCCCAAAACGGCGGCATTGTTGGGTATCATTGGATTGTAGTCCGGGGGGCGCCGTGGGTCATGACGAGCCCAAATTGGTGCAATGTGGGGCCCCATAATACAAAAAATCATGTAGGGTATCAAATGAAAGGTCTTGACGAGTACATCTCATTGAGCGGTATTCTGGGGGGCGCGGTGGGTCATGTCAGGCCCAAAACGGGGGCAATGTGGGGTCCATAATACAAAAAAAACATGTGGGGTATCAAATGAAAGGTCTTGACGAGCACATCACATTGGGTGGTAGTCCGAGGGCGCCGTGGGTCAAAGTTGGGACCTATAATACAAAAAATCATATGGGGTATCAAATGAAAGGTCTTGACGAGTACATCTCATTGAGCGGTATTCTGGGGGGCGCCGTGGGTCATATCAGGCCCAAAATGGGGGCAATGTGGGGTCCTTAATACAAAAACACATGTGGGGTATCAAATGAAAGGTCTTGACGAGCACATCACATTGGGTGGTAGTCCGGGGGCGCCGTGGGTCATGTCGGGCCCAAAACGGGGGCAAAGTTGGGCCCTATAATACAAAAAATCATATGGGGTAACAAATGAAGGGTCTTGAAGAGTTGATCTCAATGAATGGTAGTCCGGGGATTGCCGTGGGTCAAGTGGGGCCCAAAATCAAAAAAATCATTTTGGGTAGCAAATGAAAGTTCGTGATGAGTACATCTTGTTGCTTAGTCCATAGGTCAAACGGGCCCAAAACCAGTTAACAGAAAATGAACATGTTAAATGTTAAAATTAACAGAAAATGTAAATTTAACAGAAAATGTAAAATTTAATAGCAGAAGTAAATTTAACAGAAATTGTTAATTTGACAGGAAATGTAATATATGTACATATAACAAAAAATTTAAAATTTAACAGAAGATGTAAATATAACAGAAAATGCGAATTTAACAGAAAATGTAAAATTTTAAAAGAAATGTAAAATTTATTGCAAAATGCGAAGAAGATGTAGAAGATGAGTACGTCTCAATGGCGTAGTTCGGGGTAGTACATCTCAATGGCCATGCCGGGCCCAAAACGGCGGCATTGTTGGGTACCATTATACAAAAAATCATGTGGGGTATCAAATGAAAGGTTTTGAAGTGTACATCTCAATGGGGAGTATTTCGTGGGGCGTCGTGAGTCATGTAGGGATTAAAACGGGGGCAATGTAGGGCCCCATCATAAAAAAATCATGTGGGGCATCAAATGAATGGTCTTGAAGAGTAGTCCGAGCAGTACCCTGGGTCATGTGGAGCCAGTTATACAAAAAAAAATATGTGAAGCACCGGGGGCCATGGAAGGCCCAAAACATCGGCCACATGTGGAATTCCAAATAGTGGGCCATGAGGAGCTCAAACAAATCATTCCCAAGTTGTCAAAGTATTTAAATATTTTTAGTCGGTCAAATTAATAAATATTTGACCGACTAAAAAATGTAAAATAAAAAATATAAATAAAAAAAAGTTTTTTAGTTTCCCTTTTATGAATTCACACTTCCAGTATATAGGTATATATATTTATATATATATATATATATATATACATATATATATATATATATATATCTCCTCACCTGGCCATAACTCTTAAACGGCTTGACCGATTGAGCTCAAATTTGGAAGTTCAGCTCGTGTCATCAATGGCTTGGTACCATATCAATTCGGGGCCTTTTTGATTAAGGGTACGGGGGCGCGGAGGGCCGTTTAATTTTTGAATGTACCAAAAAAACCATGTGGGATATCAAATGAAAGGTCTTGACGAGTACATCCCATTGGATTGTAGTCCGGGGGGCGCCGTGGGTCATGACGGGCCCAAATCGGGGCAATGTGGAGCCCCATAATACAAAAAACCAAGTGGGGTATCAAATGAAAGGTCTTGACGAGTACATCTCATTGAGCGGTATTCTGGGGGGCGCCGTGGGTCATGTCAGGCCCAAAATGGGGGCAATGTAGGGTCCATAATACAAAAAAACCTGTGGGGTATCAAATGAAAGGTCTTGACGAGCACATCACATTGGGTGGTAGTCCGGGGGCGCCGTGGGTCATGTCGGGCCCAAAACGGGGGCAAAGTTGGGACCTATGATACAAAAAATTATATGGGGTATCAAATGAAAGGTCTTGACGAGTACATCTCATTGAGCTGTATTCTGGGGGGCGCCGTGGGTCATGTCAGGCCCAAAACGGGGGCAATGTAGGGTCCATAATACAAAAAAACATGTGGGGTATCAAATTAAAGGTCTTGACGAGCACATCACATTGGGTGGTAGTCCGGGGGCGCCGTGGGTCATGTCGGGCCCAAAACGGGGGCAAAGTTGGGCCCTACAATACAAAAAATCATATGGGGTATCAAATGAAGGGTCTTGAAGAGTTGATCTCAATGGGTGGTAGTCCGGGGATTGCCGTGGGTCAAGTGGGACCCAAAATCAAAAAAATCATTTTGGGTATCAAATGAAAGTTCGTGAAGAGTACATCTTGTTGCTTAGTCCATAGGTCAAACGGGCCCAAAACCAGTTAACAGAAAATGAAAATGTTAAATGTTAAAATTAACAGAAAATGTAAATTTAACAGAAAATGTAAAATTTAACAGAAAAAGAATTTAACAGAAAATTTAAAATTTAACAGGAAAATGTAACTATAACAGAAAGTGTAAAATTTAACAGAAAAATGTAAAATTTAACAGAAATTGTAAAATTTAATAGCAGATGTAAATTTAACAGAAATTAACAGGCCTTTTTGATGAGTGGGAAGGGGGCGCGGAGGGCCGTTTAATTTTTGAATGTACCAAAAAACCATGTTGGGTATCAAATGAAAGGTCTTGACGAGTACATCTCATTACGCGGTAGTCTGGGGGGCGCCTTGGGTCATGTCAGGCCCAAAACGGGGGCAATGTAGGGTCCATAATACAAAAAAACATGTGGGGTATCAAATGAAAGGTCTTGACGAGCACATCACATTGGGTGGTAGTGCGGGGGCGCCGTGGGTCATGTCGGGCCCAAAACGAGGGCAATGTTGGGCCCTGTAATACAAAAAATCATATGGGGTATCAAATGAAGGGTCTTGAAGAGACCCCACATGACCCTTCATTCTTGAAGAGAATGAAGGGTCATGTGGAATATCAAATAAAAGGTCTTGCCGAGTACATCTCAATGGCGTAGATCGGGGGCGTCGTGGGCCATGCCGGGCCCAAAACGGCGGCATTGTTGGGTACCATTATACAAAAAATCATGTGGGGTATCAAATGAAAGGTTTTGAAGTGTACATCTCAATGGGGAGTTTTTCGAGGGGCGTCGTGAGTCATGTAGGGCTTAAAACGGGGGCAATGTAGGGCCCCATCATACAAAAATCATGTGGGGTATCAAATGAAAGGTCTCCAACAGTACATCTCAATGGGGAGTAATCCGGAGGCCGCCTTGAGTCATCTCGGGTCCAAAACGGGGTAATGTGGGGCACCAGCATACAAAAATCATGTAGGGTATCAAATGAAAGCTCTGGAAGAGGACATATTGTTGAGTACTCCGAGAGGTACTCTGGGTCTTGTGGGGCCCATAATGTAAAAAGACATGAGAGGTATCAAATAAAAGATATTGAAGAATACATCTCGTTTCGCAGTCCGTTGGGTTTCGTAATTTATGTTAGGGCCCAAAACCTGTGTCATGTGGGGGCCCATCATAAAAAAATCATGTGGGGCATCAAATGAATGGTCTTGAAGAGTAGTCCGAGCAGTACCCTGGGTCATGTGGAGCCAGTTATACAAAAAAAAATATGTGGAGCACCGGGGGCCATGGAAGGCCCAAAAGATCGGCCACATGTGGAATTCCAAATAGTGGGCCATGAGGAGCTCAAACAAATCATTCCCAAGTTGTCAAAGTATTTAAATATTTTTAGTCGGTCAAATTAATAAATATTTGACCGACTAAAAAATGTAAAATAAAAAATATAAATAAAAAAAAGTTTTTTACTTTCCCTTTTATGAATTCACACTTCCAGTATATAGGTATATATAATTATATATATATATATATATATCTCCTCACCTGGCCATAACTCTTAAACGGCTTGACCGATTGAGCTCAAATTTGGAAGTTCAGCTCGTGTCATCAATGGCTTGGTACCATATTGGGGCCTTTTTTGATTAGGGGGACGGGGGCGCGGAGGGCCGTTTAATTTTTGAATGTACCAAAAAAACCATGTGGGATATCAAATGAAAGGTCTTGACGAGTACATCTCATTGGATTATAGTCAGGGGGCGCCGTGGGTCATGCCGGGGCCAAATCGGGGCAATGTGGGCCCCATAATACAAAAAATCATGTGGGGTATCAAATGAAAGGTCTTGACGAGTACATCTCATTGAGCGGTATTCTGGGGGGCGCCGTGGGTCATGTCAGGCCTAAAACGGGGGCAATGTGGGGTCCATAATACAAAAAACATGTGGGGTATCAAATGAAAGGTCTTGACGAGCATATCACATTGGGTGGTAGTCCGGGGGCGCCGTGGGTCATGTCGGGCCCAAAACGGGGGCAAAGTTGGGCCCTACAATACAAAAAATCATATGGGGTATCAAATGAAGGGTCTTGAAGAGTTGATCTCAATGGGTGGTAGTCCGGGGATTGCCGTGGGTCAAGTGGGGCCCAAAATCAAAAAAATCATTTTGGGTATCAAATGAAAGTTCGTGAAGAGTACATCTTGTTGCTTAGTCTATAGGTCAAACGGGCCCAAAACCAGTTAACAGAAAATGAAAATGTTAAATGTTAAAATTAACAGAAAATGTAAATTTAACAGAAAATGTAAAATTTAACAGAAAATGTAGAATTTAATAGCAGATGTAAATTTAACAAAAATTAACAGGCCTTTTTGATGAGTGGGAGGGGGCGCGGAGGGCCGTTTAATTTTTGAATGTACCAAAAAACCATGTGGGGTATCAAATAAAAGGTCTTGACGAGCACATCACATTGGGTGGTAGTCCGGGGGCGCCGTGGGTCATGTCGGGCCCAAAACGGGGGCAATGTTGGGCCCTGTAATACAAAAAATCATATGGGGTATCAAATGAAGGTTCTTGATGAGTTAATCTCAATGGGTGGTAGTCCGGGGATTGCCGTGGGTCAAGTGGGGCCCAAAATCAAAAAAATCATTTTGGGTATCAAATGAAAGTTCGTGAAGAGTACATCTTGTTGCTTAGTCCATAGGTCAAACGGGCCCCAGTTAACAGAAAATGATAATGTTGAATGTTAAAATTAACAGAAAATGTAAATTAACAGAAAATGTGAAATTTAACAGAAAATGTAGAATTTAACAGAAAATTTAAAATTTAACAGGAAAATGTAACTATAACAGAAAGTGTAAAATTTAACAGAAAAATGTAAAATTTAACAGAAATTGTAAAATTTAATAGCAGATGTAAATTTAATAGAAATTGTTAATTTGACAGGAAATGTAATATATGTACATCTAACAAAAAATTTACAATTTAACAGAAGATGTAAATATAACACAAAATGCGAATTTAACAGAAAATGTAAAATTTTAAAAGAAATGTAAAATTTATTGCAAAATGCGAAATCTAACAGAAAATGAAAAATTTTACAGAAAATGTAGAATTTAACAGAAAATTTAAAATTTAACAGAAAAATGTAAATTTAACAGAAAGTGTAAAATTTAACAGAAAAATGTAAAATTTAACAGAAATTGTAAAATTTAATAGCAGATGTAAATTTAACAGAAATTGTTAATTTGACAGGAAATGTAATATATGTACATATAACAAAAAATTTAAAATTTAACAGAAGATGTAAATATAACAGAAAATGCAAATTTAACAGAGAATGTAAAATTTTTAAAGAAATGTAAAATTTATTGCAAAATGCGAAATCTAACAGAAAATGAAAATTTTTACAAAAAATGTAAAATTTATTACTTTCCCTTTTATAAATTTACACCTCCAGTATATTTATTACTTTCCCTTTTATGAATTCACATTTCCTGTATGTCGTTATGTCGGTACGGTATCTCCTCACCTGGCCATAACTCTTAAAGGGCTGGACCGATTGAGCTCCAATTTGGAAGTTGAGTTCGTGTCATCAGATGATTGGTGCCCTATAAATTAAGGGCCTTTTTGATCAGGGGGAAGAGGCACGGAGGGCTGCTTAAATTTTTATATGTACCAAAAAAAGCATGTGGGGCATCAAATGAATGGTCTTGAAGAGTAGTCCGAGCAGTACCCTGGGTCATGTGGAGCCAGTTATACAAAAAAAAAAATGTGAAGCACCGGGGGCCATGGAAGGCCCAAAACATCGGCCACATGTGGAATTCCAAATAGTGGGCCATGAGGAGCTCAAACAAATCATTCCCAAGTTGTCAAAGTATTTAAATATTTTTAGTCGGTCAAATTAATAAATATTTGACCGACTAAAAAATGTAAAATAAAAAATATAAATAAAAAAAAGTTTTTTAAAAATACTTTCCCTTAAAGAAATATTCAACTAAAAAGTAATAAACAAGCAAATAATACCACATAAATGTACTTTCCCGTTGAGTTTTAGCCACTGTCAGCAATAGTAGGGGAAAGTAGACCTTATCAGAATTAAGGCCATTATAAGGAGGTCTACTTACCCTTACTATTGCTGACAGTGGCTAAAACTCAACGCGAAATCTCCAGTATATTTATTACTTTCCCTTTTATGAATTCACACTTCCAGTATGTCGGTATGTCGGTATCTCCTCACCTGTCCATAACTATTAAACGGCTGGTCATGTCAGGCCTAAAACGGGGGCAATGTGGGGTCCATAATACAAAAAACATGTGGGGTATCAAATAAAAGGTCTTGGCGAGCATATCACATTGGGTGGTAGTCCGGGGGCGCCGTGGGTCATGTCGAGCCCAAAACGGGGGCAAAGTAGGGACCTATAATACAAAAAATCATATGGGGTATCAAATGAAAGGTCTTGACGAGTACATCTCATTGAGCGGTATTCTGGGGGGCGCCGTGGGTCATGTCAGGCCCAAAACGGGGGCAATGTGGGGTCCATAATACAAAAAAACATGTGGGGTATCAAATGAAAGGTCTTGACGAGCACATCACCTTGGGTGGTAGTCCGGGGACGCCGTGGGTCATGTCGGGCCCAAAACGGGGGCAAAGTTGGGCCCTATAATACAAAAAATCATATGGGGTATCAAATGAAGGGTCTTGAAGAGTTGATCTCAATGGGTGGTAGTCCGGGGATTGCCGTGGGTCAAGTGGGGCCCAAAATCAAAAAAATCATTTTGGGTATCAAATGAAAGTTCGTGAAGAGTACATCTTGTTGCTTAGTCCATAGGTCAAACGGGCCCAAAACCAGTTAACAGAAAATGAAAATGTTAAATGTTAAAATTAACAGAAAATGTAAATTTAACAGAAAATGTAAAATTTAACAGAAAATGTAGAATTTAGCAGAAAATTTAAAATTTAACAGGAAAATGTAACTATAACAGAAAGTGTAAAATTTAACAGAAAAATGTAAAATTTAACAGAAATTGTAAAATTTAATAGCAGATGTAAATTTAACAGAAATTAACAGGCCTTTTTGATGAGTGGGAGGGGGCGCGGAGGGCCGTTTAATTTTTGAATGTACCAAAAAACCATGTGGGGTATCAAATGAAAGGTCTTGACGAGCACATCACATTGGGTGGTAGTCCGGGGGCGCCGTGGGTCATGTCGGGCCCAAAACGGGGGCAATGTTGGGCCCTGTAATACAAAAAATCATATGGGGTATCAAATGAAGGGTCTTGAAGAGTTAATCTCAATGGGTGGTAGTCCGGGGATTGCCGTGGGTCAAGTGGGGCCCAAAATCAAAAAAATCATTTTGGGTATCAAATGAAAGTTCGTGAAGAGTACATCTTGTTGCTTAGTCCATAGGTCAAACGGGCCCCAGTTAACAGAAAATGATAATGTTGAATGTTAAAATTAACAGAAAATGTAAATTAACAGAAAATGTGAAATTGAACAGAAAATGTAGAATTTAACAGAAAATTTAAAATTTAACAGGAAAATGTAACTATAACAGAAAGTGTAAAATTTAACAGAAAAATGTAAAATTTAACAGAAATTGTAAAATTTAATAGCAGATGTAAATTTAATAGAAATTGTTAATTTGACAGGAAATGTAATATATGTACATATAACAAAAAATTTACAATTTAATAGAAGATGTAAATATAACAGAAAATGCGAATTTAACAGAAAATGTAAAATTTTAAAAGAAATGTAAAATTTTTTGCAAAATGCGAAATCTAACAGAAAATGAAAAATTTTACAGAAAATGTAGAATTTAACAGAAAATTTAAAATTTAACAGAAAAATGTAAATTTAACAGAAAGTGTAAAATTTAACAGAAAAATGTAAAATTTAACAGAAATTGTAAAATTTAATAGCAGATGTAAATTTAACAGAAATTGTTAATTTGACAGGAAATGTAATATATGTACATATAACAAAAAATTTAAAATTTAACAGAAGATGTAAATATAACAGAAAATGCAAATTTAACAGAGAATGTAAAATTTTTAAAGAAATGTAAAATTTATTGCAAAATGCTAAATCTAACAGAAAATGAAAATTTTTACAAAAAATGTAAAATTTATTACTTTCCCTTTTATAAATTTACACCTCCAGTATATTTATTACTTTCCCTTTTATGAATTCACATTTCCTGTATGTCGTTATGTCGGTACGGTATCTCCTCACCTGGCCATAACTCTTAAAGGGCTGGACCGATTGAGCTCCAATGTGGAAGTTGAGTTCGTGTCATCAGATGATTGGTGCCCTATAAATTAAGGACCTTTTTGATCAGGGGGAAGAGGCACGGAGGGCTGCTTAAATTTTTATATGTACCAAAAAAAGCATGTGGGGTATCAAATAAAAGGTCTTGCCGAGTACATCTCAATGGCGTAGTTCGGGGGCGCCGTGGGCCATGCCGGGCCCAAAACGGCGGCATTGTTGGGTACCATTATACAAAAAATCATGTGGGGTATCAAATGAAAGGTTTTGAAGTGTACATCTCAATGGGGAGTAATCCGGAGGCCGCCTTGAGTCATCTCGGGCCCAAAACGGGGTAATGTGGGGCACTAGCATACAAAAATCATGTAGGCTATCAAATGAAAGCTCTGGAAGAGGACATCTTGTTGAGTACTCCGAGAGGTACTCTGGGTCTTGTGGGGCCCATAATGTAAAAGGACATGAGAGGTATCAAATAACAGATATTGAAGAATACATCTCGTTTCGCAGTCCGTTGGGCTTCGTAATTTATGTTAGGGCCCAAAACCTGTGTCATGTGGGGGCCCATCATAAAAAAATCATGTGGGGCATCAAATGAATGGTCTTGAAGAGTAGTCCGAGCAGTACCCTGGGTCATGTGGAGCCAGTTATACAAAAAAAAATATGTGAAGCACCGGGGGCCATGGAAGGCCCAAAACATCGGCCACATGTGGAATTCCATATAGTGGGCCATGAGGAGCTCAAACAAATCATTCCCAAGTTGTCAAAGTATTTAAATATTTTTAGTCGGTCAAATTAATAAATATTTGACCGACTAAAAAATATAAAATAAAAAATATAAATAAAAAAAAGTTTTTTAAAAATACTTTCCCTTAAAGAAATATTCAACTAAAATTTATTACTTTTTTGTATTACCGGGCCCAACATTTCCCCCGTATTTGGCCGGACATGACCCACGGCGCCCCCGGATAACAGCCCAATGTGATGTACCCGTTAAGACCTTTCATTTGATACCCCACATTGCCCCCGTTTTGGGCCCCAAATGACCCACGGCGCTCCCGGACTACCGCTCAATGAGATGTACTCGTCAAGACCTTTCTTTTGATATCCCACATCATTTTTTGTATTATGGGGCCCACATTGACCCGATTTGGGCCCGACATGACCCACGGCGCCCCCCGGACTACCGTCCAATGATATGTACTCGTCATGACCTTTCATTTGTTACCCCACTTTGGTACATTCAAAAATTTTTGGTACATTCAAAAATTAAACGGCCCTACGCGCCCCCTTCCGCCTCATCAAAATTTATATGGTACCAAGCCTTTGATGGCACGAGCTCAACTTCCAAATTTGAGCTCAATCGGTCAAGCCGTTTAAGAGTTATGGCCAGGAGTGAGGAGATATATATATATATATATATATATACTGGAAGTGTGAATTCATAAAAGGGAAAGTAAAAAGTAAAAAAAAATATAAATAAAAAAAAGTTTTTTAAAAATACTTTCCCTTAAAGAAATATTCAACTAAAAAGTAATAAACAAGCAAATAATACCACATCAATGTACTTTCCCGTTGAGTTTTAGCCACTGTCAGCAATAGTAAGGGTAAGTAGACCTCCTTATAATGGCCTTAATTCTGATAAGGTCTACTTTCCCTTGGGCCCGGTAATACAAAAAAATGTTGGGCCCGGTAATACAAAAAAGCTGCCAATTTGGAAGAGTGCTTTATATACCCTTTTGATCTACCTAGGATTTAGTGAAAACGAAGAATTAAATAAAAATTATGATTTTTACAAAACTCCCAATGCTGTACAATTTAAAATTACAATCAAGTTTTTATAAATAAGTACTCGAATTTGTAATACTATATTTGTACTAAATACTCGAAATGTAATATACATATGTTTTTATTCTATAAATTTCGAAATTTTTGCCCCTGTAAAATGAAGAGGGTTGAAGGTGCGTGTCTCAATTTTGTGTACAAGGTGTAGGTATGTATTTTTAAGAAAATGATTTCTCATTTTTTCAATCCAGTCCCCCGCCGAGGTGTTGCAGCCTGTTTAATAGATATACGCCCTCACCAATATGAAAAGAGAAACGGGTGAAAATTTTGAATGATTTCGAAAGACACCAACCTATTATACCTAACTTACAAGATATAGGACCCTATCTGAAATGCGGCTTATTTTATAGTCATTTTAAGTTCCAAATATTCAATTTTCATAAACTATATAATAAATTTTGAAATGTAACATTTCTAAGTGATGTAGCTTAGGGGGGTTGCAGGTAGGGAAATAAATTTTTGGCACAAGTTGTAAGATAGTATTTTTAAGAAAACAATTTCTCATTTTTTCAATCCAGTCCCCCGCTCAGGTGCTCCAGCCTCTTTCATAAAATTACCCCCTCACCCATAATAAAAGGGAAAGAGGTAAAATTTTTGAATGGTTTCGAAAGATACCAATCTATTATACCAAACCTACAAGATATAACACCCTATCTGAAATGCGGCTTATTTTATAGTCATTTTAAGTTCAAAAAATTCAATTTTAGTAGTCCCATAAAAATTCTTTCACCTGTAAAATCCAGGGGGGTAAAGGTACGAAGCTGATTTTTATGCACAATGTGTAACATAGTATATTTAAGAACATGGTTTCTCACTTTTTAAATTAATTTCCCCCCTCAAGGTATGTAGCTTATTTCATACATAAGCCCCCTCACCCACTTAAAGAAGGTGGGCGGTAAATTTTTTATATGAAATCGAAATGCACTTACCTGCTGCATCTATGTTAGAAGTAACAATGTTTTATATAAACTCAAACCGGTTTTATAGGCATTTCAAATTTCAAAATTTTTGTTTTAATATTACTATAAAATAGGGGGGCGAGGACCTAGGGCTCCAACTTTTTACAATCTTCTTTATATGGCGTCTATACATATATCTGTGAAACAATGTAAAGATCCGACTATATTTAGGGGTATTTTTTTGAAGTGCACAAAATTGTGCATTTTCAACGCTCCGCTAGGGGGGGTTGCAGGGAAACGATTCAAAAAAGGATACCATACACATAAATTTCCATCCTTACTTTATATATGTTGCAATTTTTGTACAAATCGCACGATTGCTTATACTATTTCTAAGGGTTTAAAAAAGTGTATTTTTACTTTGCGTACGGCGTACGGCGTACGGCGGACACGGATTTTTTTTTTGCTGATTCTGATTCCCTGACATCTAAAACGTCCAGAAAAATCAAAATCTCGAAAAAAAAATTTTCGAAATTTAGACCGCGCCACAAAGCTTCATATATTTTCAATATATGAAGCAAAATCATGTGGGGTATCAAATGAAGGGTCTTGAAGAGTGGATCTCAATGGGTGGTAGTCCGGGAGCGCCGTGGGTCAAGTGGGGCCCAAAATCAAAAAAATCATTTTGGATATCAAATGAAAGGTCGTGAAGAGTACATCTTGTTGCTTAATCCATAGGTCAAACGGGCCCAAAACCAGTTAACAGAAAATGAAAATGTTAAATGTTAAAATTAACAGAAAATGTAAATTTAACAGAAAATGTAAAATTTAACAGAAAATGTAAAATTTAACAGAAAAATTTAAATTTAACAGAAAGTGTAAAATTTAACAGAAAAATGTAAAATTTAACAGAATGTGTAAAATTTAATAGCAGATGTAAATTGAACAGAAATTGTTAATTTGACAGGCAATGTAATATATGTCCACATGTGGCCGATGTGTACATATAACAAAAAATTTAAATTTAACAGAAGAAGTAAATTTAACAGAAAATGCAAATTAAACAGAAAATGTAAAATTTTAAAAGTAATGTAAAATTTATTGCAAAATGCGAAATCTAACAGAAAATGAAAATTTTTACAAAAAATGTAAAATTTGTTACTTTCCCTTTTATAAATTTACACCTCCAGTATATTTATTACTTTCCCTTTTATGAATTCACACTTCCAGTATGTCGGTATGTCGGTATCTCCTCACCTGTCCATAACTATTAAACGGCTGGATCGATTGTGCTCCAATTTGGAAGTTGAGCTCGTGTCATCAGATGATTGGTGTCCTATAAATTAAGGGCCTTTGTGATTAGGGGGAAGGGGGCACGGAGGGCCGCTTAAATTTTTAAATGTACCAAAAAAGCATGTGGGTTATCAAATGAAAGGTCTTGACGAGTACATCTCAATGGGGGTAGTCGGGCGGGACGACTAGGGTCATGCCGGGGCCCAAAACTAGGGCAATGTTGTATCCCATATCACAAAAAAACATGTTGGGTATCAAATGCAAGGTTTTGAAGTGTACATCTCAATGGAAAGTATTTCGTGGGGCGCCGTGAGTCATGCAGGGGCTAAAACGGAGGCAATGTAGGGCCCCACCATACAAAAATAATGTGGGGTATCAAAAGAAAGGTCTCCAACAGTAAATCACAATGGGGAGTAATCCGGAGGGCGCCTTGAGTCATCTCTGGCCCAAAACGGGGTAATGTGGGGCCCCATCATACAAAAAATCATGTGGGGTATCAATGAAAGTCTTGAAGAGGACATCTTCTTGAGTACTCCGAGTGGTACTCTGGGTCTTGTGGGGCCCATAATGCAAAAAGACATGAGAGGTATCAAATAATAGGTATTGAAGAATACATCTTGTTGCGTAGTCCGTTGGGCTTTGTAATTCAGGTTAGGGCCCAAAACCTGTGTCATGTTGTGGCCCATAATAAGAAAATCATCTGGGGCATCAAATGAAAGGTCTTGAATAGTTGTCCGAGCGGTACCTGGGTCATGTGGAGCCAATTATACAAAAAAAACATGTGGGGCACCGGGGGCCTTGCAAGGCCCAAAACATCGGCCACATGTGGAATTCCAAATCGTGGGCCATGAGGAGCTCAAACATATCATTCCCAAGTTGTCAAAGTATTTAAATATTTTTAGTCGGTCAAATGAATAAATAAATATTTGACCGACTAAAAAGTGTAAAATAGAAATATAAATAAAAAAAAGTTTTTTATAAATACTTTCCCTTAAAGAAATATTCAACTAAAAAGTAATAAACAAGCAAATAATACCACATCAATGTACTTTCCCGTTGAGTTTGAGCCACTGTCAGTAATAGTAAGGGTAAGTAGACCTCCTTATAAATGGCATTAATTCTGATAAGGTCTACTAAATATCTCCTTCTTTAAATAAAAGTTTATGATGTGTTTTAATTATTTTGAAGGATTTTAGTTAGGAATGGAAGACTTTCTCCATTATTCATAATTATTTCTTGATTGTCTATATTTATATGTTTTACATTTTTTGATATCCAATCCATACCTATTAACATATTATACGGTTTATCTATTTCCATAGCAATCCATTTAAATCTTGCATTTTCCGGACATTTAAATTCTTTTGGGCATAATGTTGATACTGTTATATTTGATTTGTATATTTCTCCTTCTATAGTATTAATTGTTATTTTATTGGAATCTGTTATTTGATATTTATTATTTGGAAATTAATTTTTATTTAAAATACTAATTGTTGATTCTGTATCTATTAGAGCAATATATTCATCACCTTGTATTGTTACTGTTTTAATTTATAAAAATTTAATTTATAAAAAACGTCTCATTTATAACATTTGTTTCTGGTCTACTAATGTTATCCATAGTTGTAGGAGGACTGGCTACGTTATTTGGTCTACTTTGTTGTGTTCTATTATAATATTGCTGCTGATTGTCATATCTTCTAGGTTGACTATAATTTCTATATTGTTGCGATATATTAAAATTTGGCTGTGGATTATTATTATTTCTGAATTGGTGTGTATTATTGTTGTTGTTATTTCTAAATTGTTGAATATTATTATTGTTATTATTTCTAAATTGTTGTGTATTATTATTAGTTCTTATTCCTTGCGGTCGATTTAAATATTGTTGTTGGTTATGGTTATACCTATAATTTCTGTTCTTAAGTGAATTATCTCTATTTCTATTTAAAAAACTAGGGTTCAAATTATATTGATCCTGACCTATAAAATTATCAAGAATATCTCTATTCCTGTTAAATTATTTAAACTTATAATTGAATAAGCTAATGAACCTGAAACTAACTCTTTAATTTTTTGTACTAACATTCTACTAAAAATATCTATAATTATTGATGGATTTTCTTGAAATGCTGCATATTCTGTTACTAAGTGCTTAATACTATTTACCTGAAGAGTTCCAATACTTTTTGTTATAGTCATCTGATCTTTGGATGGTTTAAAATGTTTCTTCAAACGATTTTGGCAATCATCCCAGGTTTCCGGTGGACTGAAGCTTAGGAGATTTTTAGCTGAACCTTGAATTTTACGGTCGTAAATAACTTTGAAAACTCGATTAACTTCTTCATCATAATTATCCAGAAAACTATTCACTGAACCAATGAATGAAGGCAGAGTTCCAGCTTCACCATTAAATATTGGTAAATAGCGGACTTATCTTTAAATAATTGATCTCCAGTTTTGTAGTTGGTTATTTTGTGACAACTGTGTTAAAGCGATTATACATTGTGCTATTGGATCTTGAGGTTGTGACATTTTTTCTTTTTATTTTTTTTAATTAACACTTGATTTATATATTAAAGTTTTAATTATGTTTTTATTTATTTTAAATTTATTTTTAGTATTGTTTCTACGTAAATCACTAAATTATTCTTTGATTTACTGTGTATCCCACTTTTATTTTATTTTTTAAAATAATTCGTTTAACTGGATCTATGCTCTACGGATATAAATTCTACCGACTACGCCAATTATATAATTAGTAATTATATAACTAATTTTATCCATTTGAATAAATAAAAATACAAATTTTTAAAATCAAACTTAAATTTTATTAATTTTTATATAATCGGCAATCGACCGTTTAGTTTAAATTCCTGTGACCAACTCCTTTTATAAAATCCATCTTCTTATATTCTAGGCTTATTTTATAATTAAAATGCTGATTTCGTATTTAGATTTAATGTGAGAAAAATGGAAAGGAAATCGATAATCTTGATAAATATTTGTTTATCAAGAATTGGTTTCATATTTGCAATAAATTTATAATTATGAATATTTAAAATAGCATCGCATTACGATGTGGATGTGATGCATCCGTTGTAGATAAATTATATATAACTCGCGCGAGACAAATCTTTGATAAATGAAAAAATAATATATAATGATTGATCTAATAAAAAAATTTTGAACTGTTTTCAAGAATTTTTTTTTTGTTTTTTTCTCTGTGTATTATTTTCTTTTTTATTACTTTTTAGTTGAACATTACTTTAAGGGAAAGTATTTTTAAAAATTTTTTTATTTATATTTTTTATTTTATACTTTTTAGCCGGTCAAATATTTATTTATTTGACCGACTAAAAATGCTTAAATACTTTGACCTCTTGGAATGGATTTGTTTGAGCTTCACATGTGGTAGACGTATTGGGCCTTCCTTGGCCCCCGTTGCCCCACGTAGTAAACAATGTGTTTTGTAGATGGTCTTTTAAAGACCTTTCAGTTGATATCTCACATATTTTTTTGTATGATGGGACCTCACATTGCCCCCGTTTTGGCCAAAACATGACGGACTATTCTCTATTGAGATGTACTCTTCAAGAATTTTCATTTGATGCCCCACAAACTTTGGATTTTACATTTTTCTGTTAAATTTTACATTTTCTGTTAAATTTACATTTTCTGTTAAATTTACATCTTCTGTTAAATTTTCCATTTTCTGTTAAATGTTACATTTTCCGTTAAATTTTACATTTTCAGTTAAATTTACATTTTCTGTTATTTACATTTTCTGTTATATGTGTTATATTTACATCTTTTCTTAAATTTTATAATTTCTGTTAAATTATACATTTTCTGTTAAATTTTACATTTTCAGTTAAATTTACATTTTCTGTTATATTTGCATCTTCTGTTAAATTTTACAATTTCTGTTAAATTTTACATTTTGTGTCATTTTCATCTTCTGTTAAATATTACAATTTCTGTTAAATTTTTCTGTTAAATTTTACATTTTCTGTTAAATTCTACATTTTCTGTTAAATTTACATCTTCTGTTAAATTTTACATTTTCTGTTAAATTTACAGTGGGCCCTCGTGTAATCCAGGATGCCCCATGGAATACTCCTCATTGAGATGTACTCTTCAAGACTTTATTTGATACCCCCATGATTTTTTGTATGATGGGGACACAGCGCCTACGTTTTGGGCCCCACATAACCCAAGACGCCCCGGACTACCCCCATTGAGTGTACTCTTCAAAACCTTTCATTTGATACACCACATGACTTTTTGTATAATGGGCCCACATGACCCACTGTTGGGCTCTCGTGTAAAATTCCAGGGTGCGCCATGGACTACCCAATGAGATGTACTTATGAAGACCTTTCATTTGATGCCCCACATGATTTCTTTCTATGGTGAGCCCACATGACCCACTTTTGGGCCCCACATGACCCACTAGACCCCACAGAAAACTATCCATTTAGATGTATTCTTCAAGACCTTTCATTTGATGCCCTACATGATTTTCGTATTATGGGGCTAAATATTGCCTTCGTTTTAGCCCCTACATGACCCACGCCGCCCTCGGACTGCCCTCCATTGAGATGTACTCTTCAAGACCTTTCATTTGATACCCCGCATGATTTTTTGTATTATGGAACCCCACATTGCCCCCGTTTTGGACGTGACATGACCCACGGTGCCCCCGGACTACCGCTCAATGACATCTGTTCTTCAAGACCTTTCATTTGATACCCCACTTGATTTTTTGTATTGCAGGGCCCACCATTGCCCGGTTTTGGGCCCAACATGACCCACGGCGCCCCGGTCTACCGCTGAACAAGATGTCCTCTTCAAGACCTTTCATTTGATACTTCACATGATTTTTTGTATAATGGACCCACATGACCCACTTTTGCGTCTGCGTATAACCGAATGTGTCCCATGTACTGCCCGACGTGATGTACTCTTCAAGACCTTTCATTTGATGACCCACTTGATTTTTTTATGATAGGCAATGACCAACTTTTAAAGCCCACATGCCCCACTGTGCTTCTCGGACTTTTCAACGAGATATACTCTTCAAGACCTTTCATTTGATACCCCACTTGATTTTTGTATTATAGAGCCCAACATTGCCCCGTTTAGTCCCTACATGACTCACGGCGCCCTACGAAATACTTCCCATTGAGATGTACACTTCAAGACCTTTCATTTGATACCCCACATGATTTTTGTATGATGGGGCCCACCCTTGGCCCCTTTTTGGGCCCGGCATAACCCACGGCGCCCCCCCCGACTACGCCCCATTGAGATGTATTCTTCAAGACCTTTCATTTGATACCCCACATGACTTTTTGTATTATGAAGCTCAACATGCCCCCGTTTTGGCCCGGCATGACCAACGGCGCCCCCCGAACTACCGCTCAATGAGATGTACTCGTCAAGACCTTTCATTTGATACCCCACATGGTTTTTTTGGTACATTCAAAAATTAAACGGCCTATAGGGTACCAAGCATTACCTATAGGGTACCAAGCATTTGATAACACGAGCTCAACTTCCAAATTTGAGCTCAATCGGTAAAGCCGTTTAAGAGTTATGGCCAGGTGAGGAGATATATATATACTGGAAGTGTGAATTCATAAAAGGAAAGTAAAAAAATTATAAATTAGTATAAATTTAGAAATGCTTAATTATTATTGTTACTCAAGTGCAACAGCTAATTTTTCTTTTGGAGATATTGCATCAGGTCTCACGTCCCTTTTTGGTTGAGCAATGGTTCCAACAGCTCGACGAGACAATCAAATTCAGCTGGCGTAATATGAAAATTTTACTTAAATGTATTTACATGCGATCTCATATCTTCAAACTGTAATTAATCATTTTTTCATTATAAAAGTAAATTTTATTTTTTAAATTAAAAAAAATTACATCAGTAACAAAACGTCCTTTCATTTGTCGTTTTTGTAAATATTGGTTTACCCAAATCGCTGGACTTTTCCTCTTAAATCTTCTTTGTGCCATCATTTGCATCATAAATGCTCCAGATGTGGCTACACTTTCTTCTACTTCATCATCTCTACTGCTGCTACCATTATTAAAATTCATTTCCATTTTATTTTAATTACAGTATTAATATTAATTCAAATTACAGTATAAATATGTAATTAATAATCCAGTAATATATGTGTATATATAATAATAGAAATCGACACTCGTTTATAAATATTTTAAACAGTGAATAAATCACTGTCAAATTCTTTTAATGACAATTTAGCAATTGTCAAACTTTTCTACATAATATTTTTCCACAATTATATCACGACGATTACGCGATGGAAATTTGGAGAACTTTGGAGATCGCGTTAAAATTTCGCTACGCTTGATCTCCGTACATACTTTAATTTGTAAATTTTTATAAAAATTTATATCAATTTGGAATAATTTTCTATGTCAAAGAAACAATATAAGAACCCAAAAACCGATACCACGATTAAAAAATATGAAATAAAATTCAAATTTAATGTTTTATTATTTATTTAAACTTTAAAGATACAAAAAAATGTGTTTCTTTTATTAATTTCAATTTATTTTTTTTCCAATTTTATTTCTTTTATTAAAATAAACTTTTAACATTTGTTTTATGAAGTTTTGCTTCATATTTTATGTTTGTAGATAAAGCAGAATTTTGGAAAACAAAATTGATTCCCTTATAGAATTGATAATTAAAAAAAAAAACTTGGGTTTTTTTTTCTCAGGAAAATAAAATTTTGCACTATAATAATTAATTTGACTTACTTTGACAATTCTTGATTGATGTTGTGATGACGTTGAATTTTAAGATGATGATGTTGAACTTGTTGATGATGATGCTGAAATTGATGATGCTGATGATGAAATTGATGAAATAGTGTTCAATACCAAGCGCTTGGGGCCTCGTGGTTTTTGAACTTGTTGAATATACATGTTTTTAGGGCTTTTTTTTAAAAAAAAGCCCTAAAAACAATCCCTTATGCTAACGCTTTTGTCCGTCTGTCTGTCCGTCTGTCTGTCCGTCTGTCTGTCCGTCTGTCTGTCCGGTGTAAACAATAAAAACCAGTTATTTGACATGGTTAATGTACACTCAGGTATATGATAGATAAACCGATGGAAAGCTTGATTTATTGAGAACGAGATGCAATTGATAGAATTTCAAAATTCGGCCGGTAGGTGGCGCAATTTGCATTTTGCCAAAACCTCTTTTCCGAATAAAAATTATAATTTTATATAGTAAATGTGCACCAAAAAGACCGTTCATTTGATACTTCACATGATTTTTTGTATAATGGACCCACATGACCCACTTTTGCGTCTGCGTATAACCGAATGTGTCCCATGTACTGCCCGACGTGATGTACTCTTCAAGACCTTTCATTTGATGACCCACTTGATTTTTTTATGATAGGCAATGACCAACTTTTGAAGCCCACATGCCCCACTGTGCTTCTCGGACTTTTCAACGAGATATACTCTTCAAGACCTTTCATTTGATACCCCACTTGATTTTTGTATTATAGAGCCCAACATTGCCCCGTTTAGTCCCTACATGACTCACGGCGCCCTACGAAATACTTCCCATTGAGATGTACACTTCAAGACCTTTCATTTGATACCCCACATGATTTTTGTATGATGGGGCCCACCCTTGGCCCCTTTTTGGGCCCGGCATGACCCACGGCGCCCCTCCCCCCGACTACGCCCCATTGAGATGTATTCTTCAAGACCTTTCATTTGATACCCCACATGACTTTTTGTATTATGAAGCTCAACATGCCCCCGTTTTGGCCCGGCATGACCAACGGCGCCCCCCGGACTACCGCTCAATGAGATGTACTCGTCAAGACCTTTCATTTGATACCCCACATGGTTTTTTTGGTACATTCAAAAATTAAACGGCCTATAGGATACCAAGCATTACCTATAGGGTACCAAGCATTTGATAACACGAGCTCAACTTCCAAATTTGAGCTCAATCGGTAAAGCCGTTTAAGAGTTATGGCCAGGTGAGGAGATATATATATATATATACTGGAAGTGTGAATTCATAAAAGGAAAGTAAAAAAATTATAAATTAGTATAAATTTAGAAATGCTTAATTTTTGCATTTTGCCAAAACCTCTTTTCCGAATAAACACAAGGTACAAGTATAAATTTAGAAATGCTTAATTTTTGCATTTTGCCAAAACCTCTTTTCCGGCGCAATTTGCATTTTGCCAAAACCTCTTTTCCGAATAAAAATTATAATTTTATATAGTAAATGTGCACCAAAAATGAAGTTTGACCACTAGTTTGAAAGGTATTTAAGATTAGAATATTATGCCAGTAACCGTATTTCAAATTTCTACCGCTAGTGGCGTTGAAAACTAAAATATATAAAATGTTAATTTTTAAAATGTGATTTTCAATAGTCAATAAGCCCCAAAAATTAGGTTTAATGCTGCAACTGAAAGGTAGTTAGTAGTAATATAAAACCACAGTTGTTATAATTTTAAATTCTACCACTAGAGGGTGAAACATATAAATTATATTGTTTTATAAAAATGTTATTCAACTTGGTGAATCTTTACCAAAAATGAAGGGAAAGCAAGCGCTGGAAAGCTAATATAAACTAAAATAAATCAGACATATTCATAATCTGATTTTTAGCCACTAGAGGGCAGTAAAATACAAGTAAAAAGTTGTAATTTAATATAGTAAATGTGCACCAAAAATGAAGTGTGACTACTCGTTGGAAAGATAGTTAAGAGTAGAATACGATGCATTTAACTGTATTTCAAATTTCTACCGCTAGAGGCGCCAAATACTAAAATATGGAAAAAGAGTTTTCAAAATGTGTTTTCCAATTGTGAATAAGCTCCCAAAAATAGGTTTAATGTCGCATCTGAAATTTAGGAAGTAGTAGTATAAAATCACGAATAACAACATATACTCCAAATATGCATTTAGAGTAGTTGAATTTAAAAAAAGCCCGTAATTACAAAACTACTGATCAGTAGTTCGGCTGCGCGGCATTTTTTTTATATTCACGCACTTGCGGCCACGTGATATAAAATCTGCTGATACTTCTTCCACTCGCTTGGGGCCACGTGGTGGTGAATTGACTTGACGCGCTTGGGGCCACGTGATGTAGATTTTCTTCTGCACGCACTTAGGACCACGCAGATGAAAACAAAATTTTTTTTTTCAACGTTGAGATCCGGTTCGAAGGACCAAATGTTCCGCAGCGTTGGAACTGGGGTTCAATTAATTGGTGTGGAATAAAAAAAATATCACTGATTTTATAATTTGGCGTTTTGGGGTTAAAGCGGCCTCGGATGTATATTAGTTTATTGTGCAATAAAGCGAACACTATTTTTTGTTTATGATACCAAATTTTATTTAGTATAAAAATTTAGTATTTTAAGTATTTTAATTCCCAGTAATTTATCTATTACTGTACTTTTAATTTATTTATTACTGGAATACCAGTGCGAAAAAAGAAACTTTAATTATTTTAATTGATATTACAAAATTTTATAATTTATAATTGGTTTATTTTACATGTTCACTGTTTGACGATTTATAAAAAAAGGGCGAGTATTGCTTGAAGACTCGGTTAAATAAAAATATATTTTTTATTCGAGAACGAAAAATGTTGTAATTCGAGTGAACTGCCGTAAACGAGTGATCTCTTCTTTTAAAATTGCATTTTTGTTTGCATTGGTAAGAATTTTAATTGATCTCATTATCGTACGATGGTACCGTATTAGTTAATATTCTCGATCTCTTCATTTCTCAAATTTTAACAGGAAAATGTAACTATAACAGAAAGTGTAAAATTTAACAGAAAAATGTAAAATTTAACAGAAATTGTAAAATTTAATAGCAGATGTAAATTTAACAGAAATTAACAGGCCTTTTTGATGAGTGGGAGGGGGCGCGGAGGGCCGTTTAATTTTTGAATGTACCAAAAAACCATGTGTGGTATCAAATGAAAGGTCTTGACGAGTACATCTCATTGGACGGTAGTCCGGTGGGCGCCGTGGGTCATTTCGGGCTCAAAACGGGGGCAATGTTGGCCCCTATAATACGAAAAATCATGTGGGGTGTCAAATGAAAGGTCTTGACGAGTACATCTCATTGAGCGGTAGTCTAGGGGGCGCCTTGGGTCATGTCAGGCCCAAAACGGGGGCAATGTAGGGTCCATAATACAAAAAAACATGTGGGGTATCAAATGAAAGGTCTTGACGAGCACATCACATTGGGTGGTAGTCCGGGGGCGCCGTAGGTCATGTCGGGCCCAAAACGGGGGCAATGTTGGGCCCTGTAATACAAAAAATCATATGGGGTATCAAATGAAGGGTCTTGAAGAGTTAATCTCAATGGGTGGTAGTCCGGGGATTGCCGTGGGTCAAGTGGGGCCCAAAATCAAAAAAATCATTTTGGGTATCAAATGAAAGTTCGTGAAGAGTACATCTTGTTGCTTAGTCCATAGGTCAAACGGGCCCCAGTTAACAGAAAATGATAATGTTGAATGCTAAAATTAACAGAAAATGTAAATTAACAGAAAATGTGAAATTTAACAGAAAATGTAGAATTTAACAGAAAATTTAAAATTTAACAGGAAAATGTAACTATAACAGAAAGTGTAAAATTTAACAGAAAAATGTAAAATTTAACATAAATTGTAAAATTTAATAGCAGATGTAAATTTAATAGAAATTGTTAATTTGACAAGAAATGTAATATATGTACATATAACAAAAAATTTACAATTTAACAGAAGATGTAAATATAACAGAAAATGCGAATTTAACAGAAAATGTAAAATTTTAAAAGAAATGTAAAATTTATTGCAAAATGCGAAATCTAACAGAAAATGAAAAATTTTACAGAAAATGTAGAATTTAACAGAAAATTTAAAATTTAACAGAAAAATGTAAATTTAACAGAAAGTGCAAAATTTAACAGAAAAATGTAAAATTTAACGGAAATTGTAAAATTTAATAGCAGATGTAAATTTAACAGAAATTGTTAATTTGACAGGAAATGTAATATATGTACATATAACAAAAAATTTAAAATTTAACAGAAGATGTAAATATAACAGAAAATGCAAATTTAACAGAGAATGTAAAATTTTTAAAGAAATGTAAAATTTATTGCAAAATGCGAAATCTAACAGAAAATGAAAATTTTTACAAAAAATGTAAAATTTATTACTTTCCCTTATATAAATTTACACCTCCAGTATATTCATTATTTTCCCTTTTATGAATTCACATTTCCTGTATGTCGTTATGTCGGTACGGTATCTCCTCACCTGGCCATAACTCTTAAAGGGCTGGACCGATTGAGCTCCAATTTGGAAGTTGAGTTCGTGTCATCAGATGATTGGTGTCCTATAAATTAAGGGCCTTTTTGATCAGGGGGAAGAGGCACGGAGGGCTGCTTAAATTTTTATATGTACCAAAAAAAGCATGTGGGGTATCAAATAAAAGGTCTTGCCGAGTACATCTCAATGGCGTAGTTCTGGGGGCGCCGTGGGCCATGCCGGGCCCAAAACGGCGGCATTGTTGGGTACCATTATACAAAAAATCATGTGGGGTATCAAATGATAGGTTTTGAAGTGTACATCTCAATGGGGAGTAATCCGGAGGCCGCCTTGAGTCATCTCGGGCCCAAAACGGGGTCATGTGGGGCACCAGCATACAAAAATCATGTAGGGTATCAAATGAAAGCTCTGGAAGAGGACATCTTGTTGATTACTCCGAGAGGTACTCTGGGTCTTGTGGGGCCCATAATGTAAAAGGACATGAGAGGTATCAAATAACAGATATTGAAGAATACATCTCGTTTCGCAGTCCGTTGGGCTTCGTAATTTATGTTAGGGCCCAAAACCTGTGTCATGTGGGGGCCCATCATAAAAAAATCATGTGGGGCATCAAATGAATGGTCTTGAAGAGTAGTCCGAGCAGTACCCTGGGTCATGTGGAGCCAGTTATACAAAAAAAAATATGTGAAGCACCGGGGGCCATGGAAGGCCCAAAACATCGGCCACATGTGGAATTCCAAATAGTGGGCCATGAGGAGCTCAAACAAATCATTCCCAAGTTGTCAAAGTATTTAAATATTTTTAGTCGGTCAAATTAATAAATATTTGACCGCCTAAAAAATTTAAAATAAAAAATATAAATAAAAAAAAGTTTTTTAAAAATACTTTCCCTTAAAGAAATATTCAACTAAAAAGTAATAAACAAGCAAATAATACCACATAAATGTACTTTCCCGTTGAGTTTTAGCCACTGTCAGCAATAGTAAGGGAAAGTAGACCTTATCAGAATTAAGGCCATTATAAGGAGGTCTACTTACCCTTACTATTGCTGACAGTGGCTAAAACTCAACGGGAAAGTACATTGTATGTCGGTATGTCGGTATGTCGGTATGTCGGTATCTCCTCACCTGTCCATAACTATTAAACGGCTGGACCGATTGAGCTCCAATTTGGAAGTTGAGCTCGTGTCATCAGATGATTGGTGTCCTATAAATTGAGGGCCTTTGTGATTAGCGGGAAGGGGGCACGGAGGGCCGCTTAAATTTTTAAATGTACCAAAAAAAGCATGTGGGTTATCAAATGAAAGGTCTTGACGAGTACATCTCAATGGGGGTAGTCGGGCGGGACGACTAGGGTCATGCCGGGGCCCAAAACTAGGGCAATGTTATATCCCATATCACAAAAAAACATGTTTGGTATCAAATGCAAGGTTTTGAAACATCTCAATGGAAAGTATTTCGTGGGGCGTCGCGAGTCATGTAGGGGTTAAAACGGGGGCAATGTAGGGCCCCATAATACAAAAATCATGTGGGGTATCAAATGAAAGGTCTCCAACAATCCATCTCAATGGGGAGTAATCCGGAGGCCGCCTTGAGTCATCTCGGGCCCAAAACGGGGTAATGTAGGGCACCAGCATACAAAAATCATGTAGGGTATCAAATGAAAGCTCAGGAAGAGGACATCTTGTTGAGTACTCCGAGAGGTACTCTGGGTCTTGTGGGGCCCATAATGTAAAAAGACATGAGAGGTATCAAATAAAAGATATTGAAGAATTCATCTCGTTTCGCAGTCCGTTGGGCTTCGTAATTTATGTTAGGGCCCAAAACCTGTGTCATGTGGGGGCCCATCATAAAAAAATAATGTGGGGCATCAAATGAATGGTCTTGAAGAGTAGTCCGAGCAGTACCCTGGGTCTTGTGGAGCCAGTTATACAAAAAAAATATGTGGAGCACCGGGGGCCATGGAAGGCCCAAAACATCGGCCACATGTGGAATTCCAAATAGTGGGCCACGAGGAGCTCAAACAAATCATTCCCAAGTTGTCAAAGTATTTAAATATTTTTAGTCGGTCAAATTAATAAATATTTGACCGACTAAAAAATGTAAAATAAAAAATATAAATAAAAAAAAGTTTTTTAAAAATACTTTCTCTTAAAACTTTTTTTTATTTATATTTTTCTATATAAATTTATTTTCTTATTTGCTATTTGCACAAAAAAAATTACGGAACTGTTTATTTAATTATTATTATTCCTAAAAATATGTGCAAAAAATTTTTTTATTTCGCGTACTTATTAGTTAAGTCGCGGAAATCGTTAGAATCCCGACTAAAGAATCCTTGCTAAACATTTTGGTTAACTTAATGCGCTAAAAACTAAAACGATATATACATACTAGAAAATTTTTTTGTTTTTGTTTTTTATAATTATCTATTATGTTTTTTTTTTTATATATGATATAAGATATTTATTCCCTAATTATTATTATTTTTTGTGTAAAAAAAAAGTTTAAGTATATAAAAAAATGTTATTATTGCAACTATGCAGTTTTCGGATTTAATTATTTTGTAAATATTTTTATAATAATCATTCTCGTTGTAACTTTTGAGCAGTGAGCAAGAAAAAAAAGAAAAATTTTTTATGAACAAATATGTCCAACCTAAATCAATTTTCTCCACGTGTACCATATTGGGTAAGATGTAATATCTAAATTAACACAAAAAAAATTCTAATATATATTTTTTAATTATTCTAGTATTTGTCTACTGCCTCTTGTCTTAACGAGCGCGGTTGTGTGGTGGAATATAGGAATTCCATCATGGATGTGGAAAATTTTCAGCACTCTTTAGTAGAAACCTGGCGACCATCTACTAATAGTTCGTTAGAGCGGTTCCTAGGGGAGTATTACCACCGAAGGCTTCGGCTTTATTCCGCCTACAAACCCCACAGGCTCGATATCATTACTTATTTAAATATTAACTAAATGCAATGTAAATTAGCGTAAACATTAAATGTAAAGAAAAATTTTAAATGGAAAGCTTGATTTATTGAGAACGAGATGCAATTGATAGAATTTCAAAATTCGGCCGGTAGGTGGCGCAATTTGCATTTTGCCAAAACCTCTTTTCCGAATAAAAATTATAATTTTATATAGTAAATGTGCACCAAAAAGACCTTTCATTTGATACTTCACATGATTTTTTGTATAATGGACCCACATGACCCACTTTTGCGTCTGCGTATAACCGAATGTGTCCCATGTACTGCCCGACGTGATGTACTCTTCAAGACCTTTCATTTGATGACCCACTTGATTTTTTTATGATAGGCAATGACCAACTTTTGAAGCCCACATGCCCCACTGTGCTTCTCGGACTTTTCAACGAGATATACTCTTCAAGACCTTTCATTTGATACCCCACTTGATTTTTGTATTATAGAGCCCAACATTGCCCCGTTTAGTCCCTACATGACTCACGGCGCCCTACGAAATACTTCCCATTGAGATGTACACTTCAAGACCTTTCATTTGATACCCCACATGATTTTTGTATGATGGGGCCCACCCTTGGCCCATTTTTGGGCCCGGCATGACCCACGGCGCCCCCCCCCCCGACTACGCCCCATTGAGATGTATTCTTCAAGACCTTTCATTTGATACCCCACATGACTTTTTGTATTATGAAGCTCAACATCCCCCCGTTTTGGCCCGGCATGACCAACGGCGCCCCCCGGACTACCGCTCAATGAGATGTACTCGTCAAGACCTTTCATTTGATACCCCACATGGTTTTTTTGGTACATTCAAAAATTAAACGGCCTATAGGGTACCAAGCATTACCTATAGGGTACCAAGCATTTGATAACACGAGCTCAACTTCCAAATTTGAGCTCAATCGGTAAAGCCGTTTAAGAGTTATGGCCAGGTGAGGAGATATATATATATATACTGGAAGTGTGAATTCATAAAAGGAAAGTAAAAAAATTATAAATTAGTATAAATTTAGAAATGCTTAATTTTTGCATTTTGCCAAAACCTCTTTTCCGAATAAACACAAGGTACAAGTATAAATTTAGAAATGCTTAATTTTTGCATTTTGCCAAAACCTCTTTTCCGGCGCAATTTGCATTTTGCCAAAACCTCTTTTCCGAATAAAAATTATAATTTTATATAGTAAATGTGCACCAAAAATGAAGTTTGACCACTAGTTTGAAAGGTATTTAAGATTAGAATATTATGCCAGTAACCGTATTTCAAATTTCTACCGCTAGTGGCGTTGAAAACTAAAATATATAAAATGTTAATTTTTAAAATGTGATTTTCAATAGTCAATAAGCCCCAAAAATTAGGTTTAATGCTGCAACTGAAAGGTAGTTAGTAGTAATATAAAACCACAGTTGTTATAATTTTAAATTCTACCACTAGAGGGTGAAACATATAAATTATATTGTTTTTTAAAAATGTTATTCAACTTGGTGAATCTTTACCAAAAATGAAGGGAAAGCAAGCGCTGGAAAGCTAATATAAACTAAAATAAATCAGACATATTCATAATCTGATTTTTAGCCACTAGAGGGCAGTAAAATACAAGTAAAAAGTTGTAATTTAATATAGTAAATGTGCACCAAAAATGAAGTGTGACTACTCGTTGGAAAGATAGTTAAGAGTAGAATACGATGCATTTAACTGTATTTCAAATTTCTACCGCTAGAGGCGCCAAATACTAAAATATGGAAAAAGAGTTTTCAAAATGTGTTTTCCAATTGTGAATAAGCTCCCAAAAATAGGTTTAATGTCGCATCTGAAATTTAGGAAGTAGTAGTATAAAATCACGAATAACAACATATACTCCAAATATGCATTTAGAGTAGTTGAATTTAAAAAAAGCCCGTAATTACAAAACTACTGATCAGTAGTTCGGCTGCGCGGCATTTTTTTTATATTCACGCACTTGCGGCCACGTGATATAAAATCTGCTGATACTTCTTCCACTCGCTTGGGGCCACGTGGTGGTGAATTGACTTGACGCGCTTGGGGCCACGTGATGTAGATTTTCTTCTGCACGCACTTAGGACCACGCAGATGAAAACAAAAATTTTTTTTTCAACGTTGAGATCCGGTTCGAAGGACCAAATGTTCCGCAGCGTTGGAACTGGGGTTCAATTAATTGGTGTGGAATAAAAAAAATATCACTGATTTTATAATTTGGCGTTTTGGGGTTAAAGCGGCCTCGGATGTATATTAGTTTATTGTGCAATAAAGCGAACACTATTTTTTGTTTATGATACCAAATTTTATTTAGTATAAAAATGTAAAAATATTTATTTTTACAATATTTTAATTCCCAGTAATTTATCTATTACTGTACTTTTAATTTATTTATTACTGGAATACCAGTGCGAAAAAAGAAACTTTAATTATTTTAATTGATATTACAAAATTTTATAATTTATAATTGGTTTATTTTACATGTTCACTGTTTGACGATTTATAAAAAAAGGGCGAGTATTGCTTGAAGACTCGGTTAAATAAAAATATATTTTTTATTCGAGAACGAAAAATGTTGTAATTCGAGTGAACTGCCGTAAACGAGTGATCTCTTCTTTTAAAATTGCATTTTTGTTTGCATTGGTAAGAATTTTAATTGATCTCATTATCGTACGATGGTACCGTATTAGTTAATATTCTCGATCTCTTCATTTCTCAAATTTTAACAGGAAAATGTAACTATAACAGAAAGTGTAAAATTTAACAGAAAAATGTAAAATTTAACAGAAATTGTAAAATTTAATAGCAGATGTAAATTTAACAGAAATTAACAGGCCTTTTTGATGAGTGGGAGGGGGCGCGGAGGGCCGTTTAATTTTTGAATGTACCAAAAAACCATGTGTGGTATCAAATGAAAGGTCTTGACGAGTACATCTCATTGGACGGTAGTCCGGTGGGCGCCGTGGGTCATTTCGGGCTCAAAACGGGGGCAATGTTGGCCCCTATAATACGAAAAATCATGTGGGGTGTCAAATGAAAGGTCTTGACGAGTACATCTCATTGAGCGGTAGTCTAGGGGGCGCCTTGGGTCATGTCAGGCCCAAAACGGGGGCAATGTAGGGTCCATAATACAAAAAAACATGTGGGGTATCATATGAAAGGTCTTGACGAGCACATCACATTGGGTGGTAGTCCGGGGGCGCCGTAGGTCATGTCGGGCCCAAAACGGGGGCAATGTTGGGCCCTGTAATACAAAAAATCATATGGGGTATCAAATGAAGGGTCTTGAAGAGTTAATCTCAATGGGTGGTAGTCCGGGGATTGCCGTGGGTCAAGTGGGGCCCAAAATCAAAAAAATCATTTTGGGTATCAAATGAAAGTTCGTGAAGAGTACATCTTGTTGCTTAGTCCATAGGTCAAACGGGCCCCAGTTAACAGAAAATGATAATGTTGAATGCTAAAATTAACAGAAAATGTAAATTAACAGAAAATGTGAAATTTAACAGAAAATGTAGAATTTAACAGAAAATTTAAAATTTAAAAGGAAAATGTAACTATAACAGAAAGTGTAAAATTTAACAGAAAAATGTAAAATTTAACATAAATTGTAAAATTTAATAGCAGATGTAAATTTAATAGAAATTGTTAATTTGACAAGAAATGTAATATATGTACATATAACAAAAAATTTACAATTTAACAGAAGATGTAAATATAACAGAAAATGCGAATTTAACAGAAAATGTAAAATTTTAAAAGAAATGTAAAATTTATTGCAAAATGCGAAATCTAACAGAAAATGAAAAATTTTACAGAAAATGTAGAATTTAACAGAAAATTTAAAATTTAACAGAAAAATGTAAATTTAACAGAAAGTGGAAAATTTAACAGAAAAATGTAAAATTTAACGGAAATTGTAAAATTTAATAGCAGATGTAAATTTAATAGAAATTGTTAATTTGACAGGAAATGTAATATATGTACATATAACAAAAAATTTAAAATTTAACAGAAGATGTAAATATAACAGAAAATGCAAATTTAACAGAGAATGTAAAATTTTTAAAGAAATGTAAAATTTATTGCAAAATGCGAAATCTAACATAAAATGAAAATTTTTACAAAAAATGTAAAATTTATTACTTTCCCTTATATAAATTTACACCTCCAGTATATTTACTACTTTCCCTTTTATGAATTCACATTTCCTGTATGTCGTTATGTCGGTACGGTATCTCCTCACCTGGCCATAACTCTTAAAGGGCTGGACCGATTGAGCTCCAATTTGGAAGTTGAGTTCGTGTCATCAGATGATTGGTGTCCTATAAATTAAGGGCCTTTTTGATCAGGGGGAAGAGGCACGGAGGGCTGCTTAAATTTTTATATGTACCAAAAAAAGCATGTGGGGTATCAAATAAAAGGTCTTGCCGAGTACATCTCAATGGCGTAGTTCTGGGGGCGCCGTGGGCCATGCCGGGCCCAAAACGGCGGCATTGTTGGGTACCATTATACAAAAAATCATGTGGGGTATCAAATGATAGGTTTTGAAGTGTACATCTCAATGGGGAGTAATCCGGAGGCCGCCTTGAGTCATCTCGGGCCCAAAACGGGGTCATGTGGGGCACCAGCATACAAAAATCATGTAGGGTATCAAATGAAAGCTCTGGAAGAGGACATCTTGTTGAGTACTCCGAGAGGTACTCTGGGTCTTGTGGGGCCCATAATGTAAAAGGACATGAGAGGTATCAAATAACAGATATTGAAGAATACATCTCGTTTCGCAGTCCGTTGGGCTTCGTAATTTATGTTAGGGCCCAAAACCTGTGTCATGTGGGGGCCCATCATAAAAAAATCATGTGGGGCATCAAATGAATGGTCTTGAAGAGTAGTCCGAGCAGTACCCTGGGTCATGTGGAGCCAGTTATACAAAAAAAAATATGTGAAGCACCGGGGGCCATGGAAGGCCCAAAACATCGGCCACATGTGGAATTCCAAATAGTGGGCCATGAGGAGCTCAAACAAATCATTCCCAAGTTGTCAAAGTATTTAAATATTTTTAGTCGGTCAAATTAATAAATATTTGACCGCCTAAAAAATTTAAAATAAAAAATATAAATAAAAAAAAGTTTTTTAAAAATACTTTCCCTTAAAGAAATATTCAACTAAAAAGTAATAAACAAGCAAATAATACCACATAAATGTACTTTCCCGTTGAGTTTTAGCCACTGTCAGCAATAGTAAGGGAAAGTAGACCTTATCAGAATTAAGGCCATTATAAGGAGGTCTACTTACCCTTACTATTGCTGACAGTGGCTAAAACTCAACGGGAAAGTACATTGTATGTCGGTATGTCGGTATGTCGGTATGTCGGTATCTCCTCACCTGTCCATAACTATTAAACGGCTGGACCGATTGAGCTCCAATTTGGAAGTTGAGCTCGTGTCATCAGATGATTGGTGTCCTATAAATTGAGGGCCTTTGTGATTAGCGGGAAGGGGGCACGGAGGGCCGCTTAAATTTTTAAATGTACCAAAAAAAGCATGTGGGTTATCAAATGAAAGGTCTTGACGAGTACATCTCAATGGGGGTAGTCGGGCGGGACGACTAGGGTCATGCCGGGGCCCAAAACTAGGGCAATGTTATATCCCATATCACAAAAAAACATGTTTGGTATCAAATGCAAGGTTTTGAAACATCTCAATGGAAAGTATTTCGTGGGGCGCGAGTCATGTAGGGGTTAAAACGGGGGCAATGTAGGGCCCCATCATACAAAAATCATGTGGGGTATCAAATGAAAGGTCTCCAACAGTACATCTCAATGGGGAGTAATCCGGAGGCCGCCTTGAGTCATCTCGGGCCCAAAACGGGGTAATGTGGGGCACCAGCATACAAAAATCATGTAGGGTATCAAATGAAAGCTCAGGAAGAGGACATCTTGTTGAGTACTCCGAGAGGTACTCTGGGTCTTGTGGGGCCCATAATGTAAAAAGACATGAGAGGTATCAAATAAAAGATATTGAAGAATTCATCTCGTTTCGCAGTCCGTTGGGCTTCGTAATTTATGTTAGGGCCCAAAACCTGTGTCATGTGGGGGCCCATCATAAAAAAATAATGTGGGGCATCAAATGAATGGTCTTGAAGAGTAGTCCGAGCAGTACCCTGGGTCTTGTGGAGCCAGTTATACAAAAAAAATATGTGGAGCACCGGGGGCCATGGAAGGCCCAAAACATCGGCCACATGTGGAATTCCAAATAGTGGGCCATGAGGAGCTCAAACAAATCATTCCCAAGTTGTCAAAGTATTTAAATATTTTTAGTCGGTCAAATTAATAAATATTTGACCGACTAAAAAATGTAAAATAAAAAATATAAATAAAAAAAAGTTTTTTAAAAATACTTTCTCTTAAAACTTTTTTTTATTTATATTTTTCTATATAAATTTATTTTCTTATTTGCTATTTCCACAAAAAAAATTACGGAACTGTTTATTTAATTATTATTATTCCTAAAAATATGTGCAAAAAATTTTTTTATTTCGCGTACTTATTAGTTAAGTCGCGGAAATCGTTAGAATCCCGACTAAAGAATCCTTGCTAAACATTTTGGTTAACTTAATGCGCTAAAAACTAAAACGATATATACATACTAGAAAATTTTTTTGTTTTTGTTTTTTATAATTATCTATTATGTTTTTTTTTGTATATATGATATAAGATATTTATTCCCTAATTATTATTATTTTTTGTGTAAAAAAAAAGTTTAAGTATATAAAAAAATGTTATTATTGCAACTATGCAGTTTTCGGATTTAATTATTTTGTAAATATTTTTATAATAATCATTCTCGTTGTAACTTTTGAGCAGTGAGCAAGAAAAAAAAGAAAAATTTTTTATGAACAAATATGTCCAACCTAAATCAATTTTCTCCACGTGTACCATATTGGGTAAGATGTAATATCTAAATTAACACAAAAAAAATTCTAATATATATTTTTTAATTATTCTAGTATTTGTCTACTGCCTCTTGTCGTAACGAGCGCGGTTGTGTGGTGGAATATAGGAATTCCATCATGGATGTGGAAAATTTTCAGCACTCTTTAGTAGAAACCTGGCGACCATCTACTAATAGTTCGTTAGAGCGGTTCCTAGGGGAGTATTACCACCGAAGGCTTCGGCTTTATTCCGCCTACAAACCCCACAGGCTCGATATCATTACTTATTTAAATATTAACTAAATGCAATGTAAATTAGCGTAAACATTAAATGTAAAGAAAAATTTTAAATAGAAAAAAAGTAAAATAAAATTGTAAATCAAAATTTGTGAAAAGTATTTATGTAAAATGTCATTTAAAAATTTTATGAAGAATTGTAAAAATTAAAAAAAATGTTAAATAATGAATAAAAAATGAAATTTTAAGAGAAATAAAAAAAAACTCTATTATGTTTTTGTTTTTTTTTAGAAAACTTCATATATTTTTTGTGTGTTCTACTTATTGTTGGTTTTTCTCTAAAATCTATTGTTTTTTATTAAGAAAAAAAAAATTCAGCGTGGTGATGCTTGAAAAAAAAAAATCCCTGGTCTTATAGAAAAAATTCGTATTTCTCTCTTCATTTCCTTTGTTGTTTACTATTACTTCCTAAGATTAAAAAAAATATTTATTACCAAAAACTACTCCTAAAAGTATAATCTAATCATTTTTATTTATGCTGAAACCCTTTAGTGTATTTTTAATCTAAGACACTACTATGAAAAGAAATCTTTACTAAATTCTCATTTATCAAGTTTTTAAACCTTCGCTAAGTAGTTTCCTAAACCTGCGCAGATTACTTAATTGATTCTACTTCGCAATAGGTGTCGTCGTGTGTATGTGTCATTTATAATAGATGTGGTATGTTGAATTTATTTTGACATAAATGATTCAAGTCAAAATAAATAGTGACGTGTTTTATTTACAGATACAAATATTTATTATTTTTTTTCTCTTTTTTTTCTGTTTTATATTTATAAATTCCTTCCAAAACTGGAGGAAAATGAAAAAAATAGGTAAGTTTTTTGTGTGTGTTAAATGTTATTTCATGTTTTTTTTTTTTGGTTGTAGGTATACTGAAGCTGACATAGGAAAACATTGGTATCTACTCGAAGGTTTAGATAAGTATACTGGTTTTTTTTCTTTAAATGAGAATAATTCTTTGTGTATTTTTTCAGGTTTTTCCGAAAAAAAAAATGTGTACCGGGGTTTTTTTTGGTGTTTTTGTGTTTTCTTATTTTATTTAAATTTTAATTATATATACTAACTATGTATTTTGTTTTTTTAGATGCGGAAGCAAAAAAAATGGTATTAAACGTGGGATAAACAAAACTACACGACGTGGGATAAACAAAACTACAAAAATGCAGATTATTTATTATCTAGGTGGGATTCCCTTTGGGGTTAGTTAATTATACTACCCCAAAAAAAACCGTGAATTATTATTTTTTTTGACTGTCCTTATTAATATTAACCCCTTTTTTTATATATTTTTAACTAAAAAACTTTTAAATAAACCGAGTTTGTTTTATAAAAAAATTTCATTGTTAACTTAAAGTAAATTTAAATTGACCGTGGTGCAGTAAAGTAGATTGCTTTTTAAACTTGTTCGTTTGGCACACGGTACTCGGTATAAAAAAAAACCCGAATTATCAGGTAACATTTTGTAAACCTTATAGTTCATAACAAATAATTTTAAGTACTATTTTACAAATTTTATTAAATTAACCCTACCATTCTACTTAGGTCGCAGTACTAAGTAGTATGTTTCTATATTTAAAATATTACTGCTACTTTAAGTATATTTGTTTTTTTTTTCGCGAATTTTGAATTCTTAATATCAGAGTTGTAACAAACTTTGTTGCACTTCTTGAGTATGTCCAAGAGATATTTACCTACTGGCTGGTTGACAACCTGGCTAGTTAGGCTCTGATGTTATTAAGAGAGCGGTTCGCGTTAGTTAATTAATTCTATAATTAATTCTAAATGTTTCTTGAATAAAAAGTATTAGAAAAGAATGAAAAAAGTTATATAACTATATAAATGAATTTTAGTTTTCAACCATATAAATGAATTTTAAGTATTATTTTATATAATGTTTTTTTTTGTTGTTGCTTTATTTCTATTATTCGTGCCATAATTTTAAACGATTATTATGGACGCGTTTAATCTTTTTCCCTATTTTAATTTTTACGTTAACTAAGTCCATTACTTCAATTATTGTATATGGACCTGACCACCCACTGCTTAGTTTGTGGTTTTTTATTTGATTTTTTAGTAGGACTTTGTCCCCTATTTGAAATTCCGTTTCTGTTTTATTTTTGTCGTAGTACTCTTTCGATTTTATTTTCCCCTGTATTAATTTTTCCCGCGCTACCTTGTGAATTTTTTGCATTTTAGCTTTTACGACTTGACAATGGTCGTCAAAGTTATAAATGGGTTCAGGGTTTTGTTTAAAAGTAGCGGGCAGTGGTTCGCAAAAACCATAAAGATCGAAAATGGGCGAGTATTTGCTCCCCATATGTGGTGTATGGTTATGACAGAAAGCCGCTTCTCCTAGCCATTCGTCCCAACTTTGTACGTTTTCATTAATAATGGTTTTTAAGTATTCAACTAATGGCCCATGCCTTCTTTCCAAAGAACCGTTGGATTGCGGGTGGTATGCCGTGGTTTGTACTTTTTTTATTTTTAGCAGTTTACATAATCGCTGAATTAAATCACTCGTAAAATTTGTACCTTGGTCTGTAATTAGCCTACGTGGAATTACAGAATATATAAGGATTATTTTCCTATAAAATGCATCCGCTACCGTTAAGGCTTCTTGATTTGGTAGTGGTATGCAGTCCAATATTTTAGTTAGGTCATCTTGGAAAGTCAAGATGTATTTATTTCCTCTGTGCGTAACAGGGAAAGGACCTACAATGTCCATATATACTTTATCGAAAGGTTTGTATGCCGTGTCCGTAATTACCATATGCATTTTTGTTATTCTTCCTCTTTTAACTCGTTGACACTTGGTACATTTTTTAACAAATTTACTAATGTCGTAAAACATTTTTTTCCATTTGTAAAATTGCCGAATTCTATAGTATGTTTTGTGTACCACCATGTGTCCTCCTAATGGGGAATCGTGATATTTTTTAATTACGGCTTCTATTTCATCTTTAGATGTTAGTGTTATTACTGGATTGCAATTTTCTGATATGTTAGATGAGTCACTCTCATTATCGACGTCCACGGTATTTTTTACTGGTTCCGTTGTTACCGTAGGTAAATTCTTTTGTTTCGAAAATTCTTGTTTTTCATGTATTTCCATTTGGGCTTTACTCATAGTTATTGCGTTTATCGTAACTTCTTTACTAGATTCTTCATTTTCTTCTATTATGGGAATGCGAGTAAGTGCGTCCGCATTTGTGTTATTTTTTCCTGCCTTATACAGGATTTCAAAGTCATATTCAGCTAGACGGACCTTCCATCTATCAAGTCTTCCTTCCGAATCTCTCTTTTTATATTCACTTATCAAAGGTTTGTGATCCGTGTATACTTTGAATTTCCGTCCTAAAAGATAACTGCGGAAATTTTTTATAGCCCAATATATGGCTAGCATTTCTTTTTCAATAGTCGCATAGTTCCGTTCCGCCTTATTTAATACCCTACTAGCGTATGCACTTGGTTTGTCCGTTCCCACTTCACCTTGCGATAATGCAGCTCCCAGCGCATAATTGCATGCGTCAGTCGTCAAATTAAATGGATGATTAAAATCAGGATATGCTAGAAGAGGTGGTTGAATAAGTAGATTTTTAACCTGTTCAAAAGCTTCCTGATGTTCCGAAGTCCACTTGTAAGGTTGCGATTTGGTCGCCATTTTGTACAATATAGCCCCTTTTTTGGCTAATTCCGGCATACATGGCCGATAGTAATTTACTAGACCCAAAAAAGATTGTAATTCCTGGTGGTGCGTGGAGCGGGATGTTCCTTTACACATTTTGTTTTTTCAGGATCAGGTAGAACTCCTTCCGAAGTGATTTGATGTCCCAGATAAACAACTTCTCTTTTCAAAAATTTGCATTTTTCCGGTTGGAGTTTTAAGTTATTTTCTCGTAATCGTTGGAAAATAGACCTTAGCTATTCGTCATGATCTTGTAAGTTTCTACCGTATATGGCAATGTCGTCTAGGTAGACAAAACATTTTATTCCTTGTAATCCTGACAAAACATAATTCATTAACCGCTGGAAGGTGGCGGGTGCTCCTGTGAGTCCGAAAGGCATTCTTTTGAATTCAAAGTGCCCGTATGCTGTACCAAACGCTGTTTTTTCCCGATCGCTGTGTTCCAGATGAACCTGATGATACCCACTAGCCAGATCCAAAGTAGGGAAGTATCTGGATCTTCCTAGTTGATCCAGTATTTCTTTGATTCTAGGAAGTGGAATTGCGTCCCCCACTGTTATTTCATTTAACTTACAATAGTCAATTACCACCCTGTGGCATTTTTCACCATTTGGACCCGCCTTTTTTGGGACTACCAGTAATGGTGCGTTTCAAGGACTTTTACTGGGTTGAATAATGTCCTCCTCTAAAAGTTTTGTTCCTTCCTCGTTTATCACTTGTTTATGGCATTCCGCTAAGCGATATTGTCTGCTATTTATTGGACTTTGGTCCTGTTTTATTGGAATTTTGTCCCGGGAAGGTTGTAACCAGGTAAATGAAAAATATCAGAAAATTCTGTGAAGATTTTTTTCTGGCTTTCTTTTTCCTCTGAATTGAGATCGGTTTTTAAAATAAGCTCCTCTTTTAATTTTTTAATGCCCGTATTTTCCGTCCTTTTTTCTTCCTCGAAATCGTATTGTGAGTCCTCAAATATATATCTAATAAATCCTTCTGTTTCCTTATTTTTGTCCTTATTTTGTTGTTTCTCCCTTTTACGTTTCGGGATTTTATGATTATTCCATTGTTCATTTTCTTTTGTTTCTTTTACATGTTTTTCACTATCTACTTTTAATGTGCGTATCTCAAAATCCTCTAGTTTATGGGTTTCAAGCTTTATTTTCTCTATAATTTTCTCTTCGTTATTTATGTTCATTATTCCCACTATTATTTTACCCTTTTTGGCTTTGCAAATGCCGTTTCCCAGAAATACTCCTGGTATAATTTCCTTTGAGGTGACTATTAGTGCTCCTTCTAACGTAGTCGGTATCTCTATTATTTTTTCTGTACGGGCTGGTATTTTTATTTTTATTTTTAATTTTGTCTCTCGTTTTTCTTCTGTTAATGCTTCCTTGTTGTCATTTTCATTACGTGAATTTACTTTCTCTATTGCATAGTTATTTTTATTTTCTATTTTGTGGTTTACCATTAAAGCTGGCTCTTCCTCATTGTGTGAAACACTATTGGTTTGAAACGAGTGAACATTGGTTGCTTGGGTTGCTCCGTAGTTGCATCTACGAAAGGAACTTGGAATTTTTTTTTCATCCTTTCAAGCTGGGTGAATTCTAAAATTTTAGAAGGACCCTGTATGTTGCAATGTTTCGATAAAAAATCGTAACCAAGAATACCATCTCCTGGTATTCTTTCTTCCATATTAGTTACTTGAAATTCACATTGTATTCCATTAAAAAATGTTCCTTTACAACTACCTAGTGTTTCGTTTTGTCCGTGAATTGTACGTAATGCAATGCTGTTGTTAGCATTAATCATTATTTAAAGAATTCCTTTTTAATACACTAACTTGTGCTCCTGTGTCTATTAAAAGTTTAGCTACTCCTGTTTTCGTTATATTCAATGGCAATTCCACTATTGGATCTAAATAAGTTTTTCCTTGTTAATTCCGTCCCCCCGATGAGTTTATATGAAGAAATGAGTCAGGGTTTTTTGGCTCACTTCTTATTCGTTTCCCGACTGCATGGCTGCACGTGCCTCGTATTTGTGCCTGGCTGGGCAGTGCAAAATTACATGTCCTGAGAGGTCACACCATTCACAGAGTTGGACTATTTCCGGCTGAGCTGCTCCCGTTGGTCTAGCATTGGTCATTAAATCGTTCCGTATTATTCGTACGTTTGCTGGCTGCCTAGCTCCTGTACATTGCTCCCTTGAATGTCCTTGTCTTTTACAGATAGTGCAAAATGGGGTGTTTGACTGACTCCTTTTCCAATAACGACTAGTGTGGCCTGGTTCACCACAAGTATAACATTTTAGATGGTTTCTAAAATTATTGTTGGTTTCTGTTGGTCTAGGATGACTATTTCTGTTATAGTTCGGTGTGTTTCGTTCGTTTTTGTATGTTGAATTTGGCATATGCTGCCTTTGAAAACTTGGTTTTCCTGTTGTATACCCCTCCCTAGGGTAGTTATCTCTATTATTTTTATGTTGGAAGTGGTTGGGTGTCCTTGAGGGGGGATCTCTTATTGTCCTGTTGCGTTCTTCGCTGCTATCTATTTTTATTAATAGTTTTTTCAATAATGTAGTTATATCACCATCCATCCCCCCTGATCGTTTTTCTGATGAGGTGCCAATAGCGTAATCGTCCCTGGCGTAATCTCTTGCCTTTTGAACTGCTACTTTTAAACAGGAACAGTTTTGTGACCTTACGTAATTTTTTAAGGATTCCGAATGTAAACCCCTTATGAAGGTTCGTTTCGCAACCTTCATCATTTCTTCCGTTAACCCCTGGGTAGGTATTTTCAACCATTATTGTATATGCCTCAAGTTTTTGTAATAGCCTACTTCCAAAATTTTCTACTCCCTCGTCCGGCCCTTGGTAACACTCCTCTACTTCCCTAGCTAATTGAGGGAGGTCCTTATAAGGAAGGAAGTGGTTACTCAGAATGCTTTTGAATTCATCGAAATCAATTATATTTTTATTTTGGAAAAGCGCATTTGCTTTCCCCCTTAATTTTCTTCTCACTAAATTTGTCAGGATAAATGCCCTTCCTGTATCTTCCGTAATATAGTAAGCTTCCTCCGCTAACGTTAGGAAATTTTGTAAGTCTAGAGCAGGATTGTCTCCTGTTCCAGAAAATATTGGGACATGTACCAAAAATGTTTTGAATGTCTCAGTGACTGACAACATTCCGTCACTAAAAGACATATTTACCGTTTGATGAAATCTGTCGTTTCCTTGTCCTAATAGTATGGTATTATTTTGACGTAAAGGTGGTGTTAGAGCTTTTGGAAATGGTTCGTAAATTCTTTGTGGGAAGTCATATATGTGTGGTTCTCTTAATGTCTTAAATTCGCTAGGGGGCGCCATAGCGTCCCGTGATTTTGGTTGACCAAAAGTGATTTGGTCATTAACATTTGATTTTACCCGATATTTGTTTGGTGTAGATCCTAACAAATTTCTCTCTATGTCAGATTTGTCCTCTTCCTCTAAAATATTTAAACTGGGCCTTGGATAAGTTTTCTTTGACCTAAGTACCCTGAAACTACTCGTTTTTGGCACCGCACCTCCTACGGCGCCTTGCTGTTCGTCAAAAATTGATCCTTGTAAGGGTGTCGAAATCATAATTGAAGTACTACTTGAATCAGTAGTAGAAATATTTTTTGGGCTTGTGTTAGTGAATGAAAAGCTCTCAATTTTTTTTGAGAATTTTCTAATACTTTTTTCCATTAACTAGCCAAATACAAAAAAAATTAATTTCCTTTAAATTTAGATCTAAAGATCCCAAACAAAATAAACTATTTAAAAAAAACGATTTATATCAATCATGTAGAAAAAAAAACTATAATTTTATTTTCATTCCATTTTTTTTATTTTATGCTCTCATAATAATATATATATATTAGGAAAAAATTATTTATACATAAAAAAAACAATGGTATATTATTACAAGAAAAATGGTATATTATTTATTCTTTTAACCAAAGAAGAGTTTTATTACAAACTATACAACTGTATGGTTTTTTCTCGAATTTGGGATAAGTAATACTTTGCCAGTTGCGTATACAATTATTGCATACTTTACCGTGCTTAGTATTATGTATTGTTCCCACCGTATAAAAAGTTACCGGCATTACTTTGTTTAATAAAAAAAACGATAAAAATTAAAAAAAAAAATGGATATACCTAAAGTAAATATATTTCTTTTGTGAAAACAAAAACTAAATTATATTTGTAATGAAACTAAACTATTTAAATCTACTAACAGTAAAAACAATTGCAAATATAACAAAAAAACTACTACTTTGATTTGTATTTTGATACCAAAAAAAATTATTACAACAAAATAATATACAAATTAAACAGAAACTACGCAAAATTGCGTCGTGTTTGTCCCTTGTTCGCTTCACGCGAAGTACAAGGGTGTTTATTTGTATTTGTTTTTGTGTGTTTCGTTGTATTTTACTGACGTAACGTACTCGTTCTCGTTGTAGGCTGCTAAAATTGCTCTCGACTTGATTTCCAAAAAAAAAAATGCTTTTGCTCTTCCTTCGATTTTTTTTTTTAACCAAATCCTGATTTTTTTGATTTCCTCAAAAATTTCCAATAGTGGTCCAAAAAATGGTGGTTCTACCAAGAAACGTAGTACTTGGTTAACCGGCTGCGCCAATGTTATGTTCAAATGTTTAGGATATATTATATTCTGGCTATAGCCAATCTATATAATATTTTTTCCTATTGAACTGGGAGCGTAATAATTTAAATAAAACTTCAAATATTTAAAGTCTAAATTAACTATTTATTTATTCAAAACTTATGTTAACAAATTAGCCTTGTACAGAACCTTTAATTCTGAAAGCTGTTAACTGTAAGCTGAATAAATTTCAACTCTCCGAATTACCATAAAAACCGCATTATTTATACACACTTTTTTACTTCTCAGCTTTTTGTTTACATTAAAAATGTAAATAGACTTTGTTCCAATAATAATACAATTAATCAATTTGCGCAATCATAATTATTTTGCGCAATCATAATTAGTAATAATTATTATTATTTGTATTTGTTGTTACCCAAAATTGCATACATTGCATAAATGTGCACTAAGCATTATTTATTATATTCTAAGTTTATTAACTTTATGACATAGTTAATTAATATTAATAATATTTTTAATATTATTGCGAAATGCCAATGCGTGTGCAAATATATTTTGTGGTATAAAAATAAAATACATTATTTATTACTAGGACGGTGTTTTTATTCCACAACATATATAAAATATATAAAAGCCAAAAATATATATATATGTATATATGTATAATAAATATTATAAACCATTGGCGCAGCCGGTTAACCAAGTACTAAGTTTCTTGGTAGAATCACAATAATTTCTTGGTAGAACCACCAAAATTTCGATTCTTGAACCAGCATTCAAATGAAAGGATTTTGGGACGACCAAAAACATTAGGACTTTTTTTTCGGACTACAACTAGGAGTACGAGCATCAATCAAAAGAAAAAAACAACATCCAAAACATAAAAAAAGAGAAACCAGCATCAACCAGAATTAAAGTACGTGACACACAAAAATTTGCAAAAGAAACACCCTGATTTTGCGTGAAGCGAAATAGGGATAAGTACGACGCATTTTTGCGCAGCTTCTGTTTCAAATTGAAGAATTTTTGTTGTTTTTTGTCTCAGATACTTTAGTTTATTTTTGTAAATTTTGTATATAATTTAGTATACAACTAGATGTTTAATTAGTTTTCTTTTTTGTAAATTTTTTATATATTCATTTTCGAAATTTTTTGTTGATTAAAATTACATAAGTAATGCCAGTAGTATTTTATACGGCGGGAACAATATACGAGCACAAACGCAGAATAGTTGGCCTACCTTAAGGTTTTTTGCTAATTTCAACTTAAAGATTCCGAAAATTGATTAAAACAATAATACATTCGAATTATTTTATAATAATTAGCAAAATAGATTTATTTTCTTTCAAAATTAATCAAAGCAATATTAAAATTAATTCAAATTAGTGATAAACTTTAATTTTGTATTACGAGCTAACTAAGCATAATAGTTGGTCTACCCTAATTTTGATGCAAAACAGTTGGTCTGCCACTGGATTCTTAACCTTATACTAATAAAAGTGCACAATAAATTTCGTTAGAAATTTATCAGTTGATTGTGAGAAATGACACGTGGTGTACCATTATCAGTTGATATGAGAATATCAATTATTAAATTGTTTAATGTTGGAAAATCAGGTTATGGAATTGCCAAAAATTTAAAACTGCTTGGTCATCCGTCCAAAATATTATTACCTTAAATAAAACAACTGGTGACTTTAATTAAAATAAACGGGACGACCACCAATTGCAAAGCCAGCTGATTTTCGTGCTCTAAAAAAAAATTATAAAAGAAAATCGACGAGAAAATGCTGCTGCGATAACTGTCGAATGGAGAAAATATATTAAAAAGGACGTTTCTATTGATACCTGCAAAAGGACATGCAAAAAGATGGGCTACAAATTTTATAAAGTAAGCTAAAGATCTTAATACTCCTTTGCTCCATTTTAAAATCATAATTTGAAAAAAAATTGTTATCGATAGGCTAAAGAGAAGCCACTGCTTACCACTAAGCAAAAAAGAAGAAGATTGGAATGGGTTAAAAGTCACACGGACTGGACGCCAAGATAACGGAGGTCTGTAATTTGGAGCGATGAGTTGAGGTTTGATGTATGCATTGGTGACAACAGAAAACACGTTATTCGAACTGGCAAAGAAGCATTCCATAAGGATTGCTTGAAGTGCACTGTTAAGTTCCCTGCGTCCTTAATGGTATAGGGTTGTATGTGCGGTCGAGGAGTTGGTGTAGATCAACAGGAATGTGCTTCGTGCCACACGGCTAAATCAACAAGAGGGTGGTTACGGGCTCAGAGCATTCCTTTAATGGAATGGCCTTCTAGCAGACCGAATCTCTCCCCAATAGAGTCGCTATGGCAAAAAAGAAAAAAAAACTACGTCAGCAACCGGCCAGGACTATTGAGGACCTGCGTACGATATTAGAAGATATTTGGCACTCGACAACTGTGCAAGAATGTTAGGACCTTGTGTCAACAATGCCCGAAGGATTCAGGTAGTTCTGAAAAATAAGGGGGATGTAAGCCAGTGGTAGACCAACTATTTTGCACCAAAATCAGGGTAGACCTTCTATTATGCTTAGTTAGCTCGTAATAAAAAATTAAAGTTTATCACTAATTTGAATTAATTTTAATATTGTTTTTATTAATTTTGAAAGAAAATAAATCTATTTTGCTAATTATTAAAAAATAAATCGAATGTATTGTTGTTTTAATCAATTTTCGGAAGATTTAAAGATTGCGTACACAATGCCGAAATTTAATGGCTAATTTTTTTAAAGGATGGATAAATATATTTATGTATAAGTGCGGTAGAGACAGCAATATCATCCACAAATTTTTTCGGCTCTCGCCTTGTGCCATAATTGTACTCCAAAAGATGACATATTATAGAAAAAATATACATGGCGTGAATATAATATATATACAAAATTATATTTTGTTAAAAAAAATTTTATTTTTTAAAGCTAGGTATTTACTTTTAAAAAAAAGTTGGCAAAATTATGAGCAAAATATCACATATAAAATCATACTTTATTTAAACCTCGTACTAAGCTTTAGGAAAAAAAATTATGAATTATTTTTTGTCAAATAAATTAGTTACATTGTCAAGAAATATTTTTTAGGAATATCAAAAAGTTCCTATAATTTTTTGGAATGCCAACTAGATGCTATAAATTCCCAAACCAAAATAATGTTTTTGTTTCATTCTTTCGTTAGGCGAATTTGAGCATGCTATCTCGTTCTGGTTTGCCTAAAAATATAAGTTTCGTCATTGTCTAAACCTTACATTAAGTTGACATTAGCACAAAACCTTAAGGTAACCCAACTATTCTGCGTTTGGGCTCGTATAACACAGAGCACGTAAAAGTATGTGGTAAATGCATACGAAATTTGCACTAAAACTCTTTTAGAAAAGTATGAGTAACAGGTATATTAAAGCAAATTTGATATTATTAAAGCAAATTTGATATTATTTAAAGCAAATTTGATATTATTGAAATTTTAAATATGTAATTTAAAATTTTAAAAATAAATGAAGTTGAATTCATGTTTATATAAAATTACTTATTTTTGTGTAATTGTTTTTTGGGAAAAGCTTTTGTTTTGATTTTGACGAAAATTTATTGAATATATATATTGGTTGTATAAAATATATTTTTGTGGCATTTGATGAAAATTTATTTTGTGTTTTTGGGTAGTTATTGGAAAAAAGTATTAGAAAATTCTCTAAAAAAATTGAGAGTTTTTCGGTTACAAACACAAGACCAAAAAATAACTCTACTACTGATTCGAGCAATATACTTCAGTTATGATATCCACGCCCTTACAAGGGTCAGTTTTTGACGAACAAAAAGGCGCTGAATGAGGTGCTGTACCAGAGTTGTTAAATAATGCATTATTAGTGTAATGCAATAACGCATCAGTACACCAGTACAGATACTTCAAATTGAAGTACTTTATTGCATTACCGTACTTAAAAAAATTAAGTACATAACGTAATTATGTACTTCATTTTTTTAAGTAAAAATTACTTTAAAAATATAATGCATTATTAGACTGCATAACTTGGTAATGCTAATGTATTACAAAAGTAATTCATTATTAAACAACAAGTAGTTTCAGGGTACTTAGGTCAAAGAAAACTTACCCGAGGCCCCATTTAAATATTTTAGAGGACGAGGACAAATCTGACATGGAGGGAAATTTGTTAGGATCTTCCCCAAACAGAGAACGGGCAAAATCCAATATTAACGACCAAATCGCCTTTGGTCAACCAATTACACGGGAATTACACGGGACGCCCCCTAGCGAATTTAGAGAACCAGAATCTCAATAAGAGAACCAGAAATATATAATCTCATTTTCCCCACAAAGGATCTATGAGACTTTTCCAAAATCCCTAACACCACCTATACGATAAAATAATACCATACTGTTAGGACAAGGAAACCAATTATTTCATCATGCGGTAAATATGTCTTTTAGTGACGGAATGTTGTCTGTCACTGAGACATTCAAAACTTTTTAAGCATATGTCCCAATATTTTTTGGAACAGGAGACAGTCCTGCTCTAGATTTACAAAACTTCCTAATCTTAGCTGAGGATGCTTACTATACCACGGAAGATACAGGAAGAGCGTTTATTCCAACTAATTTAGTGAGAAGCAAATTACGAGGAAAAGCGGATGCTCTTTTCCAAAACAAAAACATAACTGATTTAACGAAATCAAAAGTATTTTGATTAACCACTTCCTTCCTTATAAGGACCTTCCTCAATTAGCTAGGGAAGTAGCGGAATGTTACTAAAAAAATTAGAATATGTTGGAATGTTACTAAAAAAATTAGAAAATGTTGGAAGTAGATTATTACAAAGCTTGAAGCTTATACAATAATGGTTGAAAATACTTACGAGAAGGTAGGGTGTTAACGGGTAGGGTAGGGAGAAATGATGAAGGTTGCGAAACGAACTTTCATAAGAGGTACACGAGCTATGCAGCCAGCAAATGTACGAATAATATAGAACGAATCAATGGCCAAGACTAGGCCAACCGGAAATGATACAACATTGTGAATGGTGTGACCATCCAGGATATGTAATTTCGCACTGCCGTGCCAGGCAAAAATACGAGTCGCGAGCGGCTATGCAGACGGGAAACGAATAAAAACGAATAAGAAGTGAGCCAAAATACCCTGACTCATTTCTTCACTCAAACTCATCGGGGGGATAGAATTTACAAGAAAAAACTTATTTAGATCCAATAGTGGAATTACCATTGAACATATTTATAAGGCGCTTTTATAAATATATTTATATACTTTAACAGTTAATAGCAATGCACAGTCAAGAATTAGTAAGCTATTGCAACGATATTTCAACAAAAACAATTGCAACGATATTTCAACAAAAACAATTGCAACGATATTTCAACAAAAACAAAGAAAACTGTGTATATATAATAGGATTTGGAAATTCCCTACCAAAAAACTTTCGAATGCACTATAGACGGAACAAATGAATATGGGCTCCACCCACAATCTAACTATTAGGTGAAATGAATCATATATTATTAAACTTTACGACTCAATACAAGTTGCGTTTTTTTATTCCTACTCTGCACTATAAGAGTAGAGTATCTGTATGGTTGTTGTTGTAGCTTAATTATCCAGTACAACATGTAGAGTAAAGGGAAATTAATGAGAAATTATTAAATTTTAATATGGCAACTATAAATTTGAAAAGTAAGCTACTTCATTTCGTATATTTGTATATTGAAAATTTGATTTTTAAAAAATATCTACAACGTGGGCGAACATTTTTCGTTGAATTCTAAATCATATTTTGCTTTGCTCTACATCGTTTTTTTTCATTTTTTGTAGAGTAGTGCAGAGTAGGAATAAAAAAGCTCGGCTGCAATCTAACGACGGGTATTAAACTTGCAGATAAAAAAACCTAGGCGGAATAATTAAGGAAAAGGGGAAGGGGTTTAGAACAATTAAAATTAGGTATAGAAAAGAACGTAAACGTACAGAAAAGGAACAATTATTAATAATAAAAGAAAATGGCACATGGGAACTTTAGGGTTCACTACTTCCATATGTATAATATTAGTTATCATAATCATACTTCGAACAATTCTAAAAAATAGGAAAAAGAAAACAGTAACAACCATAAAGATTAACTTAACGGAACCGAAAAGAAATAAACCAAAAATCAGAACTTTTCAACAAACAGAAGAAAATGAGAAATGAACCACAATCCAACATTACCGCCATTTTAAACCCACACCCGTTCGCCTAATCAACCAGTGGAACACAAACCTCGTAGATCACAAAATCCTAAATCAGAACCTAGAAAACTACCTGATTTAACTTTTCAATCGTAATTAGCTAGCCAATTACATTTATAAAAAAAATTATTTCATATTTTAATTATATCATAAAAAAATGCCGCTGCGCAGTAGTTTTATAATTACGGGCTTTTTTTAAATTCAACTACTCTAAATGCATATTTGGAGTATATGTTGTTATTCGTGATTTTATACTACTACTTACTAAATTTCAGATGCGACATTAAACCTATTTTTTGGAGCTTATTCACAATTGGAAAACACATTTTGAAAACTCTTTTTCCATATTTTAGTATTTGGCGCCTCTAGCGGTAGAAATTTGAAATACAGTTAAATGCATCGTATTCAACTCTTAACTATCTTTCCAACGAGTAGTCACACTTCATTTTTGGTGCACATTTACTATATTAAATTACAACTTTTTACTTGTATTTTACTGCCCTCTAGTGGCTAAAAATCAGATTATGAATATGTCTGATTTATTTTAGTTTATATTAGCTTTCCAGCGCTTGCTTTCCCTTCATTTTTGGTAAAGATTCACCAAGTTGAATAACATTTTTAAAAAACAATATAATTTATATGTTTCACCCTCTAGTGGTAGAATTTAAAATTATAACAACTGTGGTTTTATATTACTACTAACTACCTTTCAGTTGCAACATTAAACCTAATTTTTGGGGCTTATTGACTATTGAAAATCACATTTTAAAAATTAACATTTTATATATTTTAGTTTTCAACGCCTCTAGCGGTAGAAATTTGAAATACGGTTACTGGAATAATATTCTACTCTTAAATACCTTTCAAACGAGTGGTCAAACTTCATTTTTGGTGCACATTTACTATATAAAATTATAATTTTTATTCGGAAAAGAGGTTTTGGCAAAATGCAAATTGCGCCACCTACCGGCCGAATTTTGAAATTCTATCAATTGCATCTCGTTCTCAATAAATCAAGCTTTCCATCGGTTTATCTATCATATACCTAAGTGTACATTAACCATGTGAAATAACTGGTTTTTATTGTTTACACCGGACGGAAAGACGGACAGACAGACGGACAGACAGACGGACAAAAGCGTTAGCATAAGGGCTTTTTTTTAAAAAAAAGCCCTAAAAAGAAAAGAAAAAAAAAGTAGTAAATAATAGGTAAAAATAAAAATAAAATTAACGAAAATTAATAAATTTAAAGAATAATATTAAAAATAAAAATATATCTAAATTATGGAAAAAAGTGAAATAAGATAAAATGGAAAAAAAATTATTAAATTAAAGGTTAAAGTTAAAAGGCTAAATTGTAGAAAAATTAAAAAAGTTAATATTTGGTAAATGTTGAATATATATAACAATTAAAATAAAAAATGGTTGAAATTGTATAAAAAATAAAAAAATGCCGCGCAGCCGAACTACTGATCAGTAGTTTTATAATTACGGGCTTTTTTTAAATTCAACTACTCTAAATGCATATTTGGAGTATATGTTGTTATTCGTGATTTTATACTACTACTTACTAAATTTCAGATGCGACATTAAACCTATTTTTTGGAGCTTATTCACAATTGGAAAACACATTTTGAAAACTCTTTTCCCATATTTTAGTATTTGGCGCCTCTAGCGGTAGAAATTTGAAATACAGTTAAATGCATCGTATTCAACTCTTAACTATCTTTCCAACGAGTAGTCACACTTCATTTTTGGTGCACATTTACTATATTAAATTACAACTTTTTACTTGTATTTTACTGCCCTCTAGTGGCTAAAAATCAGATTATGAATATGTCTGATTTATTTTAGTTTATATTAGCTTTCCAGCGCTTGCTTTCCCTTCATTTTTGGTAAAGATTCACCAAGTTGAATTACATTTTTAAAAAACAATATAATTTATATGTTTCACCCTCTAGTGGTAGAATTTAAAATTATAACAACTGTGGTTTTATATTACTACTAACTACCTTTCAGTTGCAACATTAAACCTAATTTTTGGGGCTTATTTACTATTGAAAATCACATTTTAAAAATTAACATTTTATATATTTTAGTTTTCAACGCCTCTAGCGGTAGAAATTTGAAATACGGTTACTAGAATAATATTATACTCTTAAATACCTTTCAAACGAGTGGTCAAACTTCATTTTTGGTGCACATTTACTATATAAAATTATAATTTTTATTCGGAAAAGAGGTTTTGGCAAAATGCAAATTGCGCCACCTACCGGCCGAATTTTGAAATTCTATCAATTGCATCTCGTTCTCAATAAATCAAGCTTTCCATCGGTTTATCTATCATATACCTAAGTGTACAATAACCATGTGAAATAACTGGTTTTTATTGTTTACACCGGACGGACCGACGGACAGACAGACGGACAGACAGACGGACAGACAGACGGACACACAGACGGACAAAAGCGTTAGCATAAGGGATTTTTTTTTAAAAAAAAGCCCTAAAAAGAAGTAATAAATTGTAAAACTGTTTATATAAATTAATAAATTGATTTAAATAACTAAAATTAAAAAATTAAATAAATGTTGGGAAAAAATATTGTTTTAAAATAAATGAAAAAAAATAAATATAAATGTATTGAAAAAAATGTTTAATATTCAAAAATTAAGGAAAATATTGTTAAAAAAAATTAAGAAAAATAAATATGTAAAAGAAATTAACGAAAAATGTTTAATAAGATTTGAGAATGTGTGTAAAGGAATAAATGATGTATATATAATAAAGAAAATAAATAAAATAATAAACTAATAATGTTGAAAGAAACTGCTGAAAAAAAAATTATTTAAAAAATATGTAAAAGAACAAATATATAATTAAAAAAAGAAAAAGAATTAAATCGTATAAAATAAGAAAAAACTGATATATAAAAGGTATACATAAAATTATACCAATTTCCAAAAATTTGTATTGTGAAAAAATAAATAAATTGAAAATAAACTGTTTAGAAAATAAGTTAACAAAAGTTAAAAAAAAATGTATAGTAAAGGCTAAATAAATTGAGAAATTCTGAATTGCCATACATCCAAAAAATGTATCCATTTTAGTAATGGGAGGTGTTGTGGAATAAAACGCCGCCCCTGTATTTTGTTATTATACCGCAAAATATTTGCATTACACATTGCGAAATATAAACATTCAAATATTGTTTTAGTTTGTATTTGTATTATTAAACTGTGTCAATAATTTAATAATGCTTAGTGCGCACTTATGCAAAGTATGCATTTTTGGGTATATACAATAACAATTAATAAATATTATTATTGAGTTAATTACTCAATAGTAAATTAATTGTATTATTATTGAATCAAAGTTTGTTTACATTTTTATGTAAACAAACGCTGAGAAATCAAAAAATGTGTATAAATAATTTGGTTTTTCTGGTAATTCAGAGATTTGAAATTTATTCAGCTTAAGTTAAACAGCTGTCAAAACAGAAAATTTTGGACAGTGCTAACTTTTGAACATAAGCATGAAATAAATAAATCTTAGACTTATGTTACACAGTCTGCATAAAAATCAGCCTCGTACCTTTACCCCCTTTGATTTTACAGTTAAAATAATTTTTATGGGACTATTAAAATTGAATTTTTGGTATTTAAAATGACTATAAAATAAGCCGCATTTCAGATATGGTCTTATATCTTCTAAGTTTGGTATAATAGATTGGTATCTTTCGAACACATTCAAAATTTTTACCCGTTTCAATTTTATTATTTAAGTTTATGAGGGGGTTAAGTTTATGAGAGGGGTTAAGTTTATGAAAGAGGCTGAGCACCTCAGCGGGGGTCTGGATTGAAAAAATGAGAAATTATTTTCTTAAAAATACTATCTTAGAACTTGTGCCAAAAATTTATTTCCCTACCTGCAACCCCCTCTAAGCTACATCACTTAGAAATGTTACATTTCAAAATTTATTATTTAGTTGATCAAAATTGAATTTTGGTATTTAAAATGGTCATAAGATATGCCACATTTCAGATAGGGTCCTATATCTTGTAAGTTAGGTATAATAGGTTGGTGTCTTTCGAAATCATTCAAAATTTTCACCCGTTTCCCTTTTCATATGGGTGAGGGGGTATATCTATTAAACAGGCTGCAACACCTCGGCGGGGGACTAGATTGAAAAAATGAGAAATTATTTTCTCAAAAATACACACCTACACCTTGTATACAAAATTGAGACACGTACATTCAACCCTCTTCATTTTACAGGGGCAAAAATTTCGAAATTTATAGAATAAAAACATACGTATATTACATTTCGAGTGTTTAGTATAAATATAGTATTACAAATTCGAGTATTTATTTATAAAAACTTGTTTGTAATTTTAAATTTTACAACTTTGGGAGTTTTGTAAAAATCATAATTTTTATTTTAATATTCGTTTTCACTAAATCCTAGGTCGATCAAAAGGGTGTAGGAAGCACTCTTCCAACTTGGCAGTTTTTTTGTTTATTTTGATAAATACTTGTCAAATAACGTTATTGACCACGACCGGTCCTTTGACCGGGAGACGAATTTATTGCCTTATAATGTTATCGCATCAGAAATGATGATGTACATGCGGTTTACCCCTAAAATCCACAATTTAAAATGCCCCATTGACGAAAACCCTCATTTTCATATGTTTTATGCTGAAATCCCCCATTCCATAAACCCCACGAGCATCAAACGAAATTCCAAAATTCCCATTGCCAAAATCCCCCATTTTGAACATGTGGATTTTTGTTGAATTTAGTGACTTACTCTTTGTATTCCATTTTTTTGGTTTTTTTATATTTTTGTATATTTTTTTTTAGTTCTCTTTCTATTTTTTTTATTTAAAAAAATATAATATTCAAAATATTCGATGTTATAATTATATGGCTCTTGTGTCAATATATTATACAATTTCCGAATATAAAAACTGGAAGCGTTGATGTTTATTTGGACGATACTATCTTGGCTTGGCCAGTTAAATAATATCCTGTTTTAATAAATAAAACTCCAAATTTATTTAATAATTTAAACTTTATTTGTTCTGAATAGCTTTATTATTAAACATTAACTCTGTACAAAACTTTACTGTTTCGAGAGTTGTTTAACGAAAGCTGAACAAATTTCAACTCTCTGAATTACCAAAAAACCAACGTATTTATAGGCAAATATTAATTTACCGGCCTTTGTTTACATAAAAATGTAAACGAACTTTGATTCAATAATAATAATACAATTTACTATTGAGCAATCGTCACTCAATAATAATTATAATTAATTGTAATTGTTCATACCCAAAATTTGCATACACTGCATAAATGTGCACTAAGCACTATTTATTATTTGTTAAGTTTATTAACTTTATGACATAGTTAATTAATATTAATAATATTTTTAATATTATTGCGCAATGCCAATGCGTGTGCAAATATATTTTGTGGTATAAAAATAAAATACATTATTTATTACTAGGACAGTGTTTTTATTCCACAACATATATAAAATATATAAAAGCCAAAAAAATATATATATATATATATGTATAATAAATATTATAAACCATTGGCGCAGCCGGTTAACCAAGTACTACGTTTCTTGGTAGAATCACAATAATTTCTTGGTAGAACCACCTAAATTTCGATTCTTGAACCAGCATTCAAATGAAAGGATTTTGGGGACGACCAAAAACATTAGGACTTTTTTTTCGGACTACAACTAGGAGTACGAGCATCAATCAAAAGAAGAAAACAACATCAAAAACATACAAAAAGAGAAACCAGCATCAACCAGAATTAAAGTACGTGACACACAAAAATTTGCAAAAGAAACACCCTGATTTTGCGTGAAGCGAAATAGGGATAAGTACGACGCATTTTTGCGCAGCTTCTGTTTCAAATTGAAGAATTTTTGTTGTTTTTTGTCTCAGATACTTTAGTTTATTTTTGTAAATTTTGTATATAATTTAGTATACAACTAGATGTTTAATTAGTTTTCTTTTTTGTAAATTTTTTATATATTCATTTTCGAAATTTTTTGTTGATTAAAATTACATAAGTAATGCCAGTAGTATTTTATACGGCGGGAACAATATACGAGCACAAACGCAGAATAGTTGGCCTACCTTAAGGTTTTTTGCTAATTTCAACTTAAAGCTTCCGAAAATTGATTAAAACAATAATACATTCGAATTATTTTATAATAATTAGCAAAATAGATTTATTTTCTTTCAAAATTAATCAAAGCAATATTAAAATTAATTCAAATTAGTGATAAACTTTAATTTTTTATTACGAGCTAACTAAGCATAATAGTTGGTCTACCCTAATTTTGGTGCAAAATAATTTGAATTAATTTTAATATTGTTTTTATTAATTTTGAAAGAAAAAAAATCTATTTTGCTAATTATTAAAAAATAATTCGAATGTATTGTTGTTTTAATCAATTTTCGGAAGATTTAAAGATTGCGTACACAATGCCGAAATTTAATGGCTAATTTTTTTAAAGGATGGATAAATATATTTATGTATAAGTGCGGTAGAGACAGCAATATCATCCACAAATTTTTTCGGCTCTCGCCTTGTGCCATAATTGTACTCCAAAAGATGAGATATTATAGAAAAAATATACATGGCGTGAATATAATATATATACAAAATTATATTTTGTTACAAAAAATTTTATTTTTTAAAGCTAGGTATTTACTTTTGAAAAAAAGTTGGCAAAATTATGAGCAAAATATCACATATAAAATCATACTTTATTTAAACCTCGTACTAAGCTTTAGGAAAAAAAATGATGAATTATTTTTTGTCAAATAAATTAGTTACATTGTCAAGAAATATTTTTTAGGAATATCAAAAAGTTCCTATAATTTTTTGGAATGCCAACTAGATGCTATAAATTCCCAAACCAAAATAATGTTTTTGTTTCATTCTTTCGTTAGGCGAACTTGAGCATGCTATCTCGTTCTGGGTTGCCTAAAAATATAAGTTTCGTCATTGTCTAAACCTTACATTAAGTTGACATTAGCACAAACCCTTAAGGTAACCCAACTATTCTGCGTTTGGGCTCGTATAACACAGAGCACGTAAAAGTATGTGGTAAATGCATACGAAATTTGCACTAAAACTCTTTTAGGTCATGTTGAAAAAGTAAAATATTTGGTTTCTTTTAGAAAAGTATGAGTAACAGGTATATTAAAGCAAATTTGATATTATTAAAGCAAATTTGATATTATTTAAAGCAAATTTGATATTATTGAAATTTTAAATATGTAATTTAAAATTTTAAAAATAAATGAAGTTGAATTCATGTTTATATAAAATTACTTATTTTTGTGTAATTGTTTTTTGGGAAAAGCTTTTGTTTTGATTTTGACGAAAATTTATTGAATATATATATTGGTTGTATAAAATATATTTTTGTGGTATTTGATGAAAATTTATTTTGTGTTTTTGGGTAGTTATTGGAAAAAAGTATTAGAAAATTCTGTAAAAAAATTGAGAGTTTTTCGGTTACAAACACAAGACCAAAAAATAACTCTACTACTGATTCGAGCAATATACTTCAGTTATGATATCCACGCCCTTACAAGGGTCAGTTTTTGACGAACAAAAAGGCGCCGAATGAGGTGCTGTACCAGAGTTGTTAAATAATGCATTATTAGTGTAATGCAATAACGCATCAGTACACCAGTACAGATATTTCAAATTTAAGTACTTTATTGCATTACCGTACTTAAAAAAATTAAGTACATAACGTAATTATGTACTTCATTTTTTTAAGTAAAAATTACTTTAAAAAAATAATGCATTATTAGACTGCATAACTTGGTAATGCTAATGTATTACAAAAGTAATTCATTATTAAACAACAAGTAGTTTCAGGGTACTTAGGTCAAAGAAAACTTACCCGAGGCCCCATTTAAATATTTTAGAGGACGAGGACAAATCTGACATGGAGGGAAATTTGTTAGGATCTTCCCCAAACAGAGAACGGGCAAAATCCAATATTAACGATCAAATCGCCTTTGGTCAACCAATTACACGGGAATTACACGGGACGCCCCCTAGCGAATTTAGAGAACCAGAATCTCAATAAGAGAACCAGAAATATATAATCTCATTTTCCCCACAAAGGATCTATGAGACTTTTCCAAAATCCCTAACACCACCTATACGATAAAATAATACCATACTGTTAGGACAAGGAAACCAATTATTTCATCATGCGGTAAATATGTCTTTTAGTGACGGAATGTTGTCCGTCACTGAGACATTCAAAACTTCTTAAGCACATGTCCCAATATTTTTTGGAACAGGAGACAGTCCTGCTCTAGATTTACAAAACTTCCTAATCTTAGCTGAGGATGCTTACTATACCACGGAAGATACAGGAAGAGCGTTTATTCCAACTAATTTAGTGAGAAGCAAATTACGAGGAAAAGCGGATGCTCTTTTCCAAAACAAAAACATAACTGATTTAACGAAATCAAAAGTATTTTGATTAACCACTTCCTTCCTTATAAGGACCTTCCTCAATTAGCTAGGGAAGTAGCGGAATGTTACTAAAAAAATTAGAATATGTTGGAATGTTACTAAAAAAATTAGAAAATGTTGGAAGTAGATTATTACAAAGCTTGAAGTTTATACAATAATGGTTGAAAATACTTACGAGAAGGTAGGGTGTTAACGGAAGAAATGATGAAGTTTGCGAAACGAACTTTCATAAGAGGTACAGGAGCTATGCAGCCAGCAAATGTACGAATAATATAGAACGAATCAATGGCCAAGACTAGGCCAACCGGAAATGATCCAACATTGTGAATGGTGTGACCATCCAGGATATGTAATTTCGCACTGCCGTGCCAGGCAAAAATACGAGTCGCGAGCGGCTATGCAGACGGGAAACGAATAAAAACGAATAAGAAGTGAGCCAAAATACCCTGACTCATTTCTTCACTCAAACTCATCGGGGGATAGAATTTACAAGAAAAAACTTATTTAGATCCAATAGTGGAATTACCATTGAACATATTTATAAGGCGCTTTTATAAATATATTTATATACTTTAACAGTTAATAGCAATGCACAGTCAAGAATTAGTAAGCTATTGCAACGATATTTCAACAAAAACAATTGCAACGATATTTCAACAAAAACAATTGCAACAATATTTCAACAAAAACAAAGAAAACTGTGTATATATAATAGGATTTGGAAATTCCCTACCAAAAAACTTTCGAATGCACTATAGACGGAACAAATGAATATGGGCTCCACCCACAATCTAACTATTAGGTGAAATGAATCCTATATTATTAAACTTTACGACTCAATACAAGTTGCGTTTTTTTATTCCTACTCTGCACTATAAGAGTAGAGTATCTGTATGGTTATTGTTGTAGTCTGTATGGTTGTTGTTGTAGCTTAATTATCCAGTACAACATGTAGAGTAAAGCGAAATTAATGAGAAATTATTAAATTTTAATATGGCAACTATAAATTTGAAAAGTAAGCTACTTCATTTCGTATATTTGTATATTGAAAATTTGATTTTTAAAAAAGTGGGCGAACATTTTTCGTTGAATTCTAAATCATATTTTGCTTTGCTCTACATAGTTTTTTTTTCATTTTTTGTAGAGTAGTGCAGAGTAGGAATAAAAAAGCTCAGCTGCAATCTAACGACGGGTATTAAACTTGCAGATAAAAAAACCTAGGCGGAATAATTAAGGAAAAGGGGAAGGGGTTTAGAACAATTAAAATTAGGTATAGAAAAGAACGTAAACGTACAGAAAAGGAACGATTATTAATAATAAAAGAAAATGGCACATGGGAACTTTAGGGTTCACTACTTCCATATGTATAATATTAGTTATTATAATCATACTTCGAACAATTCTAAAAAATAGGAAAAAGAAAACAGTAACAACCATAAAGATTAACTTAACGGAACCGAAAAGAAATAAACCAAAAATTAGAACTTTTCAACAAACAGAAGAAAATGAGAAATGAACCACAATCCAACATTACCTCCATTTTAAACCCACACCCGTTCGCCTAAACAACCAGTGGAACACAAACCTCGTAGATCACAAAATCCTAAATCAGAACCTAGAAAACTACCTGATTTAACTTTTCAATCGTAATTAGCTAGCCAATTACATTTATAAAAAAAATTTCATATTTTAATTATATCATAAAAAAAGAATTACACAGGGATGAAATTATATAAATGAATAGAAAAAAAAGAAAAGAAAAAAAAACTAGTAAATAATAGGTAAAAATAAAAATAAAATTAACGAAAATGAATAAATTTAAAGAATAATATTAAAAATAAAAATATATCTAAATTATGGAAAAAAGTGAAATAAGATAAAATGGAAAAAAATTTATTAAATTAAAGGTTAAAGTTAAAAGGTTAAATTGTAGAAAAATTAAAAAAGTTAATATTTTGTAAATGTTGAATTGTATAAAAAATAAAAAAAGAAGTAATAAATTGTAAAACTGTTTATATAAATTAATAAATTGATTGAAATAACTAAAATTAAAAAATTAAATAAATGTTGGGAAAAAATATTGTTTTAAAATAAATGAAAAAAAATAAATATAAATGTATTGAAAAAAATGTTTAATATTCAAAAATTAAGGAAAATATTGTTAAAAAAAATTAAGAAAAATAAATATGTAAAAGAAATTAATGAAAAATGTTTAATAAGATTTGAAAATGTGTGTAAAGGAATAAATGTATATATAATAAAGAAAATAAATAAAATAATAAACTAAAAATGTTGAAAGAAACTGCTGAAAAAAAAATTGTTTAAAAAATATGTAAAAGAACAAATATATAATTAAAAAAAGAAAAAGAATTAAATCGTATAAAATAAGAAAAAACTGATATATAAAAGGTATACATAAAATTATACCAATTTGTAAAATTTGTATTGTGAAAAAATAAATAAATTGAAAATAAACTGTATAGAAAATAAGTTAACAAAAGTTAAAAAAAAAATGTGTAGTAAAGGCTAAATAAATTGAGAAATTCTGAATTGCCATACATCCAAAAAATGTATCCATTTTAGTAATGGGAGGTGTTGTGGAATAAAACGCCGCCCCTGTATTTTGTTATTATACCGCAAAATATTTGCATTACACATTGCGAAATATAAACATTCAAATATTGTTTTAGTTTGTATTTGTATTATTAAACTGTGACAATAATTTAATAATGCTTAGTGCGCACTTATGCAAAGTATGCATTTTTGGGTATATACCATAACAATTAATAAATATTATTATTGAGTTAATTACTCAATAGTAAATTAATTGTATTATTATTGAATCAAAGTTTGTTTACATTTTTATGTAAACAAACGCTGAGAAATCAAAAAATGTGTATAAATAATTTGGTTTTTCTGGTAATTCAGAGATTTGAAATTTATTCAGCTTAAGTTAAACAGCTGTCAAAACAGAAAATTTTGTACAGTGCTAACTTTTGAACATAAGCATGAAATAAATAAATCTTAGACTTATGTTACACAGTCTGCATAAAAATCAGCCTCGTACCTTTACCCCCTTTGATTTTACAGGTAAAATAATTTTTATGGGACTATTAAAATTGAATTTTTGGTATTTAAAATGACTATAAAATAAGCTGCATTTCAGATATGCTCTTATATCTTGTAAGTTTGTTATAATAGATCGGTATCTTTCGAACACATTCAAAATTTTTACCCGTTTCAATTTTATTATTTAAGTTTATGGGGGTGTTAAGTTTATGAGAGGGGTTAAATTTATGAAAGAGGCTGCATCACCTCAGCGGGGGTCTGGATTGAAAAAATGAGAAATTATTTTCTTAAAAATACTATCTTACAACTTGTGCCAAAAATTTATTTCCCTACCTGCAACCCCCTCTAAGCTACATCACTTAGAAATGTTACATTTCAAAATTTATTATTTAGTTGATCAACATTGAATTTTGGTATTTAAAATGGTCATAAGATATGCCACATTTCAGATAGGGTCCTATATCTTGTAAGTTAGGTATAATAGGTTGGTGTCTTTCGAAATCATTCAAAATTTTCATCCGTTTCCCTTTTCATATGGGTGAGGGGGTACATCTATTAAACAGGCCGCAACACCTCGGCGGGGGACTGGATTGAAAAAATGAGAAATTATTTTCTCAAAAATACACACCTACACCTTGTATACAAAATTGAGACACGTACATTCAACCCTCTTCATTTTACAGGGGCAAAAATTTCGAAATTTATAGAATAAAAACATACGTATATTACATTTCGAGTGTTTAGTATAAATATAGTATTACAAATTCGAGTATTTATTTATAAAAACTTGTTTGTAATTTTAAATTTTACAACTTTGGGAGTTTTGTAAAAATCATAATTTTTATTTTAATATTCGTTTTCACTAAATCCTAGGTCGATCAAAAGGGTGTAGGAAGCACTCTTCCAACTTGGCAGTTTTTTTGTTTATTTTGATAAATACTTGTCAAATAACGTTATTGACCACGACCGGTCCTTTGACCGGGAGACGAATTTATTGCCTTATAATGTTATCGCATCAGAAATTATGATGTACATGCGGTTTACCCCAAAAATCCACAATTTAAAATGCCCCATTGACGAAAACCCTCATTTTCATATGTTTTATGCTGAAATCCCCCATTCCATAAACCCCACGAGCATCAAACGAAATTCCAAAATTCCCATTGCGAAAAATTAATATTCGTTTTCACTAAATCCTAGGTGGATCAAATTCCAAAATTCCCATTTTCCAAAATTCCCATTCCCACATGTGGATTTTTGTTGAATTTAGTGACTTACTCTTTGTATTCCATTTTTTTGGTTTTTTTATATTTTTGTGTAATTTTTTTTAGTTCTCTTTCTATTTTTTTTATTGAAAAAAATATAATATTCAAAATATTCGATGTTATAATTATATGGCTCTTGTGCCAATATATTATACAATTTCCGAATATAAAAACTGGAAGCGTTGATGTTTATTTGGACGATACTATTTTGGCTTGGCCAGTTAAATAATATCCTGTTTTAATAAATAAAACTCCAAATTTATTTAATAATTTAAACTTTATTTGACATTAACTCTGTACAAAACTTTACTGTTTCGAGAGTTGTTTAACGAAAGCTGAACAAATTTCAACTCTCTGAATTACCAAAAAACCAACGTATTTATAGGCAAATATTAATTTACCGGCCTTTGTTTACATAAAAATGTAAACGAACTTTGATTCAATAATAATAATACAATTTACTATTGAGCAATCGTCACTCAATAATAATTATAATTAATTGTAATTGTTCATACCCAAAATTTGCATACACTGCATAAATGTGCACTAAGCACTATTTATTATTTGTTAAGTTTATTAACTTTATGACATAGTTAATTAATATTAATAATATTTTTAATATTATTGCGCAATGCCAATGCGTGTGCAAATATATTTTGTGGTATAAAAATAAAATACATTATTTATTACTAGGACGATGTTTTTATTCCACAACATATATAAAATATATAAAAGCCAAAAAAATATATATATGTATATATGTATAATAAATATTATAAACCATTGGCGCAGCCGGTTAACCAAGTACTACGTTTCTTGGTAGAATCACAATAATTTCTTGGTAGAACCACCAAAATTTCGATCCTTGAACCAGCATTCAAATGAAAGGATTTTGGGGACGACCAAAAACATTAGGACTTTTTTTTCGGACTACAACTAGGAGTACGAGCATCAATCAAAAGAAGAAAACAACATCAAAAACATACAAAAAGAGAAACCAGCATCAACCAGAATTAAAGTACGTGACACACAAAAATTTGCAAAAGAAACACCCTGATTTTGCGTGAAGCGAAATAGGGATAAGTACGACGCATTTTTGCGCAGCTTCTGTTTCAAATTGAAGAATTTTTGTTGTTTTTTGTCTCAGATACTTTAGTTTATTTTTGTAAATTTTGTATATAATTTAGTATACAACTAGATGTTTAATTAGTTTTCTTTTTTGTAAATTTTTTATATATTCATTTTCGAAATTTTTTGTTGATTAAAATTACATAAGTAATGACAGTAGTATTTTATACGGCGGGAACAATATACGAGCACAAACGCAGAATAGTTGGCCTACCTTAAGGTTTTTTGCTAATTTCAACTTAAAGCTTCCGAAAATTGATTAAAACAATAATACATTCGAATTATTTTATAATAATTAGCAAAATAGATTTATTTTCTTTCAAAATTAATCAAAGCAATATTAAAATTAATTCAAATTAGTGATAAACTTTAATTTTTTATTACGAGCTAACTAAGCATAATAGTTGGTCTACCCTAATTTTGGTGCAAAATAGTTGGTCTACCATTGGATTCTTAACCTTATACTAATAAAAGTGCACAATAAATTAACGGAATTAGTACAATGAGTTTCAAAGTCATTATTGCTAATTATTTCGTTAGAAATTTATCAGTTGATTGTGAGAAATGACACGTGGTGTACCATTATCAGTTGATATGAGAATATCAATTATTAAATTGTTTAATGTTGGAAAATCAGGTTATGGAATTGCCAAAAATTTAAAACTGCTTGGTCATCCGTCCAAAATATTATTACCTTAAATAAAACAACTGGTGACTTTAATTAAAATAAACGGGACGACCACCAATTGCAAAGCCAGTTGATTTTCATGCTCTAAAAAAAAATTATAAAAAAAAATCGACGAGAAAATGCTGCTGCGATAACTGTCGAATGGAGAAAATATATTAAAAAGGACGTTTCTATTGATACCTGCAAAAGGACATGCAAAAAGATGGGCTACAAATTTTATAAAGTAAGCTAAAGATCTTAATACTCCTTGGTTCCATTTTAAAATCATAATTTGAAAAAAAATTGTTATCGATAGGCTAAAGAAAAGCCACTGCTTACCGCTAAGCAAAAAAGAAGAAGATTGGAATGGGTTAAAAGTCACACGGACTGGACGCCAAGATAACGGAGGTCTGTAATTTGGAGCGATGAGTCGAGGTTTGATGCATGCATTGGTGACAACAGAAAACACGTTATTCGAACTGGCAAAGAAGCATTCCATAAGGATTGCTTGAAGTGCACTGTTAAGTTCCCTGCGTCCTTAATGGTATAGGGTTGTATGTGCGGTCGAGGAGTTGGTGTAGATCAACAGGAATGTGCTTCGTGCCACACGGCTAAATCACCAAGAGGGTGGTTACGGGCTCAGAGCATTCCTTTAATGGAATGGCCTTCTAGCAGACCGAATCTCTCCCCAATAGAGTCGCTATGGCAAAAAAGAAAAAAAAACTACGTCAGCAACCGGCCAGGACTATTGAGGACCTGCGTACGATATTAGAAGATATTTGGCACTCGACAACTGTGCAAGAATGTGAGGACCTTGTGTCAACAATGCCCGAAGGATTCAGGCAGTTCTGAAAAATAAGGGGGATGTAAGCCAGTGGTAGACCAACTATTTTGCACCAAAATCAGGGTAGACCTACTATTATGCTTAGTTAGCTCGTAATAAAAAATTAAAGTTTATCACTAATTTGAATTAATTTTAATATTGTTTTTATTAATTTTGAAAGAAAATAAATCTATTTTGCTAATTATTAAAAAATAATTCGAATGTATTGTTGTTTTAATCAATTTTCGGAAGATTTAAAGATTGCGTACACAATGCCGAAATTTAATGGCTAATTTTTTAAAGGATGGATGAATATATTTATGTATAAGTGCGGTAGAGACAGCAATATCATCCACAAAGTTTTTCGGCTCTCGCCTTGTGCCATAATTGTACTCCAAAAGATGAGATATTATAGAAAAAATATAGATGGCGTGAATATAATATATATACAAAATTATATTTTGTTACAAAAAATTTTATTTTTTAAAGCTAGGTATTTACTTTTAAAAAAAAGTTGGCAAAATTATGAGCAAAATATCACATATAAAATCATACTTTATTTAAACCTCGTACTAAGCTTTAGGAAAAAAAATGATGAATTATTTTTTGTCAAATAAATTAGTTACATTGTCAAGAAATATTTTTTAGGAATATCAAAAAGTTCCTATAATTTTTTGGAATGCCCACTAGATGCTATAAATTCCCAAACCAAAATAATGTTTTTGTTTCATTCTTTCGTTAGGCGAATTTGAGCATGCTATCTCGTTCTGGTTTGCCTAAAAATATAAGTTTCGTCATTGTCTAAACCTTACATTAAGTTGACATTAGCAAAAAACCTTAAGGTAACCCAACTATTCTGCGTTTGGGCTCGTATAACACAGAGCACGTAAAAGTATGTGGTATATGCATACGAAATTTGCACTAAAACTCTTTTAGGTCATGTTGAAAAAGTAAAATATTTGGTTTTTTTTAGAAAAGTATGAGTAACAGGTATATTAAAGCAACTTTGATATTATTAAAGCAAATTTGATATTATTTAAAGCAAATTTGATATTATTGAAATTTTAAATATGTAATTTAAAATTTTAAAAAATATAAATAAAAAAAAGTTTTTTAAAAATACTTTCTCTTAAAGAAATATTCAACTAAAAAGTAATAAACAAGCAAATAATACCACATCAATGTACTTTCCCGTTGAGTTTTAGCCACTGTCAGCAATAGTAAGGGTAAGCAGACCTCCTTATAAATGGCATTAATTCTGATAAAGTCTACTTTCCCTTACTATTGCTGACAGTGGCTAAAACTCAACGGGAAAGTACATTGATGTGGTATTATTTGCTTGTTTATTACTTTTTAGTTGAATATTTCTTTAAGGGAAAGTATTTTTAAAAAACTTTTTTTCATTTATATTTTTTATTTTACACTTTTTAGTCGGTCAAATATTTATTTATTTGACCGACTAAAAATATTTAAATACTTTGACAACTTGGGAATGATTTGTTTGAGCTCCTCATGGCCCACGATTTGGAATTCCACATGTGGCCAATGTTTTGGGCCTTCCATGGCCCCCGGTGCCCTACATGTTTTTTTGTATAATTGGCTCCACATGACCCAGGGTACTGCTCGCACTATGTACTCTTCAAGGCCTTTCATTTGATGCCCTATATGATTTTTTTTATGATGGGCCCCCACATGACACTTTTGGGTGATGTATTCTTCAATACCTTTCATTTGATACCTCTCATGTCTTTTTTATGGGTCGCACAAGACCCAGAGTACCTCTCGGAGTACTCAACATGATGTCCTCTTCAAGACCTTTCATTTGATACCCCACATGATTTTTTGTATGATAGGGCCCCAAATTACCCCGTTTTGGGCCCGAGATGACTCAAGGCGCCTCAGCATTACTGCCCATTGAGCTGTACTGTCGGAGACCTTTCATTTGATACCCCACATGATTTTTGTATAATGTGGCCCAACATTGCCCCCGTTTTAACCCCTACATGACCCACGCCGCCCTCAGACTACCGCTCAATGAGATGTGCTTGTCAAGACTTTTTATTTGATACCCCACATGTTTCTTTGTATTATGGACCCCACATTGCCCCCGTTCTGAGCCTCACATGACCCACGGCGCCCACCGGACTACCGCTCAATGAGATGTACTCGTCAAGACCTTTCATTTGATACCCCACATGATTTTTTGTATTATGGAGCCCAACATTGCCCCCGTTTTGGACCCGACATGACCCATGGCGCCCCCCGGACTACCGCTCAATGAGATGTACTCGTCAAGACCTTTCATTTGATACCCCACATGATTTTTTGTATTATGGGGCCCCACATTGCGCGATTTGCGCCGGACATGACCCACGGCGCCCCCCGGACCATCGTCCAATGAGATGTACTCGTCAAGACCTTTCATTTGATACCCCACATGTTTTTTTGTATTATGGACCCCACATTGCCCCCGTTCTGGGCCTGACATGATCCACGGCGCCCCCCGGACTACCGCTCAATTAGATGTACTCTTCAGGACCTTTCATTTGATACCCTACATGATTTTATGTATTATGGAGCCCAACATTGCCCCCGTTTTGGGCGACATGACCCACGGCGCCCCCCGGACTGCTGCTCAATGAGATGTACTCGTCAAGACCTTTCATTTGATACCCCACATGATTTTTTGTATTATGGAGCCCAACATTAACCCCGTTTTTGGCGACATGACCCACGTCGCCCCCCGGACTACCGCTCAATGAGATGTACTCGTCAAGACCTTTCATTTGATACCCCACATGGTTTATTTGGTACATTCAAAAATTAAACGGACCTCCGCAGCCCCTTCCCTCTAATCACAAAGGCCCTTAATTTATAGGGCACCAATCATATGATGACACGAGCTCACCTTCCAAATTGGATCTCAATCGGACCCGCCGTTTCAGAGTTATGGCCAAGTGAGGAGATACCGACATACTGGAGGAGTGAATTCATAAAAGGGAAAGTAATAAATTTTCTGTTAACTGGTTTTGGGTCCGTTTGACCTATGGACTAAGCAACAAGATGTACTCTTCACGACCTTTCATTTGATACCCAAAATGATTTTTTTGATTTTGGGCCCCACTTGACCAACGGCGCTCCCCGGACTACCACCCATTGAGATCTACTCTCCAAAACCCTGCATTTGATACCCTACATGATTTTTTGTATTCCAGCACCCAAAATTGTCCCCGTTCCCGACATGACCCACGGCGCCCCCGGACTACCGCCCAATGTGATGTACTCGTCAAGACCTTTCATTTGATACCCCACATGTTTCTTTGTATTATGGACCCCACATTGACCCCGTTTTGGGCCTGACATGACCCACGGCGCCCCCGGACTACCGCCCAATATGATGTACTCGTCAAGACCTTTCATTTGATACCCCACATGATTTTTGTATTATGGAGCCCAACATTGCCCCCGTTTTGGGCGACATGACCCACGGCGCCCCCCGGACTACCGCTTAATGAGATGTACTCGTCAAGACCTTTCATTTGATACCCCACATGATTTTTTGTACTATAGAGCCCAACATTGCCCCCGTTTTGGGCGACATGACCCACGCCGCCCCCCGGACTGCTGCTCAATGAGATGTACTCGTCAAGACCTTTCATTTGATACCCCACATGATTTTTTGTATTATGGACCCCACATTGCCCCCGTTCTGGGCCTGACATGACCCACGGCGCCCCCCGGACTACCGCTCAATGAGATGTACTCGTCAAGACCTTTCATTTGATACCCCACATGATTTTTTGTATTATGGAGCCCAACATTGCCCCCATTTTGGACCCGACATGACCAACGGCGCCCCCCGGACTACCGCTCAATGAGATGTACTCGTCAAGACCTTTCATTTGATACCCCACATGATTTTTTTGTATTATGGGGCCCCATATTGCCCCAATTTGCGCCCGACAAGACCCACGGCGCCCCCCGGACCACCGTCCTATGAGATGTACTTGTCAAGACCTTTCATTTGATACCCCACATGGTTTTTTTGGTACATTCAAAAATTAAACAGCCCTTCGCGCCCCCTTCCCACTAATCAAAAAGGTCCCAAATTTATATGGTACCAAGCCATTGATGGCACGAGCTCAACTTCCAAACGTGAGCTCAATCGGTCAAGCCGTTTAAGAGTTATGGCCAGGTGAGGAGATATTTAGATATATATATATATATATATACATATATATATATATATATATATATATCTGTGCTCAAAAGGTAAAAAATCTTAAGTCTATTTTCACTACTTTTCAGGAGAGTAATTTTAAACTTTAAAACCTCTTTTGAAAAAAAATAAAAGGCGCAAAAATTTAAAACATTCACAAAAAGCTAAGAAATTTAATACAGATTTTAATAAAATTATTAACTTTTCGAAAATTTAAATTTAAAGTAGAAAATTTTATAGTTTTTGAAAATAAGAGGTTTTACCAAAATAATAATGCTATTTTTTCTTATCTTATGTCGCATAAGTTGCTTTTCCAAACTATATTTGAAATTTTCATACAATTAAGTCGATATAAGATGTTTTACCAAAACATATAGAAATAAGTTTGAAAACATAAGATTGATTATTCTGATTTATCTTCATTTTTGAAAAATTTAAAAATATTTAGTATTTTTTTTATGAAAAGAAATTATAATTTTTATTAATTCAAAATATAAAAAAAGTAAAAATAGTCATATAAAATTTCTCAAACACTCATAAAAAACATTACTTAAATTCATTTTCCATTTAAAAAAAATTAGGATTCATCATCAGATTCTTGAGTCAAATCTGGATGATAGTTAGGCATATCTATAGCAGCTAAATTTTCATAAAAACTGTGATAATTTGTATCAATTAGAGGTAATAAATCCAATAAATCCTTTTTTTTTTCTTTGCTTATTTTAATTGGTTCAGAATAGCATGCTGGCACATCAGAAGATTTGACACACAAAACACCACGACGTTTTATATTTAACATCTTAAATGGTTCATCTTCAGAGAGTGTAGTTTTATAAAGAATTACACCAAAATTTTTTTTATATCTCATCCATTTGACTTCTTGCCATTTAAATCTGTTTCCACTTTCATCAACTTTTCTCCATGTAAATTTTTCCTTCAAAGTATGAGAAAAATTCATAAAATTATCTCTTGTCATTTCATTCACCACAAATGGATTATTAACTCCCACAGTACGTACAAACTGATACCAATCGCGCGGGTGATGGATATCAATAGTCGTTCTCTTTTTCTTTCTCTCTATTGCTGCGTGATCTGTATCACACTCCATGTGAGTATGACCAGGTACCAAAAACTTATGGTCTATTATTTCAATACTTGATTCAGCTTGGAATATTAAAAACATTGTTGAAAGAAATGAATTTTTATTTTGACCAGCACAACAGTCGCTATAAAAAACTACCTTTTTACAATTTTCGGGTAAAGAATTCAGATGTTGAAAAAGACACGAAGCAATCTCGTTACCACCACGGCGTGCTTCAGCTTCATGCCACATATAACAAAAAGCCTGATTAGTAACTCCATCATGAACAGTTAAGTTAAAAGTCCATAATTGTCTTTTATAAAATGAAACCGAAGTCCTTAAAAAAGGAGTAGGTAAGCACTGTTGTAAATCAAAACTAAATACTTTTATTGATTGATCATTTTTTGCAAGTATTTTGTCATTTTTTTTAGAATTGTACGCTAAATCAGCATCACTTTGATGTACTTCGAGTTCATTTTTGAAGAGGATTGCTTCGTGATTGTCATTTTTAGTTTTTATTTTCATCTGAAGTTGTTCACATTTATTGCACGTATCTAACTTTGGTTTTTTAAACTTAATATTCATTGACTTAAAAATATTTGAATATGTTGTAATAGAGACTGGTAAACTATATTTTTCGCAATACAAACGATACATTGACGAAAGTGTTAAATCGGCATTTAAATATTTTTGTTCTGATTGCTTTCGAGTATAATGCGACTCATATGCTGGAAAATTTTTGATGTGAGTACGTATTTCATTTTCTTTGAAATCAGTAATTTTATTTGGTGGTACTTTATGACCACGTTTGTCCTGTGCAATTGTTATTCCAGGAGATTCTAACTTCTTTTTTACAATGGTTTTAATAAATTGTTCAGTCTCACATAATGTTAAACAAAAACATTTTTGACATACCCTTGTTCTTTCTCCATGAACTTCAAGAAAAAAGGAATTAACATGGGTTCTATTTCGTAATTGTTTCACATTTTTTCTTTCAGTTTTTTTTTCTTCTACGATTATCAATCCAGATGCAAATGCGACCCTTAGATTATAATTTCCGAGTTTCCAATAACTATCAAAAATATCTTTTTGTACTTGCGGTGAAATCTTTGTTTTACATCCCCTACGACACGGTTTCAGTTGTGTGACTTTTTTTTCAGTGATAATTTTTCCAGAACTATTATTATACTTTTGACCAGTATTTCTCTTTAGTTTTCTGGTTTTACGATTTTCTGCTTCAGGAAGATTACTTACTTGGATATCTGCTATATTTTGCTCCAAAACTAATCCAGCACGTTGCATTTCTTCATCACTTTCCGAGCAGCTCCTTGATCTCTGGATGTAGTTCGGATCTTCTACATCATCATCTGAATCAAAATCAGCATCGCTCATTTCACTGCTGGCTTTATTACTTGTAAGTTGAAAGTATTCAGGTCCGAAACTGCTTTCCTCATTTCCACTAAGTATAATCATATCTGGTAATCTATAATCGCCTGTAACAAAAATTATTTTCTAAATTCCAAGATTAATGGTATTTTTTGCTATAATACTTTGCGGATTTTGAAAAACTGGCGCATAACAATCTCTTGAAGTTTCAGCTATAATATCCTGAATTTGTTCGAAACTGCCTTGTAAAAAAACATCTTGATTAGCATTTTCTAGTTCAATACACTCTGAAATATTACATTTTAAAAATATTAAAAAATTATTGATTATTAAAAAATTATTGATTATTAAAAAATTACCTTTATTGACAGGTATCCTGTTTAATAGTTCACTATCTTCGTCTTTACTAGTTTCACAAGATTCTTCTGGTTGCAACATGTTCTCCGCTATAGTACAAAGTTTGGAGCATCCTTCCAGATTATTTGAATTTAAAGCCAATAACAAAATTTTTTTTGCACGATCCATTATCAAATTCAATAAATTTAATTCACTTTAACTTTAATCAGAAAACTAATTTTGTAATTTAAAATTTTTTAGCTTCTTAACAACACAGATTTGACATAGTAATACAAAAATGTTCACTTTGCACAAACGCTTATGTCTGGTGAATAAACTGCACATGCACGTGGTAAAATCACTTAGGAACACTTAATATCGTTACTAGGAGAATAGTTGATTTTGTAAATTAGCTTAAGTCACTCAAGCTGTTTTTGCTTTTCAAAATAAAATCAATATTGAAATTTTATAAATTCGGCAAATCATCTTATGTCGATTTAAGCATTATAAAATTTTCAAAAATGTTGCAGTAAATTGACTTAGGTCTACTTAAGCAATTTTACTTAATCGATAAATTTCCATATTTGAGTAGACTTTAGATATTTTACCAAAATATTTTAACCAAATAACTAGACTAATGGGAGAATTTTTGCACCTAAGATTATTTACCTTTTGAAGACTATTACATAAGATGTTTTAGCAAATGCTTTACACCACATCTAAGACTTAAGTTGTTTTTAATATTGCGATAACATAAACATTTTTTATTTTTTTTTCACCGTGGTGAGAGTCAAAAATAGTTTGAGGGGAGGAGCATTCATAGAAGCATTGAAAGGTAAAATAACTTAAGTCGACTTAAGATATTTTACTTTTTGGGCACAGATATATATAAATAAATATACCTATATACTGGAAGTGTGAATTCATAAAAGGGAAAGTAAAAAGTAAAATAAATGAAGTTGAATTCATGTTTATATAAAATTACTTATTTTTGTGTAATTGTTTTTTGGGAAAAGCTTTTGTTTTGATTTTGACGAAAATTTATTGAATATATATATTGGTTGTATAAAATATATTTGATGAAAATTTATTTTGTGTTTTTGGGTAGTTATTGGAAAAAAGTATTAGAAAATTCTCTAAAAAAATTGAGAGTTTTTCGGTTACAAACACAAGACCAAAAAATAACTCTACTACTGATTCGAACAATATACTTCAGTTATGATATCCACGCCATTACAAGGGTCAGTTTTTGACGAACAAAAAGGCGCCGAATGAGGTGCTGTACCAGAGTTGTTAAGTAATGCATTATTAGTGTAATGCAATAACGCATCAGTACACCAGTACAGATACTTCAAATTGAAGTACTTTATTGCATTACCGTACTTAAAAAAATTAAGTACATAACGTAATTATAACGTAATTATGTACTTCATTTTTTTAAGTAAAAATTACTTTAAAAAAATATTGCATTATTAGACTGCATAACTTGGTAATGCTAATGTATTACAAAAGTAATTCATTATTAAACAACAAGTAGTTTCAGGGTACTTAGGTCAAAGAAAACTTACCCGAGGCCCCATTTAAATATTTTAGAGGACGAGGACAAATCTGACATGGAGGGAAATTTGTTAGGATCTTCCCCAAACAGAGAACGGGCAAAATCCAATATTAACGACCAAATCGCCTTTGGTCAACCAATTACACGGGAATTACACGGGACGCCCCCTAGCGAATTTAGAGAACCAGAATCTCAATAAGAGAACCAGAAATATATAATCTCATTTTCCCCACAAAGGATCTATGAGACTTTTCCAAAATCCCTAACACCACCTATACGATAAAATAATACCATACTGTTAGGACAAGGAAACCAATTATTTCATCATGCGGTAAATATGTCTTTTAGTGACGGAATGTTGTCTGTCACTGAGACATTCAAAACTTTTTAAGCACATGTCCCAATATTTTTTGGAACAGGAGACAGTCCTGCTCTAGATTTACAAAACTTCCTAATCTTAGCTGAGGATGCTTACTATACCACGGAAGATACAGGAAGAGCGTTTATTCCAACTAATTTAGTGAGAAGCAAATTACGAGGAAAAGCGGATGCTCTTTTCCAAAACAAAAACATAACTGATTTAACGAAATCAAAAGTATTTTGATTAACCACTTCCTTCCTTATAAGGACCTTCCTCAATTAGCTAGGGAAGTAGCGGAATGTTACTAAAAAAATTAGAATATGTTGGAATGTTACTAAAAAAATTAGAAAATGTTGGAAGTAGATTATTACAAAGCTTGAAGCTTATACAATAATGGTTGAAAATACTTACGAGAAGGTAGGGTGTTAACGGGTAGGGTAGGGAGAAATGATGAAGGTTGCGAAACGAACTTTCATAAGAGGTACACGAGCTATGCAGCCAGCAAATGTACGAATAATATAGAACGAATCAATGGCCAAGACTAGGCCAACCGGAAATGATCCAACATTGTGAATGGTGTGACCTTCCAGGATATGTAATTTTGCACTGCCGTGCCAGGCAAAAATACGAGTCGCGAGCGGCTATGCAGACGGGAAACGAATAAAAACGAATAAGAAGTGAGCCAAAATACCCTGACTCATTTCTTCACTCAAACTCATCGGGGGTATAGAATTTACAAGAAAAAACTTATTTAGATCCAATAGTGGAATTACCATTGAACATATTTATAAGGCGCTTTTATAAATATATTTATATACTTTAACAGTTAATAGCAATGCACAGTCAAGAATTATTAAGCTATTGCAACGATATTTCAACAAAAACAATTGCAACGATATTTCAACAAAAACAATTGCAACGATATTTCAACAAAAACAAAGAAAACTGTGTATATATAATAGGATTTGGAAATTCCCTACCAAAAAACTTTCGAATGCACTATAGACGGAACAAATGAATATGGGCTCCACCCACAATCTAACTATTAGGTGAAATGAATCCTATATTATTAAACTTTACGACTCAATACAAGTTGCGTTTTTTTATTCCTACTCTGCACTATAAGAGTAGAGTATCTGTATGGTTGTTGTTGTAGTCTGTATGGTTGTTGTTGTAGCTTAATTATCCAGTACAACATGTAGAGTAAAGGGAAATTAATGAGAAATTATTAAATTTTAATATGGCAACTATAAATTTGAAAAGTAAGCTACTTCATTTCGTATATTTGTATATTGAAAATTTGATTTTTAAAAAATATCAACAACGTGGGCGAACATTTTTCGTTGAATTCTAAATCATATTTTGCTTTGCTCTACATCGTTTTTTTTTCATTTTTTGTAGAGTAGTGCAGAGTAGGAATAAAAAAGCTCGGCTGCAATCTAACGACGGGTATTAAACTTGCAGATAAAAAACCTAGGCGGAATAATTAAGGAAAAGGGGAAGGGGTTTAGAACAATTAAAATTAGGTATAGAAAAGAACGTAAACGTACAGAAAAGGAACGATTATTAATAATAAAAGAAAATGGCACATGGGAACTTTAGGGTTCACTACTTCCATATGTATAATATTAGTTATCATAATCATACTTCGAACAATTCTAAAAAATAGGAAAAAGAAAACAGTAACAACCATAAAGATTAACTTAACGGAACCGAAAAGAAATAAACCAAAAATCAGAACTTTTCAACAAACAGAAGAAAATGAGAAATGAACCACAATCCAACATTACCTCCATTTTAAACCCACACCCGTTCGCCTAATCAACCAGTGGAACACAAACCTCGTAAATCACAAAATCCTAAATCAGAACCAAGAAAACTACCTGATTTAACTTTTCAATCGTAATTAGCTAGCCAATTACATTTATAAAAAAAATTATTTCATATTTTAATTATATCATAAAAAAAGAATTACACAGGGATGAAATTATATAAATGAATAGAAAAAAAAGAAAAAAAAGTAGTAAATAATAGGTAAAAATAAAAATAAAATTAACGAAAATGAATAAATTTAAAGAATAATATTAAAAATAAAAATATATCTAAATTATGGAAAAAAGTGAAATAAGATAAAATGGAAAAAAATTTATTAAATTAAAGGTTAAAGTTAAAAGGTTAAATTGTAGAAAAATTAAAAAAGTTAATATTTTGTAAATGTTGAATATATATAACAATTAAAATAAAAAATGGTTGAAATTGTATAAAAAATAAAAAAAGAAGTAATAAATTGTAAAACTGTTTATATAAATTAATAAATTGATTGAAATAACTAAAATTAAAAAATTAAATAAATGTTGGGAAAAAATATTGTTTTAAAATAAATGAAAAAAAAATAAATATAAATGTATTGAAAAAAATGTTTAATATTCAAAAATTAAGGAAAATATTGTTAAAAAAAATTAAGAAAAATAAATATGTAAAGGAAATTAATGAAAAATGTTTAATAAGATTTGAAAATGTGTGTAAAGGAATAAATGTATAAATCGTATATAATAAAGAAAATAAATAAAATAATAAACTAATAATGTTGAAAGAAACTGCTGAAAAAAAAAATTGTTTAAAAAATATGTAAAAGAACAAATATATAAATAAAAAAAGAAAAAGAATTAAATCGTATAAAATAAGAAAAAACTGATATATAAAAGGTATACATAAAATTATACCAATTTCCAAAAATTTGTATTGTGAAAAAATAAATAAATTGAAAATAAACTGTATAGAAAATAAGTTAACAAAAGTTAAAAAAAAAAGTATAGTAAAGGCTAAATAAATTGAGAAATTCTGAATTGCCATACATCCAAAAAAGGTATCCATTTTAGTAATGGGAGGTGTTGTGGAATAAAACGCCGCCCCTGTATTTTGTTATTATACCGCAAAATATTTGCATTACGCATTGCGAAATATAAACATTCAAATATTGTTTTAGTTTGTATTTGTATAATTTGGTTTTTCTGGTAATTCAGAGATTTGAAATTTATTCAACTTAAGTTAAACAGCTGTCAAAACAGAAAATTTTGTACAGTGCTAACTTTTGAACATAAGCATGAAATAAATAAATCTTAGACTTATGTTACACAGTCTGCATAAAAATCAGCCTCGTACCTTTACCTTTGATTTTACAGGTAAAATAATTTTTATGGGACTATTAAAATTGAATTTTTGGTATTTAAAATGACTATAAAATAAGCCGCATTTCAGATATGGTCTTATATCTTGTAAGTTTGGTATAATAGATTGGTATCTTTCGAACACATTCAAAATTTTTACCCGTTTCAATTTTATTATTTAAGTTTATGAGGGGGTTAAGTTTATGAGAGGGGTTATTTAAGTTTATGAGAGGGGTTAAGTTTATGAAAGAGCACCTCAGCGGGGGTCTGGATTGAAAAAATGAGAAATTATTTTCTCAAAAATACACACCTACACCTTGTATACAAAATTGAGACACGTACCTTCAACCCTCTTCATTTTACAGGGGCAAAAATTTCGAAATTTATAGAATAAAAACATACGTATATTACATTTCGAGTGTTTAGTATAAATATAGTATTACAAATTCGAGTATTTATTTATAAAAACTTGTTTGTAATTTGAAATTTTACAACTTTGGGAGTTTTGTAAAAATCATAATTTTTATTTAAATATTCGTTTTCACTAAATCCTAGGTGGATCAAAAGGGTGTAGGAAGCACTCTTCCAACTTGGCAGTTTTTTTGTTTATTTTGATAAATACTTGTCAAATAGCGTTATTGACCACGACCGGTCATTTGACCGGGAGACGAATTTATTGCCTTATAATGTTATCGCATCAGAAATTTTGATGTACCACACAATCTAACTAAAATGCGGTAAACCGCATACCCAAAAATCCACAATTTAAAATGCCCCATTGACGAAAACCCTCATTTTCATATGTTTTATGCTGAAATCCCCCATTCCATAAACCCAACGAGCATCAAACGAAATTCCAAAATTCCCATTGCCAAAATCCCCCATTTTGAACATGTGGATTTTTGTTGAATTTAGTGACTTACTCTTTGAATTCCATTTTTTTGGTTTTTTATATTTTTGTGTAATTTTTTTTAGTTCTCTTTCTATTTTTTTTATTGAAAAAAATATAATATTCAAAATATTCGATGTTATAATTATATGGCTCTTGTGCCAATATATTATACAATTTCCGAATAAAAAAACTGGAAGCGTTGATGTTTATTTGGACGATACTATCTTGGCTTGGCCAGTTAAATAATATCCTGTTTTAATAAATAAAACTCCAAATTTATTTAATAATTTAAACTTTATTTGTTCTGAATAGCTTTATTATTAAACATTAACTCTGTACAAAACTTTACTGTTTCGAGAGTTGTTTAACGAAAGCTGAACAAATTTCAACTCTCTGAATTACCAAAAAACCAACGTATTTATAGGCAAATATTAATTTACCGGCCTTTGTTTACATAAAAATGTAAACGAACTTTGATTCAATAATAATAATACAATTTACTATTGAGCAATCGTCACTCAATAATAATTATAATTAATTGTAATTGTTCATACCCAAAATTTGCATACACTGCATAAATGTGCACTAAGCACTATTTATTATTTGTTAAGTTTATTAACTTTATGACATAGTTAATTAATATTAATAATATTTTTAATATTATTGCGCAATGCCAATGCGTGTGCAAATATATTTTGTGGTATAAAAATAAAATACATTATTTATTACTAGGACGGTGTTTTTATTCCACAACATATATAAAATATATAAAAGCCAAAAAAATATATATATGTATATATGTATAATAAATATTATAAACCATTGGCGCAGCCGGTTAACCAAGTACTACGTTTCTTGGTAGAATCACAATAATTTCTTGGTAGAACCACCAAAATTTCGATTCTTGAACCAGCATTCAAATGAAAGGATTTTGGGGACGACCAAAAACATTAGGACTTTTTTTTCGGACTACAACTAGGAGTACGAGCATCAATCAAAAGAAGAAAACAACATCAAAAACATAAAAAAAGAGAAACCAGCATCAACCAGAATTAAAGTACGTGACACACAAAAATTTGCAAAAGAAACACCCTGATTTTGCGTGAAGCGAAATAGGGATAAGTACGACGCATTTTTGCGCAGCTTCTGTTTCAAATTGAAGAATTTTTGTTGTTTTTTGTCTCAGATACTTTAGTTTATTTTTGTAAATTTTGTATATAATTAGTATACAACTAGATGTTTAATTAGTTTTCTTTTTTGTAAATTTTTTATATATTCATTTTCGAAATTTTTTGTTGATTAAAATTACATAAGTAATGCCAGTAGTATTTTATACGGCGGGAACAATATACGAGCACAAACGCAGAATAGTTGGCCTACCTTAAGGTTTTTTGCTAATTTCAACTTAAAGCTTCCGAAAATTGATTAAAACAATAATACATTCGAATTATTTTATAATAATTAGCAAAATAGATTTATTTTCTTTCAAAATTAATCAAAGCAATATTAAAACTAATTTAAATTAGTGATAAACTTTAATTTTTTATTACGAGCTAACTAAGCATAATAGTTGGTCTACCCTAATTTTGGTGCAAAATAGTTGGTCTACCATTGGATTCTTAACCTTATACTAATAAAAGTGCACAATAAATTAACGGAATTAGTACAATGAGTTTCAAAGTCATTACTGCTAATTATTTCGTTAGAAATTTATCAGTTGATTGTGAGAAATGACACGTGGTGTACCATTATCAGTTGATATGAGAATATCAATTATTAAATTGTTTAATGTTGGAAAATCAGGTTATGGAATTGCCAAAAATTTAAAACTGCTTGGTCATCCGTCCAAAATATTATTACCTTAAATAAAACAACTGGTGACTTTAATTAAAATAAACGGGACGACCACCAATTGCAAAGCCAGCTGATTTTCGTGCTCTAAAAAAAAATTATAAAAGAAAATCGACGAGAAAATGCTGCTGCGATAACTGTCGAATGGAGAAAATATATTAAAAAGGACGTTTCTATTGATACCTGCAAAAGGACATGCAAAAAAATCGGCTACAAATTTTATAAAGTAAGCTAAAGATCTTAATACTCCTTTGTTCCATTTTAAAATCATAATTTGAAAAAAAATTGTTATCGATAGGCTAAAGAAAAGCCACTGCTTACCACTAAGCGAAAAAGAAGAAGATTGGAATGGGTTAAAAGTCACACGGACTGGACGCCAAGATAACGGAGGTCTGTAATTTGGAGCGATGAGTCGAGGTTTGATGTATGCATTGGTGACAACAGAAAACACGTTATTCGAACTGGCAAAGAAGCATTCCATAAGGATTGTTTGAAGTGCACTGTTAAGTTCCCTGCGTCCTTAACGGTATAGGGTTGTATGTGCGGTCGAGGAGTTGGTGTAGATCAACAGGAATGTGCTTCGTGCCACACGGCTAAATCAACAAGAGGGTGGTTACGGGCTCAGAACATTCCTTTAATGGAATGGCCTTCTAGCAGACCGAATCTCTCCCCAATAGATTCGCTATGGCAAAAAAGAAAAAAACACTACGTCAGCAACCGGCCAGGACTATTGAGGACCTGCGTACGATATTTGAAGATATTTGGCACTCGACAACTGTGCAAGAATGTGAGGACCTTGTGTGAACAATGCCCGAAGGAGACCAACTATTTTGCACCAAAATCAGGGTAGACCTACTATTATGCTTAGTTAGCTCGTAATAAAAAATTAAAGTTTATCACTAATTTGAATTAATTTTAATATTGTTTTTATTAATTTTGAAAGAAAATAAATCTATTTTGCTAATTATTAAAAAATAATTCGAATGTATTGTTGTTTTAATCAATTTTCGGAAGATTTAAAGATTGCGTACACAATGCCGAAATTTAATGGCTAATTTTTTTAAAGGATGGATGAATATATTAAAAAAAGGATGGATGAATAAAGTGCGGTAGAGACAGCAATATCATCCACAAATTTTTTCGGCTCTCGCCTTGTGCCATAATTGTACTCCAAAAGATGAGATATTATAGAAAAAATATAGATGGCGTGAATATAATATATATACAAAATTATATTTTGTTACAAAAAATTTTATTTTTTAAAGCTAGGTATTTACTTTTAAAAAAAAGTTGGCAAAATTATGAGCAACATATCACATATAAAATCATACTTTATTTAAACCTCGTACTAAGCTTTAGGAAAAAAAATGATGAATTATTTTTTGTCAAATAAATTAGTTACATTGTCAAGAAATATTTTTTAGGAATATCAAAAAGTTCCTATAATTTTTTGGAATGCCAACTAGATACTATAAATTCCCAAACCAAAATAATGTTTTTGTTTCATTCTTTCGTTAGGCGAATTTGAGCATGCTATCTCGTTCTGGTTTGCCTAAAAATATAAGTTTCGTCATTGTCTAAACCTTACATTAAGTTGACATTAGCAAAAAACCTTAAGGTAACCCAACTATTCTGCGTTTGGGCTCGTATAACAATAGAGTCGCTATGGAAAAAAAGTAAAAGTATGTGGTAAATGCATACGAAATTTTGCACTAAAACTCATTTAGGTCATGTTGAAAAAGTAAAATATTTGGTTTCTTTTAGAAAAGTATGAGTAACAGGTATATTAAAGCAACTTTGATATTATTAAAGCAAATTTGATATTATTTAAAGCAAATTTGATATTATTGAAATTTTAAATATGTAATTTAAAATTTTAAAAATAAATTAAGTTGAATTCATGTTTATATAAAATTACTTATTTTTGTGTAATTGTTTTTTGTGAAAAGCTTTTGTTTTGATTTTGACGAAAATTTACTGAATATATATATTGGTTGTATAAAATATATTTTTGTGGTATTTGATGAAAATTTATTTTGTGTTTTTGGGTAGTTATTGGAAAAAAGTATTAGAAAATTCTCTAAAAAAATTGAGAGTTTTTCGGTTACAAACACAAGACCAAAAAATAACTCTACTACTGATTCGAGCAATATACTTCAGTTATGATATCCACGCCCTTACAAGGGTCAGTTTTTGACGAACAAAAAGGCGCCGAATGAGGTGCTGTACCAGAGTTGTTAAGTAATGCATTTTTAGTGTAATGAAATAACGCATCAGTACACCAGTACAGATACTTCAAATTGAAGTACTTTATTGCATTACCGTACTTAAAAAAATTAAGTACATAAAGTAATTATGTACCTCATTTTTTTAAGTAAAAATTACTTTAAAAAATAATGCATTATTAGACTGCATAACTTGGTAATGCTAATGTATTACAAAAGTAATTCATTATTAAACAACAAGTAGTTTCAGGGTACTTAGGTCAAAGAAAACTTACCCGAGGCCCCATTTAAATATTTTAGAGGACGAGGACAAATCTGACATGGATGGAAATTTGTTAGGATCTTCCCCAAACAGAGAACGGGCCAAATCCAATATTAACGACCAAATCGCCTTTGGTCAACCAATTACACGGGAATTACACGGGACGCCCCCTAGCGAATTTAGAGAACCAGAATCTCAATAAGAGAACCAGAAATATATAATCTCATTTTCCCCACAAAGGATCTATGAGACTTTTCCAAAATACCTAACACCACCTATACAAGGAAACCAATTATTCATCATGCGGTAAATATGTCTTTTAGTGACGGAATGTTGTCCGTCACTGAGACATTCAAAACTTTTTAAGCACATGTCCCAATATTTTTTGGAACAGGAGACAGTCCTGCTCTAGATTTACAAAATTTCCTAATCTTAGCTGAGTATGATTACTATACCACGGAAGATACAGGAAGAGCGTTTATTCCAACTAATTTAGTGAGAAGCAAATTACGAGGAAAAGCGGATGCTCTTTTCCAAAACAAAAACATAACTGATTTAACGAAATCAAAAGTATTTTGATTAACCACTTCCTTCCTTATAAGGACCTTCCTCAATTAGCTAGGGAAGTAGAAGAATGTTACTAAAAAAATTAGAATATGTTGGAATGTTACTAAAAAAATTAGAAAATGTTGGAAGTAGATTATTACAAAGCTTGAAGCTTATACAATAATGGTTGAAAATACGTACGAGAAGGTAGGGTGTTAACGGAAGAAATGATGAAGGTTGCGAAACGAACTTTCATAAGAGGTACAGGAGCTATGCAGCCAGCAAATGTACGAATAATATAGAACGAATCAATGGCCAAGACTAGGCCAACCGGAAATGATCCAACATTGTGAATGGTGTGACCATCCAGGATATGTAATTTTGCACTGCCGTGCCAGGCAAAAATACGAGTCGCGAGCGGCTATGCAGACGGGAAACGAATAAAAACGAATAAGAAGTGAGCCAAAATACCCTGACTCATTTCTTCACTCAAACTCATCGGGGGTATAGAATTTACAAGAAAAAACTTATTTAGATCCAATAGTGGAATTACCATTGAACATATTTATAAGGCGCTTTTATAAATATATTTATATACTTTAACAGTTAATAGCAATGCACAGTCAAGAATTATTAAGCTATTGCAACGATATTTCAACAAAAACAATTGCAACGATATTTCAACAAAAACAAAGAAAACTGTGTATATATAATAGTATTTGGTAATTCCCTACCAAAAAACTTTCGAATGCACTATAGACGGAACAAATGAATATGGGCTCCACCCACAATCTAACTATTAGGTGAAATGAATCCTATATTATTAAACTTTACGACTCAATAAAAGCTGCGTTTTTTTATTCCTACTCTGCACTATAAGAGTAGAGTATCTGTATGGTTGTTGTTGTAGTCTGTATGGTTGTTGTTGTAGCTTAATTATCCAGTACAACATGTAGAGTAAAGGGAAATTAATGAGAAATTATTAAATTTTAATATGGCAACTATAAATTTGAAAAGTAAGCTACTTCATTTCGTATATTTGTATATTGAAAATTTGATTTTTAAAAAATATCAACAAAGTGGGCGAACATTTCACGTTGAATTCTAAATCATATTTTTCTTTGCTCTACATCGTTTTTTTTTTCATTTTTTGTAGAGTAGTGCAGAGTAGGAATAAAAAAGCTCGGCTGCAATCTAACCACGGGTATTAAACTTGCAGATAAAAAACCTAGGCGGAATAATTAAGCAAAAGGGGAAGGGGTTTAGAACAATTAAAATTAGGTATAGAAAAGAACGTAAACGTACAGAAAAGGAACGATTATTAATAATAAAAGAAAATGGTACATGGTAACTTTAGGGTTCACTACTTCCATATGTATAATATTAGTTATCATAATCATACTTCGAACAATTCTAAAAAATAGGAAAAAGAAAACAGTAACAACCATAAAGATTAACTTAACGGAACCGAAAAGAAATAAACCAAAAATCAGAACTTTTCAACAAACAGAAGAAAATGAGAAACGAACCACAACCCAACATTACCTCCATTTTAAACCCACACCCATTCGCCTAACCAACCAGTGGAACACAAACCTCGTAGATCACAAAATCCTAAATCAGAACCTAGAAAACTACCTGATTTAACTTTTCAATCGTAATTAGCTAGCCAATTACATTTATAAAAAAAATTATTTCATATTTTAATTATATCATAAAAAAAAGAATTACACAGGGATGAAATTATATAAATGAATAGAAAAAAAAGAAAAGAAGAAAAAGTAGTAAATAATAGGTAAAAATAAAAATAAAATTAACGAAAATGAATAAATTTAAAGAATAATATTAAAAATAAAAATATATCTAAATTATGGAAAAAAGTGAAATAAGATAAAATGGAAAAAAATTTATTAAATTAAAGGTTAAAGTTAAAAGGTTAAATTGTAGAAAAATTAAAAAAGTTAATATTTTGTAAATGTTGAATATATATAACAATTAAAATAAAAAATGGTTGAAATTGTATAAAAAATAAAAAAAGAAGTAATAAATTGTAAAACTGTTTATATAAATTAATAAATTGATTGAAATAACTAAAATTAAAAAATTAAATAAATGTTGGGAAAAAATATTGTTTTAAAATAAATGAAAAAAAATAAATATAAATGTATTGAAAAAAATGTTTAATATTCAAAAATTAAGGAAAATATTGTTAAAAAAAATTAAGAAAAATAAATATGTAAAAGAAATTAATGAAAAATGTTTAATAAGATTTGAAAATGTGTGTAAAGGAATAAATGTATATATAATAAAGAAAATAAATAAAATAATAAACTAATAATGTTGAAAGAAACTGCTGAAAAAAAAATTGTTTAAAAAATATGTAAAAGAACAAATATATAAATAAAAAAGAAAAAGAATTAAATCGTATAAAATAAGAAAAAACTGATATATAAAAGGTATACATAAAATTATACCAATTTCCAAAAATTTGTATTGTGAAAAAATAAATAAATTGAAAATAAACTGTATAGTAAAGGCTAAATAAATTGAGAAATTCTGAATTGCCATACATCCAAAAAATGTATCCATTTTAGTAATGGGAGGTGTTGTGGAATAAAACGCCGCCCCTGTATTTTTTTATTATACCGAAAAATATTTGCATTACACATTGCGAAATATAAACATTCAAATATTGTTTTAGTTTGTATTTGTATTATTAAACTGTGTCAATAATTTAATAATGCTTAGTGCGCACTTATGCAAAGTATGCATTTTTGGGTATATACAATAACAATTAATAAATATTATTATTGAGTTAATTACTCAATAGTAAATTAATTGTATTATTATTGAATCAAAGTTTGTTTACATTTTTATGTAAACAAACGCTGAGAAATCAAAAAATGTGTATAAATAATTTGGTTTTTCTGGTAATTCAGAGATTTGAAATTTATTCAGTTTAAGGCTCGCGGAGCGCAATTTAGTGTTTTATAGAGGAATTGTTTTGCCCATTTTATACAAAACCAGTGAACATTTTCTTCCACGAAATTTTTATAACATATCAAGAATATATTAATTTCACGGATAGGTGTTTTACTTTTTTAATTCCCCCCCCCCCCCCCCCCCCATATACCTGCCCACGCACCTGAAAGTGGACCATTTTATTGCCCATTTTATGAGTAAACCCTTACATATTTTGATATTTTTTTTTCTACAGAATAAAGATTAAATATATTTTTCACGGATGTATGTTTTACATTTTTGATATTTGTTATCATTTTTCTAATAATTAAATTTTTTTATAAAAACCTCTTTTTTTCAAAAATTTTTTGGAAGAAAATGTGTGAAATTTAGTGTAGCTAGTCTCTGATAGGGAACTTTGAGCGCTGAAGTCAATTTTAAACAGTTTTATTGTCAATGAAAGCTCTTTTTTTGTCTGTGTGTGTTTTAAATTATTTTTTATTTGCAATTCAGATTTTTTTTCTGAATAATAGCTTCGTATGAACATTTAGTTTACATTTTTTCTTTATATTTTTTGTTTTTCAGATAAAATGTATGAGAAAAGGTGGATTTTTAGATTCAGGTGTAGCTTTTTTATTTGTTTCAAAAATTGGATCAGGCTTATAAAAGTGTAAAAATAATTACAAATTTATATACATACTCAATTTTTATAGGTAAATGAAGTTAAAAAAAAGTAGGTAAAATATAACAAAAAAATTCGGGAAGGATATTATTTAATTTTTTTAATGAAATATCAATATAAGTACATATATTATCCTGGATGAAATGCTGAATGGCCATATTTTCATCTGGGATTTTCTCTAGCACCCCTGGATACCAAATATCAGCCCAATCCATCCAGAGGTACCAGAGAAAATCCCAGATGAAAATATGGCCACCTATCATTTCATCCAGACCACTAATTTAAATGTGTTTACCAAATATCAGCCCAATCCATCCAGGGGTGCTAGAGAAAATCCCAGATGAAAATATGGGCATACATAATTTCATCCAGGATAATATACATACATATATTGATATTTCATTAAAAAAAATTAAATATGACCGTTTTCATTCAAATACGCCCTTTTGTAGAATAACCCCCAATACAATATATCTGATCAGATATTTATGGGTAACGAAATTAATTTTACTTTCCCTTTATTGAATTTACAATTATTTTATATAATATATATAACTATATTTAGTACATATATAATATTATAATATCTGATCAGATAATATTATACATATACTATTTACATATTATATTATATAAAATAATTCTAAATTCAATAAAGGGAAAGTAAAATTAATTTCGTTACCCATAAATATCTGGTCAAGCAATAATAGATATATTACATATACGGTATTGATATATTATATTTTGAAATATGAACTCGTTTCCAAAAATCAAAATTTGTGGGATAATTTTATCATCACATATAATTATACATTATATGGCAACGCCGCATTCCTATAAAAACATCAAATAATGTATTACAAACGCATACACACAAAGAGTATAAAAGCTCTTTTTCAGAAAAAAACATTGGTATGACGTGACGTCACGATTCGGGCTTTTTTCTGGCGCTCCTCGACCCTTAAGTTAAACAGCTGTCAAAACAGAAAATTTTGTACAGTGCTAACTTTTGAATATAAGCATGAAATAAATAAATCTTAGACTTATATTACACAGTCTGCATAAAAATCAGCCTCGTACCTTTACCGCCTTTGATTTTACAGGTAAAATAATTTTTATGGGACTATTAAAATTGAATTTTTGGTATTTAAAATGACTATAAAATAAGCTGCATTTCAGATATGCTCTTATATCTTGTAAGTTTGTTATAATAGATCGGTATCTTTCGAACACATTCAAAATTTTTACCCGTTTCAATTTTATTATTTAAGTTTATGAGGGGGTTAAGTTTATGAGAGGGGTTCTTTAAGTTTATGAGAGGGGTTAAGTTTATGAAAGAGGCTGCAGCACCTCAGCGGGGGTCTGGATTGAAAAAATGAGAAATTATTTTCTTAAAAATACTATCTTACAACTTGTGCCAAAAATTTATTTCCCTACCTGCAACCCCCTCTAAACTACATCACTTAGAAATGTTACATTTCAAAATTTATTATTTAGTTGATCAACATTGAATTTTGGTATTTAAAATGGTCATAAGTTATGCCACATTTCAGATAGGGTCCTATATCTTGTAAGTTAGGTATAATAGGTTGGTGTCTTTCGAAATCATTCAAAATTTTCACCCGTTTCTCTTTTCATATGGGTGAGGGGGTATATCTATTAAACAGGCTGCAACACGTCGGCGGGGGACTGGATTGAAGAAATGAGAAATTATTTTCTCAAAAATACACACCTACACCTGTATACAAAATTGAGACACGTACCTTCAACCCTCTTCATTTTACAGGGGCAAAAATTTCGAAATTTATAGAATAAAAACATACGTCTATTACATTTCGAGTGTTTAGTATAAATATAGTATTACAAATTCGAGTATTTATTTATAAAAACTTGTTTGTAATTTTAAATTTTACAACTTTGGGAGTTTTGTAAAAATCATAATTTTTATTTAAATATTCGTTTTCACTAAATCCTAGGTGGATCAAAAGGGTGTAGGAAGCACTCTTCCAACTTGGCAGTTTTTTTGTTTATTTTGATAAATACTTGTCAAATAACGTTATTGACCACGACCGGTCCTTTGACCGGGAGACGAATTTATTGCCTTATAATGTTATCGCATCAGAAATTATGATGTACATGCGGTTTACCCCTAAAATCCGCAATTTAAAATGCCCCATTGACGAAAACCCTAATTTTCATATGTTTTATGCTGAAATCCCCCATTCCATAAACCCTACGAGCATCAAACGAAATTCCTAAATTCCCATTGCCAAAATCCCCCATTTTGAACATGTAGATTTTTGTGGAATTTAGTGACTTACTCTTTGAATTCCATTTTTTTGGTTTTTTTATATTTTTGTGTAATTTTTTTTAGTTCTCTTTCTAATTTTTTTATTGAAAAAAATATAATATTAAATAAAAAAATTCATTACATTTAGTACAAAAATAAAAAAATTAATTACCTTTATTACAAAAATAAAAAAAATAATTCAAAAAGTATTGTTTTCACCATTATTGTTTTCACCATTATCACGACGCTATATTTAAAGCGACACCTTTTAAAAAATCCAAAATATCGTCTTCGCGATATCTTTTTAAGATGGTTTTTAGATTTGTCTTTCGTTCTCCATTTTGTATCTTTATTGGGATATGAACTCCAATATTTATTTTATGTAAAGCTTATTAAAATACGTAGAATTATTTATGTAAAGCTTATTAAAATATGTAGAAATATCCTCAGTTTTGACAAGAGCTAAACTTTTTAGCATTCTAATATGTAGATTGAAATTTCCGTCATTTGCGTACCTCATGGCTAAACCTTCAGCTTGGACTTTTTGCCAAATAATTTGGCCTAAATGAAATAAGCACGCTCTATGTTTTGCTAAAGGAATTGTTTAAAAGTATTCTTTATAGCCTTTGCAAAATCCGTAACAATTGTATTAGGGTTAAGAAAAATTCCAAAGTTAGGAGCAATATGCAATAGTTCAAAAAAGTCTCGATGTAAGCTTCTTCCGCTTCCGAAGTCATTAAAATAAATACTAATGGGATTACTTGACCATCTACTAGGCCATGTATGGTGAAAAGCTGGCGTATTATTGTAGGTACTATATAAAAAGTGCCTTCCATCAACCAACATTTGGTTTTTGCTAAAGTTTTTAACGTGGTAGGTGTACCTAAAATAATATTTTTTTCTTTTTTATAATCATTTTTGGATAGAACGAACAGCTCGTTTTCTACATATTTTAAATCCTCTGGAATATGAACATCGTCTAATACATTGGGCTCTTTAAAATTTGGGTTCCGAATTCTGTGAATATTCTTTTTATATGCTATTTTGTTTGGCAAATTAACCCTGGATTGCTCGGGGCAGGCATAAGTTACCGAGCGAATTATGGTAGAAGGTGCCGTGGAGCCAATTTCTGCCAAATGCTTCACTTTTTCATTATTCTAATAAAATGTGTTAAATGGGCGTGTTGGTGTGTGTGTGTATTTTGTGTTGGTGTGTGTGAATTTTGAGAGGAATTGTGTGATGATGTGTGTATTTTGAGAGGATTTGTGTGATGGTGTGTGTATTTTGAGAGGATTTGTGTGTTGGTGTGTGTATTTTGAGAGTATTCGTATGTATTAGTATGAATTTGTGAGAGATAAGGTTTGTGAAATGTGCTAAATGTGTGTGATTGGCTGTTGGGGTTTTTGCAAGTATTTGAGTGTGTGAGTGGGTTAATTGAGTGAGGAGAAAAGTTGTGGTTGAGAGTGTGTGAGGAGAAAAGTTGTAGTTGAGTGTGCGTGAGTAGATTAATTTTATTTTTGGTTCGTTTAGTGAAGAGTTGTAGTTGAGTGTGTGTGAGTAGGTTAATTTTATTTTTGGTTTGTTTACTGTGATGGTGGTGAAAAAGCTACTTTATGGTTGGGACATTTGGTTGGTTTACTGTGATGGTGAAGATATGGTTTATTGTTGCGGCAGTAAATAACATAAGGAATTCCTTTGCTTGATAATTTCTTACAAAAGTTTGTTATCATGACTAAAAAAAAAGTGCTAAAATTCTCAAGATGTACATAGGTCAACAAACGTTCATAAAATAATAAATCAAAATAAGAACTCATCTTTTTTTTTGGAGTTTGTTATCAGGAGCAAAATTTCTTATGGTTTGAAAATAAAAATTGTATAAAATGTTGAATTAAATCTTAGAATGTACATAGGTTAACATAGGTCAACATGAGTGGAAAAAAATAATAAAATGATTATCTCTGTACCTTTTTTTGGAGTTTGTTATCAGGAGCAAAATTTCTTATGGTTTGAAAATAAAAATTGTATAAAATGTTGAAATAAATCTTAGAATGTACATAGGTTAACATAGGTCAACATGAGTGGAAAAAATAATGAAATGATTATCTCTGTATCTTTTTTTGGAGTTTGTTAACAGGAGCAAAATTTAAAAAAATACCATTTTAATTTACTTAGAAAAATTATATTTATTATATACTACATAGTTTATATTTTGATTTAATTTCAGCATGTTCCGCTATTATTACATCTAAATTAGATGCATCATAATAGCTTCTATTCATGCCGGTTATTGGTCTTTCTGCAATCGAAAACATGTAGTGATCTAGATCCATCCTTTTTTGGAATTTATTCCACCATTGCATTGTAAAATTGTGGCAGTGCCAAATGTTGTAATGTTGGAATTTTCTTCTCAGGCAGCAAGACTTTATTACATTAATAATAATTACAAATAAGTTTTTAAATGAATATGAAGACTTGATTTTAGATGAACATAAGGAGAAATTTGAAAAATATTGTAATTGTAAGAAATTATTGATATAAAGAATTTGGGGGAATATTTCGATTTATACTTGAAAACAGATATCTTACTTTTAGCAGACGTATTTGAAGAATTCAGGATTCGGTGTATTCAAGAATATACACTTGATCCAGCACATTATTACACTCTACCTGGATATACTTGAGATGCGATGTTGAAGTATACCAAGATAAATTTAGAGCTACTTACAGACATAGATATGGTGCTGTTTGTTGAAAGGGGTATTAGAGGTGGGCTAAGTCAATGTTCGAAAAGATATTCAAAAGCAAACCATAAATATATGCAAGAATACGATCCCAACATAATAAATAATTTCATTATGTACTTTGATATAAACAATCAGTATGGGTGGGCAATGTCTCAATATTTACCATACGGTGATTTCTGTTGGATTGAAGGTCGTGGGTTTGATGTTAATACAATTAGTGATAGCTCACCAATTGGATACATTCTAGAAGTTGACTTACAATATCCAGATGAAATTCATGATTTACATCAAGATTTACCATTTTGTTCAGAAAAAACTACACCACCTAACTCTAAACACCTAAAATTATTAGCTACACAGAAAGATAAATCTCGCTATGTAATTCATTATCAAAGTTTAAAGTATGCTCTCAAAAATGGTCTCAAACTAAAACAAATTCATAGAATCCTACAATTTAGTCAATCACAGTGGCTTAAACAATACATTGATTTAAATACACGGTTAAGAACAAACGCAAAAAATGATTTTGAAAAAGATCTATTCAAACTGATGATTAATGCAATATTTGGGAAGACTATGGAGAATGTTAGAAAATATAGTGTTGTGAAGCTAAAAACAAAGTGGGATGGTAGATATGGAGCTAATTCACTTATTTCATCACCAAACTTCAAAAATTCTTCTATATTTGATGAAAATTTTGTAGCAATAGAAATGAATAAGGGTGAAATAATGTTCAATAAACCAATCTATGTTGGTATGTCAATTCTAGATATATCTAAAATTAAACTTTATGAATTTCATTATGAATACATGAAACCAATATTCAAAGAAAAATGTACTGCATTGTATACTGACACAGATAGTTTAATTTATGAGATATCATGTGACGACATTTATAGTATATTAAGAGTAGATTGTCACAAATATTTTGACACCAGCGATTATTCTCCATCGAATATATGGGGAATCCCTTTAGTTAATAAAAACGTTTTGGGCTTAATGAAAGATGAACTGTTTGATAAAATTATTACCGAATTTGTAGGTCTTAGATAAAAAATGTATGCAATTAGAGTTGATGGTGTGGATAAAATAAAAAAACCTAAGGGCGTAAAAAGACATATAGTTGCTAATGAAATAACTGTTGATGATTATTTAGAGTACTTAAATATTAAACAAAATAAAATGATCACACAAAATCTAATTCGATCAAAATCTCATAATGTATACACTATAAAACAAACCAAAATCGCATTGAATCCATATGATGATAAGAGAGCATTAATTGTAAACTCACATAATACTTTACCTTGGGGGCATTATAGCTTAAGAACTAACACATTAATGTAGATAATATATATACAATAAATTGGTTTTATTATTATTATATTATAAATTTTGCGTGAACATTAATAATTTATTTATAATATACTGATTTTTATTTAAGTAAAACATATACATACTATAAAATACTTTAATTTAAATAAAACATATACTATGAAATAAAAGAGTTTGATTGATAAGAATTAAAGTAAAGATGTGATTATATAGAATTAAAAAATAAATAAAAAAATTTTTTTTGTAATATACAGATTGTATTTAAGTAAAACATACACTTTTGAAATAATTTAATTTATTGAATAATAATGTTTTTAAATTAAGTAAAACACATACTATGAAATAAAAGAGTTTGATTTATAAGAACTTAAGTAAAGATGTGATTATATTGGAATTAATAAATAAATAAAAGGAAATATTTTAAAATACCAAATTTTTTGTTTTATTTATCAAAAAACTTATATATATATGTATTGTTTTTTAATTGCTACATAACTTTTTTTAGTTTAAATTAGTGAAACATTTTTTTTATTACCACCTCATATATACCAAAAACAAAATAAAACTAATATATTTATTTTTTTCTAAAACAAAATTTATTTACATAAGTAATATAAATTTTTTTTATTGTATATTTTTTTTTGCAAACATATAATAATATGGTGAAGATAAGACGTTAACATTGCGTCTAATTTATTATGACCTAGTAATAGATTTCATGGTCATTATTATTATTGTTTGATAAGAAAAATTATTGTTTTGTTTGATGATAAGGATTTCATTAACAAAATTATTGTTTTGTTTGTGATGTAGTGAGGAATTCCCATGTTGATGATAAGAGCTCAACATTACGCTAATATTATTAATTTCTCATTTTTTCAAAAGTTATATATAGTTATCACTGTTTTGTTTTTTCTATAAAACTAATTTATTTGCTTTTATTTTAATCAATTGCTGTGACGTAGTGAGGAATTCCATGTTGATGATAAGACCTTAGCAAAACCAATCTATGTCGGTATGTCAATTCTAGAATAACATACCAGCATTAGATTGGTCATCATTAAAAACAATAACTACATTTGATTAATGAAAACAACTTGTTAGCTGTTAGCTGTTAGCTGTTACCTGTTAGCTGTTACCTGTTAGCTGTTACCTGTTACCTGTTACCTATTTAAATCAAAACACATCTGTTGCAATATCTGTTGATATCAGACCTCTAACCCAACATAGGAAATAAAAAATAATATGGATCGAAAATTAATTAAGGATATTATAAGAACTAGGAAAGCCATACTTGAAAAATATAAAATTTTAAAGAGCGGAAGATTTATTGCGGATGCAGCCTTAGAAAATACTTTTAAATCTATCAGTAAATCTTTGAAACATTTTGTGGAGGTTGTAAAACCACAAAAAATCCAAATTAAGCAAGAACCAAAGCATTTACAATTCAAAAAAAAGATGAGAGTATTCAAAAAACAAAAAACTTCCACACCAGTCGAAAAATCACACACCAATACAAATTCATTATATGAAACACCTTCATTCTTAAAAGCTATTACCGTATATAGATAAACAAATAGCTGGACTTAAAGCTGAATATTATGATTTTAGAGAAAATATGGATCAATCTTATGTTGAAGTAGAAGAAATGGTTGCTATATATAAGAAAAGTATTGAGGAATACATAAAAATAAAATTAGATGGTGTAGAAAAATAAGACATCATAATTAAAAGAGTATAATATGATTTATAATATGTTATAATGAGTAATAGACAAGTTGTTGTTGATGAACTACATAAACCGGCTCGTAAGAACTTTAAGCGTCGTCGTGTCATTCAAAAGGGTACAGATGATTTATGGCAAGCAGATTTGGTTGAAATGGGGGCTTATGCTACTCAGAATAAAGGTTATCGATACATGTTAACAATAAATGATACATTTTCTAAATTCGGTTGGGCAATACCTATTAAGAATAAAACTGGATTGAGTGTAAGCGAAGCGTTTCAATCGGTATTGACTGAAGGTCGCATTCCTAAGAATCTGCAAACTGATTTGATCCATTCCTAAAATTGCTATCAAAGTGACCGATTCCTAAAATTGCTATCATATGTACAGCGAACTGTTAATGCTTCATTTTCAAATAAAAAAAGCTGCCAATTTGGAAGAGTGCTTCATATACCCTTTTGGTCTACCTAGGATTTAGTGAAAACGAAGAATTAAATAAAAATTATGATTTTTACAAAACTCCCAGTGTGGTACAATTTAAAATAACAATCAAGTTTTTATAAATAAGTACTTGAATTTGTAATACTATATATGTACTAAACTCGAAATGTAATATACATAATTATGTTTTTATTCTATAAATTTCGAAATTTTTGCCCCTGTAAAATGAAGAGGGTTGAAGGTACGTGTCTCAATTTTGTATAGAAGGTGTAGGTGTGTATTTTTGAGAAAATAATTTCTCATTTTTTCAATCTAGTCCACCGCTGAGGTGCTGCAGCCTCTTTCATAAACTTACCTCCTCACCCATAATAAAAGGGAAAGGGGTAAAAATTTCGAATGTTTTCGAAAGGTACCAATCTATTATACCAAGCTTACAAGATATAAGACCCTATCTGAAATGCGGCTTATTTTATAGTCATTTTAAGTTCCAAATATTCAATTTTCATAAACTATATAATAAATTTTGAAATGTAACATTTCTAAGTGATGTAGCTTAGAGGGGGTTGCAGGTAGGGAAATAAATTTTTGGCACAAGTTGTAAGATAGTATTTTTAAGAAAATAATTTCTCATTTTTTCAATCTAGTCCCCCACTGAGGTGCTGCAGCCTCTTTCATAAACTTACCCCCTCACCCATAATAAAAGGGAGAGGGGTAAAATTTTTGAATGGTTTCGAAAGTGTTGTGGAATAAAAAACGCCGTCCCTGTATTTTTGTTATATTTGAACCCAAAATATTTGCATTACGCATTGCGAAATAATATTAAAAAATATTATTTAAATAAATTAACTATGTCATAAAGTTAATAAACTTAGAATATAATAAATAATGCTTAGTGCACATTTATGCAATGTATGCAATTTTGGGTAACAACAAATACAAATAATAATAATTATTACTAATTATGATTGCGCAAAATAATTATGATTGCGCAAATTGATTAATTGTATTATTATTGGAACAAAGTCTATTTACATTTTTAATGTAAACAAAAAGCTGAGAAGTAAAAAAGTGTGTATAAATAATGCGGTTTTTATGGTAATTCGGAGAGTTGAAATTTATTCAGCTTACAGTTAACAGCTTTCAGAATTAAAGGTTCTGTACAAGGCTAATTTGTTAACATAAGTTTTGAATAAATAAATAGTTAATTTAGACTTTAAATATTTGAAGTTTTATTTAAATTATTACGGTCCCAGTTCAATAGGAAAAAATATTATATAGATTGGCTATAGCCAGAATATAATATATCCTAAACATTTGAACATAACATTGGCGCAGCCCGGTTAACCAAGTACTACGTTTCTTGGTAGAACCACCATTTTTTGGACCACTATTGGAAATTTTTGAGGAAATCAAAAAAATATCAGGATTTGGTTCAAAAAAAAAAATCGAAGGAAGAGCAAAAGCATTTTTTTTTTGGAAATCAAGTCGAGAGCAATTTTAGCAGCCTACAACGAGAACGAGTACGTTACGTCAGTAAAATACAACGAAACACACAAAAACAAATACAAATAAACACCCTTGTACTTCGCGTGAAGCGAACAAGGGACAAACACGACGCAATTTTGCGTAGTTTCTGTTTAATTTGTATATTATTTTGTTGTAATAATTTTTTTTGGTATCAAAATACAAATCAAAGTAGTAGTTTTTTTGTTATATTTGCAATTGTTTTTACTGTTAGTAGATTTAAATACTTTAGTTTCATTACAAATATAATTTAGTTTTTGTTTTCACAAAAGAAATATATTTACTTTAGGTATATCCATTTTTTTTTTTAATTTTTATCGTTTTTTTTATTAAACAAAGTAATGCCGGTAACTTTTTATACGGTGGGAACAATACATAATACTAAGCACGGTAAAGTATGCAATAATTGTATACGCAACTGGCAAAGTATTACTTATCCCAAATTCGAGAAAAAACCATACAGTTGTATAGTTTGTAATAAAACTCTTCTTTGGTTAAAAGAATAAATAATATACCATTTTTCTTGTAATAATATACCATTGTTTTTTTTATGTATAAATAATTTTTTCCTAATATATATATATTATTATGAGAGCATAAAATAAAAAAAATGGAATGAAAATAAAATTATAGTTTTTTTTTCTACATGATTGATATAAATCGTTTTTTTTAAATAGTTTATTTTGTTTGGGATCTTTAGATCTAAATTTAAAGGAAATTAATTTTTTTTGTATTTGGCTAGTTAATGGAAAAAAGTATTAGAAAATTCTCAAAAAAAATTGAGAGCTTTTCATTCACTAACACAAGCCCAAAAAATATTTCTACTACTGATTCAAGTAGTACTTCAATTATGATTTCGACACCCTTACAAGGATCAATTTTTGACGAACAGCAAGGCGCCGTAGGAGGTGCGGTGCCAAAAACGAGTAGTTTCAGGGTACTTAGGTCAAAGAAAACTTATCCAAGGCCCAGTTTAAATATTTTAGAGGAAGAGGACAAATCTGACATAGAGAGAAATTTGTTAGGATCTACACCAAACAAATATCGGGTAAAATCAAATGTTAATGACCAAATCACTTTTGGTCAACCAAAATCACGGGACGCTATGGCGCCCCCTAGCGAATTTAAGACATTAAGAGAACCACACATATATGACTTCCCACAAAGAATTTACGAACCATTTCCAAAAGCTCTAACACCACCTTTACGTCAAAATAATACCATACTATTAGGACAAGGAAACGACAGATTTCATCAAACGGTAAATATGTCTTTTAGTGACGGAATGTTGTCAGTCACTGAGACATTCAAAACATTTTTGGTACATGTCCCAATATTTTCTGGAACAGGAGACAATCCTGCTCTAGACTTACAAAATTTCCTAACGTTAGCGGAGGAAGCTTACTATATTACGGAAGATACAGGAAGGGCATTTATCCTGACAAATTTAGTGAGAAGAAAATTAAGGGGGAAAGCAAATGCGCTTTTCCAAAATAAAAATATAATTGATTTCGATGAATTCAAAAGCATTCTGAGTAACCACTTCCTTCCTTATAAGGATCTTCCCCAATTAGCTAGGGAAGTAGAGGAGTGTTACCAAGGGCCGGACGAGGGAGTAGAAAATTTTGGGAGTAGGCTATTACAGAAACTTGAGGCCTATACAATAATGGTCGAAAATACCTATCCAGGAGAAGGTAGGGTATTAACGGAAGAAATGATGAAGGTTGCGAAACGAACCTTCATAAGGGGTTTACATTCGGAATCCTTAAAAAATTACGTAAGGTCACAAAATTGTTCCAGTGTAAAAGTAGCAGTTCAAAAGGCAAGGGATTACGCAAGGGAGGATTACGCTATTGGCAACTCATCAGAAAAACGATCAGGGGGGATGGATAGTGATATAACTACATTATTGAAAAAACTGTTAATAAAAATAGATAGCGGTGAAGAACGCAACAGGACAATAGGAGATCCACCCTCAAGGACACCCAACCACTTCCAACATAAAAATAAAAGAGATAACTACCCTAGGGAAGGGTATACAGCAGGAAAACCAAGTTTTCAAAGGCAAAATATGCCAAATTCAACATACAAAAATGAACGAAACACATCGAACTATAACAGATATAATAATTCCAGACCAGAAACCAACAATAATTTTAGAAACCATCTAAAATGTTATACTTGTGGTGAACCAGGCCACACTAGTCGTTATTGCAAAAGGAGTCAACCAAACACCCCATTTTGCACTATTTGTAAACGACAGGGACATTCTAGAGAACAATGTACAGGAGCCATGCAACCCGCGAACGTACGGATAATACAAAATAAATCAATGGACAAGATAAGGTCAACTGAAATGACCCAATTAGCAGTGGTTCAACATTGTGAATGGTGCGATTTTCCAGGACATGTAATTTTGCACTGCCCAGCCAGGCAAAAATACGAGGCACGTGCAGCCATGCAGTCGGGAAACGAATAAGAAGTGAGCCAAAAAACCCTGACTCATTTCTGCACATAAACTCATCGGGGGGACGGACTTTACAAGAAAAAACTTATTTAGATCCAATAGTGGAATTACCATTAAATATAACGAAAACAGGAGTAGCTAAACTTTTAATAGACACAGGAGCACAAGTTAGTGTATTAAAAAGGAATTCCTTAAATAATGACGCAAGGATTAATGCTAACAACAGCATTGCATTACGTACACTTCACGGACAAAACGAAACACTAGGTAGTTGTAAAGGAACATTTTTTAATGGAATACAATGTGAATTTCAAGTAACTAATATGGAAGAAAGAATACCAGGAGATGGTATTCTTGGTTACGATTTTTTATCGAAACATTGCAACATACAGGGTCCTTCTAAAATTTTAGAATTCACCCAGCTTGAAAGGATGAAAAAAGAATTCCAAGTTCCTTTCGTAGATGCAACTACGGAGCAACCCAACCAACCAAGTGTTCACTCGTTTCAAACCAACAGTGTTTCATACAATGAGAAAGAGTCAGCATTAATGGTAAACCACAAAATAGAAAATAAAAATAACTATGCAATAGAGAAAGTAAATTCACGTAATGAAAATGAGAACAAGGAAGAATTAACAGAAGAAAAACGAGAGCCAAAATTAAAAGGGAAAAATATAATAAAAATACCGGCCCGTACAGAAAAAATAATAGAGATACCTACAACGTTAGAAGGAGAACTAATAGTCACCTCAAAGGAAATTATACCAGGCGTCTTTCTGGGAAACGGCATCTGCAAAGCCAAAAGGGGTAAAATAATAGTGGGAATAATGAACATAAATAACGAAGAGAGAATTATAGAGAAAATAAAGCTTGAAACCCATAAACTAGAGGATTTTGAGATACGCACATTAAAAGTAGATAGTGAAAAACAGGTAAAAGAAACAAAAGAAAATGAACAATGGAATAATCATAAAATCCCGAAACGTAAAAGGGAGAAACAACAAAATAAGAACAAAACTAAGGAAACAGAAGGATTTATTAGATACATATTTAACGATTTCAAGGAGGAAAAAGGGACGGAAAATACGCGCATTAAAAAATTAAAAGAGGAGCTTATTTTAAAAACCGATCTCAATTCAGAGGAAAAGGAAAGCCTGAAAAAATCCTCACAGAATTCTCGGATATTTTTCATTTACCTGGTGACAACCTTCCCGGGACAAACAGTGTAACTCACAAAATCCCAATAAAACAGGACCAAAGTCCAATAAATAGCAGACAATATCGTTTAGCGGAATGCCACAAACAAGTTATAAACGAGGAAGAACTTTTAGAGGAGGACATTATTAAACCCAGTAAAAGTCCTTGGAACGCACCATTACTGGTAGTCCCAAAAAAGGCGGGTCCAAATGGTGAAAAACGCCACAGGGTGGTAATTGATTATCGAAAGTTAAATGAAGTAACAGTGGGGGACGCATTTCCACTCCCTAGAATCGAAGAAATATTGGATCAACTAGGAAGATCCAGATACTTCACTACCTTGGATCTGGCTAGTGGGTATCATCAGGTTCATCTGGAACCCAGCGATCGGGAAAAAACAGCATACGGGCACTTTGAATTCAAAAGAATGCCTTTCGGACTCACGGGAGCGCCCGCTACTTTCCAACGGTTAATGAATTATGTTTTATCAGGGTTACAAGGAATAAAGTGTTTCGTCTACCTAGACGATATTGTCATATATGAAAATAACTTAAAACTGCAACCGGAAAAATGCAAATTTTTGAAACGAGAAGTTGTTTATCTGGGACATCAAATCACTTCGGAAGGAGTCCTACCTGATCCTGAAAAAACAAAATGTGTAAAGGAACATCCCGCTCCACGCACCACCAAGGAATTACAATCATTTTTGGGTCTAGTAAACTACTATCGACCATGTATGCCGGAATTAGCCAAAAAAGGGGCTATATTGTACAAAATGGCGACCAAATCGCAACCTTATAAGTGGACTTCGGAACATCAGGAAGCTTTCGAGCAGGTTAAAAATCTACTTATTCAACCACCTCTTCTAGCATATCCTGATTTTAATCATCCGTTTAATTTGACGACTGACGTTTGCAATTATGCGCTGGGAGCTGCATTATCTCAAGGTGAAGTGGGAAAAGACAAGCCAATTGCATACGCAGGGTATTAAACAAAGCGGAAAGGAATTATGCGACTATTGAAAAAGAAATGCTAGCCATATACTGGGCTATCAAAAATTTCCGCAGTTATCTTTTAGGAAGAAAATTCAAAGTATATACGGACCACAAACCTTTGATAAGTAAATATAAAAAGAGAGATTCGGAAGGAAGACTTAATAGATGGAAGGTCCGTCTAGCTGAATATGACTTTGAAATCCTGTATAAGGCAGGAAAAAATAACACAAATGCGGACGCACTTAGTCGCATTCCCATAATAGAACAAAATGAAGAACCCAGTAGCGAAGGTACAATAAACGCAATAACTAGGAGTAAAGACAAAAATGATATACAAAAAAATCAAGAATTTCCAAAACCAGAAAATGCAAAACACAAAAATCCACCCACGATAACAACGGAACCAGTAAAAAATACCGTGGACGTCGATTATGAGAGTGACTCATCTAGTTCAATCATATCCGAAAAAGGAAATCAAGCAATAACACTAACATCTAAAGATGAAATAGAAGCAGTAATTAAAAAATATCACGATTCCCCACTAGGAGGACACATGGGGGTACACAAAACATACTATAGAATTCGGCAATTCTATAAATGGAAAAAAATGTTTTATGACATTAGTAAATTTGTGAAAAAATGTACCAAGTGTCAACGAGTTAAAAGAGGAAGAATAACAAAAATGCCTATGGTAATTACGGACACGGCATACAAACCTTTCGATAAAGTATATATGGACATTGTAGGTCCTTTCCCTGTTACTCACAGAGGAAACAAATACATCTTGCCTTTTCAAGATGACCTAACTAAAATATTGGACAGCATACCACTACCAAATCAAGAAGCCTTAACGGTAGCGGATGCATTTTATAGGAAAATAATCCTTAAATATTCTGTAATTCCACGTAGACTAATTACAGACCAAGGTACAAATTTTACGAGCGATTTAATTCAGCGGTTATGTAAACTGCTGAAAATAAAAAAAGTACAAACTACGGCATACCACCCGCAATCCAACGGTTCTTTGGAGAGAAGACATGGGCCTTTAGTTGAATACTTAAAAACCATTATTAATGAAAACGTACAAAGTTGGCACGAATGGCTAGGAGAAGCGGCTTTCTGTCATAACCATACACCACATATGGGGAGCAAATACTCGCCCATTTTCGCTCTTTATGGTTTTTGCGAGCCACTGCCCACTACCTTTAAACAAAACCCGGAACCAATTTATAACTTTGACGACCATTGTCAAGTCGTAAAAGCTAAAATGCAAAAAATTCACAAGGTAGCGCGGAAAAAATTAATAGAGGGGAAAATAAAATCAAAAGAGTACTACGACAAAAATAAAACAGAAACGGAATTTCAAATAGGGGACAAAGTCCTACTAAAAAATCAAATAAAAAACCACAAACTAAGCAGTGGGTGGTCAGGTCCATATACAATAATTGATGTAATGGACTCAGTCAACGTAAAAATTAAAATAGGGAAAGAGATTAAACGCTTCCATAATAACCGTTTAAAATTATGGCACGAATAATAGAAATAAAACAAAAAAAATTTACATTATATAAAATACTAACTAGAATTCATTTATATAATTATAAATATGTAACCTCTTCATTTTTTTTGTAATTAATTATAGAATTAATTAACTAACGCGAAACCGCATTTTTAAATTAAAAAAAAAAAAAAAACTTACCCAGTTTGGCACCCGAGGAAGAAACTGTGAGTGCGGCATATTCCTTGTTTTTTTAATGTAGACCGGTCGGAAGTTACAATGAGAATAACTATTTTTGAATCCCAAAATTATCATAACCGTACTTATAAAATAATTAAATTTGAAAACTGCATAGTCAAGGTAATAAATTTTTTTTTCACTTAAATTGATTTCACATAAAAAATAATAATTTAAAAACAAATAAATATATTATATCATATATCAAAAAAAAAATAAACACACAATTTCCGTTTTAATATACAAATATATATAACATAAAATATTATAAAACATTTGGTCAATATATATATAACACAAAAAAAAATACAATACTTAGATAACTATAAAAAATTATTCTAGTTTTTTTAGCGCACTAATGTTTTGAAGGAGTATAACGCTTACTCAAAAAAAAAAAATGGTTAGCAAGGATTCTTTAGTCGAGATTCTAACAATTTCCGCGACTTAGCTAATAAGTACACGAGTAAAATTTTTTTTCTGCACATATTTTTAGGAGTAATAATAATTAAATAAACAGTTTCAGCAAATGAGAAAGTAAATTTATAGCAAACGAGATTGAAATACGAAGATTGCACTCAACGGCAGCGCTTTTCGAAAATCAGGGACAAATGCTTATACATCGCGGACAAATTGAAGTATTTACTAAGTTTAACCTTACACCAAGGGAGGAGATCGAAAAATTTTCTAGATTACTAACACAAATGATTAACCAAACTTGTATTTTACTAACACAAATTAAAGTTAAGCAGGACCAAAACTGTAATTGGTGGCTTAAAAATTTAAATAAATACGCAAAGAAATTACAAAACGAATTAGACAAAACAAACCATTTTTTCTCACGAAGGGTAAAAAGAGGTTACATAAATTTCATAGGAAGTTTTTCAAAAACATTATTCGGTACAATGGATAATGAGGATTCAGAGAAAATATATGAACGATTGGACAAATTACAAAATGAGGGGGACAGACGACTCGAATTAATAACAAAAAACGCAGCTATAGTAACTTCAAATTTAGATTATATTAAAGAATCGGTATTAAATTTAACTGAACACGAAGAAGAAATGGGTAGAAAAATGCAACTGATAGAAACAAAAATTTTGTCAGAACACAATGCAATGGGAGTAGGTATCAAAACAAATACATACCAGTTAGAAATGGACCAAGCCATAGCAGTGGCACAGAATAAATTCAACGAAGTACAAAATCTGATAAGAGAGCAGGGGGAAGTAATAAACGCATTACAAAATCACAAATTGCACCCAGCAATTCTGGACTCAACAGTTTTATCTCAATTAGTTTACAATATTACAGAAGGTATGTGTCATGACGCATTACATTCCATACAAGTTTTGAATCAAATAACAATTATAGAAACTTTACAACAAGACGGACAAGTTAGGATTAGAATTATTATACCTTGGCTAGAAAAGGAGCAATTTCAGATTTTTAAATTATATCCACTACCTATTCCATTAGAAAATCATCATTTTACAATGGTAACTCTAGAATGGGACTATTTAGGAAAAAGTGACTGGGGTCATTATTTACATTTTTCAAATCAAGAATTTAACGAAAATTGTGTATCAGTAGGTGAATCAGGGATAAATAAATTTATAATGTGTAAACAAACACAACCAAAGTTGTTACAGGCGCCACCTAATAACTGCGTGTTAGAAATTTTCCAACACCAGAAACAAATTATAAAAATTGTAATTATAAAATAATATCGGATTTAACCAATCAATTAATACCCATGCACTCCACAAATAGTTGGATATACATGTTCAATAGCAATCAGGAATTAGTAAGCTATTGCAATCCTATTACAACAAAAATAAAGTTAACTGGAGTAGGTATTTTAAAACTGAAAGGAAATTGCGTATATATATTAGGAATTCTAGAAATTCCCTTTCATAAAATTTTCGAACGAACTATAGACGAAACTAACGGCGGAATTTGGGCTCCACCAGCCATATCACTACTGGGTGAAATGAACCCCATATTATTAAACTTTACAACTCAACATAATTTAACAACAGGTATTAAACTTACGGATACAAAGACATTAGCGGAAGAATTTAGGAAAAGGGGAAGGGGTTTAGAACAATTAAAATTAGACATCGAGAACGAACGCAAACGCACAGAAAAGGAACGACAAGGAGTAATCAAAGAAAGATGGCATATAGGAACATTAGGTTTCACTACTTTCATATGTATAATATTGGTTATTATAATCGTATTGCGATTATGTCTAAAAAATCGAAAGAAGAAAACAGGGACAAACATAGAAATAAACTTGACGAAATCACAAGACAACAAGCCGGAAATCCAAAATTTCCAACAAACAAATAAAAACGAAAAACAAACAATAAAACCTCACCTGCCATCTCACACCCTATCCACTAACAGAGCACTAGAATTCCCTACTAATAAAATAAAACCTACACAACATAATTCAAAAAAATTTTAACCCAGAAAACTACCTGCTCTAACTTTTCGCGAATAATAATTAACTAGCCAATTACAAAAAAAAAAAAAAAAAAAGTAGAGTTTTATTAAAAAATAAATAAGTAATCTAAAAATAAATTCGCATACATTTATACTGAGTTAAATTAAATTAAGAAATTTAAATGAAAGAAAATGGATGTATTTAATGGATATATTTAAAGTAGAGGAAATAAGAAAATAAATTTTTGTTTAGATAATTATATATGTACTAAAAATTAAAATTGAAATTGTAATATATAAATTAAGGTAAAAAAAAAAAAAATTAAAAAAAAAAAAAAAAAAAAATTTGTTAAAAAAAAGGCAGTTATATGTAATCTGTAATAAAATTAAAATAAGAAAAAAGTAAGAATTTGAAATAAAACTTTATGACAAAATAAATCGATTGTTAATATGTAACTGAAAAAAAAAAAAAAGGGATAAAAGGGGAAGGAATTGGAAGAATAGTAAATTTAAAAATGATTAAAACTAGTTTGATTTAAATAAATGGAAAAATGTTTTGTAAATTATATTATAGTAATGAAAATTAAGAGAAATATGTATGTAATAAAAAAGAAGAATTATTTAATGAAAATGAAGAAATATTTAAAGTAAATTTTTTTTAAAAATCAGAATGAAGAATTATTATTTAATGAAAATGAAGAAATATAAAAATAAATATATAAAGTTGTTTAAAGAATTATTTAATATTGTAAAGGAAGAAATATGTAAAGTTGTAAAATAAAAATGAAGAATTATTTAATATTGCTTAAAATGAAAATGAAAAAATTAAAGTTGTATATTTGAAACATGAATATTGTTGAAATAAAAAAAAAAATAATATTTAAAGTTTTATACTTAATATTGTTTAAAATGAGAAAATGAAGAATTGTTTAAAGTTTTATTTGAAAAATGTAAATTGTATATTAATGTTTATATTATGTTTGTGAAAGGAAAATATTGTTTAATATTAATAAGAGAATAAAGAAAATTGAAGAATTGTTTAAAAATAGAGACAATGAATTGTAAAATGATTAAAAACTGAAATGAAGAATTGAGATATAAAATGTAAATTTGTTATGAAAAGAATTGGAAAAGTTATGATCATAAAATTATAGAAATTAAATTGAAAATATTGAAATAAGATTGTATAAATTTAATACATAAATGTTTTAGGGAAACGACCGAGCCTATTCTCTTAAAGATAGGTGAAATTTCTTAACCAATTGTTAAGAGTGTATAATTCGGTTTTTAAAATAAGAATATTATATTTTTAGTATTTAAGTTAAGTCAGAACAATAATGATAATGTACAATGAACAATATGACAACCAAATAAAGCAAACTGTTTTCGGAATTTAAATTGTTTAAAATTAAAATGAAAATTATAAAATAATTTGAATTAATGTTGAAAAGAGAAATTTATTGAAAAGGAATTAAAAATGAAAAACAAAAAAAAATGAAATGAAAAAGTTATAAATAAATAAATTGTATTGTATAAAATTAGAGAAAAATTGATATATAAAAGGTATATATAGAAATAAAAAAAAAAAAAAATTTTTTGTAATTGTGAAAAAATTTAAAATAAAAAATGTATAACAAAAAATGTATAACAAAAGCTGAATAAATTAAAAACTTCTGAATTACCATATATAAAAAAAAATGTACCCATTTCTTTTACTTCAAAATGGGAGGTGTTGTGGAATAAAAAACGCCGTCCCTGTATTTTTGTTATATTTGAACCCAAAATATTTGCATTACGCATTGCGAAATAATATTAAAAAATATTATTTAAATAAATTAACTATGTCATAAAGTTAATAAACTTAGCATATAATAAATAATGCTTAGTGCACATTTATGCAATGTATGCAATTTTGGGTAACACCAAATACAAATAATAATAATTATTACTAATTATGATTGCGCAAAATAATTATGATTGCGCAAATTGATTAATTGTATTATTATTGGAACAAAGTCTATTTACATTTTTAATGTAAGCAAAAAGCTGAGAAGTAAAAAAGTGTGTATAAATAATGCGGTTTTTATGGTAATTCGGAGAGTTGAAATTTATTCAGCTTACAGTTAACAGCTTTCAGAATTAAAGCTTCTGTACAAGGCTAATTTGTTAACGTAAGTTTTGAATAAATAAATAGTTAATTTAGACTTTAAATATTTGAAGTTTTATTTAAATTATTACGCTCCCAGTTCAATAGGAAAAAATATTATATAGATTGGCTATAGCCAGAATATAATATATCCTAAACATTTGAACATAACATTGGCGCAGCCGGTTAACCAAGTACTACGTTTCTTGGTAGAACCACCATTTTTTGGACCACTATTGGAAATTTAACCCTTTAGTTAATAAAAACGTTTTGGGCTTAATGAAAGATGAACTGTTTGGTAAAATTATTACCGAATTTGTAGGTCTTAGATAAAAAATGTATGCAATTAGAGTTGATGGTGTGGATAAAATAAAAAAACCTAAGGGCGTAAAAAGACATATAGTTGCTAATGAAATAACTGTTGATGATTATTTAGAGTGCTTAAATATTAAACAAAATAAAATGATCACACAAAATCTAATTCGATCAAAATCTCATAATGTATACACTATAAAACAAACCAAAATCGCATTGAATCCATATGATGATAAGAGAGCATTAATTGTAAACTCACATAATACTTTACCTTGGGGGCATTATAGCTTAAGAACTAACACATTAATGTAGATAATATATATACAATAAATTGGTTTTATTATTATTATATTATAAATTTTGCGTGAACATTAATAATTTATTTATAATATACTGATTTTTATTTAAGTAAAACATATACATACTATAAAATACTTTAATTTAAATAAAACATATACTATGAAATAAAAGAGTTTGATTGATAAGAATTAAAGTAAAGATGTGATTATATAGAATTAAAAAATAAATAAAAAAATTTTTTTTGTAATATACAGATTGTATTTAAGTAAAACATACACTTTTGAAATAATTTAATTTATTGAATAATAATGTTTTTAAATTAAGTAAAACACATACTATGAAATAAAAGAGTTTGATTTATAAGAACTTAAGTAAAGATGTGATTATATTGGAATTAATAAATAAATAAAAGGAAATATTTTAAAATACCAAATTTTTTGTTTTATTTATCAAAAAACTTATATATATATGTATTGTTTTTTAATTGCTACATAACTTTTTTTAGTTTAAATTAGTGAAACATTTTTTTTATTACCACCTCATATATACCAAAAACAAAATAAAACTAATATATTTATTTTTTTCTAAAACAAAATTTATTTACATAAATAATATAAATTTTTTTTATTGTATATTTTTTTTTGCAAACATATAATAATATGGTGAAGATAAGACGTTAACATTGCGTCTAATTTATTATGACCTAGTAATAGATTTCATGGTCATTATTATTATTGTTTGATAAGAAAAATTATTGTTTTGTTTGATGATAAGGATTTCATTAACAAAATTATTGTTTTGTTTGTGATGTAGTGAGGAATTCCCATGTTGATGATAAGAGCTCAACATTACGCTAATATTATTAATTTCTCATTTTTTCAAAAGTTATATATAGTTATCACTGTTTGGTTTTTCTATAAAACTAATTTATTTGCTTTTATTTTAATCAATTGCTGTGACGTAGTGAGGAATTCCATGTTGATGATAAGACCTTAGCAAAACCAATCTATGTCGGTATGTCAATTCTAGAATAACATACCAGCATTAGATTGGTCATCATTAAAAACAATAACTACATTTGATTAATGAAAACAACTTGTTAGCTGTTAGCTGTTAGCTGTTACCTGTTAGCTGTTAGCTGTTACCTGTTAGCTGTTACCTGTTAGCTGTTACCTGTTACCTGTTACCTATTTAAATCAAAACACATCTGTTGCAATATCTGTTGATATCAGACCTCTAACCCAACATAGGAAATAAAAAATAATATGGATCGAAAATTAATTAAGGATATTATAAGAACTAGGAAAGCCATACGTGAAAAATATAAAATTTTAAAGAGCGGAAGATTTATTGCGGATGCAGCCTTAGAAAATACTTTTAAATCTATCAGTAAACCTTTGAAACATTTTGTTGAGGTTGTAAAACCACAAAAAATCCAAATTAAGCAAGAACCAAAGCATTTACAATTCAAAAAAAAGATGAGGGTATTCAAAAAACAAAAAACTTCCACACCAGTCGAAAAATCACACACCAATACAAATTCATTATATGAAACACCTTCATTCTTAAAAGCTATTGCCGTATATAGATAAACAAATAGCTGGACTTAAAGCTGAATATTATGATTTTAGAGAAAATATGGATCAATCTTATGTTGAAGTAGAAGAAATGGTTGCTATATATAAGAAAAGTATTGAGGAATATATAAAAATAAAATTAGATGGTGTAGAAAAATAAGACATCATAATTAAAAGAGTATAATATGATTTATAATATGTTATAATGAGTAATAGACAAGTTGTTGTTGATGAACTACATAAACCGGCTCGTAAGAACTTTAAGCGTCGTCGTGTCATTCAAAAGGGTACAGATGATTTATGGCAAGCAGATTTGGTTGAAATGGGGGCTTATGCTACTCAGAATAAAGGTTATCGATACATGTTAACAATAAATGATACATTTTCTAAATTCGGTTGGGCAATACCTATTAAGAATAAAACTGGATTGAGTGTAAGCGAAGCGTTTCAATCGGTATTGACTGAAGGTCGCATTCCTAAGAATCTGCAAACTGATTTGATCCATTCCTAAAATTGCTATCAAAGTGACCGATTCCTAAAATTGCTATCATATGTACAGCGAACTGTTAATGCTTCATTTTCAAATAAAAAAAGCTGCCAATTTGGAAGAGTGCTTCATATACCCTTTTGGTCTACCTAGGATTTAGTGAAAACGAAGAATTAAATAAAAATTATGATTTTTACAAAACTCCCAGTGTGGTACAATTTAAAATAACAATCAAGTTTTTATAAATAAGTACTTGAATTTGTAATACTATATATGTACTAAACTCGAAATGTAATATACATAATTATGTTTTTATTCTATAAATTTCGAAATTTTTGCCCCTGTAAAATGAAGAGGGTTGAAGGTACGTGTCTCAATTTTGTATAGAAGGTGTAGGTGTGTATTTTTGAGAAAATAATTTCTCATTTTTTCAATCTAGTCCACCGCTGAGGTGCTGCAGCCTCTTTCATAGGTGCTGCAGCCTCTTTCGTAAGCTCCTCACCCATAATAAAAGGGAAAGGGGTAAAAATTTCGAATGTTTTCGAAAGGTACCAATCTATTATACCAAGCTTACAAGATAAGACCCTATCTGAAATGCGGCTTATTTTATAGTCATTTTAAGTTCCAAATATTCAATTTTCATAAACTATATAATAAATTTTGAAATGTAACATTTCTAAGTGATGTAGCTTAGAGGGGGTTGCAGGTAGGGAAATAAATTTTTGGCACAAGTTGTAAGATAGTATTTTTAAGAAAATAATTTCTCATTTTTTCAATCTAGTCCCCCACTGAGGTGCTGCAGCCTCTTTCATAAACTTACCCCTCACCCATAATAAAAGGGAGAGGGGTAAATTTTTTGAATGGTTTCGAAAGTGTTGTGGAATAAAAAACGCCGTCCCTGTATTTTTGTTATATTTGAACCCAAAATATTTGCATTAATCATTGCGAAATAATATTAAAAAATATTATTTAAATAAATTAACTATGTCATAAAGTTAATAAACTTAGAATATAATAAATAATGCTTAGTGCACATTTATGCAATGTATGCAATTTTGGGTAACAACAAATACAAATAATAATAATTATTACTAATTATGATTGCGCAAAATAATTATGATTGCGCAAATTGATTAATTGTATTATTATTGGAACAAAGTCTATTTACATTTTTAATGTAAACAAAAAGCTGAGAAGTAAAAAAGTGTGTATAAATAATGCGGTTTTTATGGTAATTCGGAGAGTTGAAATTTATTCAGCTTACAGTTAACAGCTTTCAGAATTAAAGGTTCTGTACAAGGCTAATTTGTTAACATAAGTTTTGAATAAATAAATAGTTAATTTAGACTTTAAATATTTGAAGTTTTATTTAAATTATTACGCTCCCAGTTCAATAGGAAAAAATATTATATAGATTGGCTATAGCCAGAATATAATATATCCTAAACATTTGAACATAACATTGGCGCAGCCGGTTAACCAAGTACTACGTTTCTTGGTAGAACCACCATTTTTTGGACCACTATTGGAAATTTTTGAGGAAATCAAAAAAATCAGGATTTGGTTCAAAAAAAAAATCGAAGGAAGAGCAAAAGCATTTTTTTTTTTGGAAATCAAGTCGAGAGCAATTTTAGCAGCCTACAACGAGAACGAGTACGTTACGTCAGTAAAATACAACGAAACACACAAAAACAAATACAAATAAACACCCTTGTACTTCGCGTGAAGCGAACAAGGGACAAACACGACGCAATTTTGCGTAGTTTCTGTTTAATTTGTATATTATTTTGTTGTAATAATTTTTTTTGGTATCAAAATACAAATCAAAGTAGTAGTTTTTTTGTTATATTTGCAATTGTTTTTACTGTTAGTAGATTTAAATAGTTTAGTTTCATTACAAATATAATTTAGTTTTTGTTTTCACAAAAGAAATATATTTACTTTAGGTATATCCATTTTTTTTTTTAATTTTTATCGTTTTTTTTATTAAACAAAGTAATGCCGGTAACTTTTTATACGGTGGGAACAATACATAATACTAAGCACGGTAAAGTATGCAATAATTGTATACGCAACTGGCAAAGTATTACTTATCCCAAATTCGAGAAAAAACCATACAGTTGTATAGTTTGTAATAAAACTCTTCTTTGGTTAAAAGAATAAATAATATACCATTTTTCTTGTAATAATATACCATTGTTTTTTTTATGTATAAATAATTTTTTCCTAATATATATATATTATTATGAGAGCATAAAATAAAAAAAATGGAATGAAAATAAAATTATAGTTTTTTTTTCTACATGATTGATATAAATCGTTTTTTTTAAATAGTTTATTTTGTTTGGGATCTTTAGATCTAAATTTAAAGGAAATTAATTTTTTTTGTATTTGGCTAGTTAATGGAAAAAAGTATTAGAAAATTCTCAAAAAAAATTGAGAGCTTTTCATTCACTAACACAAGCCCAAAAAATATTTCTACTACTGATTCAAGTAGTACTTCAATTATGATTTCGACACCCTTACAAGGATCAATTTTTGACGAACAGCAAGGCGACGTAGGAGGTGCGGTGCCAAAAACGAGTAGTTTCAGTGTACTTAGGTCAAAGAAAACTTATCCAAGGCCCAGTTTAAATATTTTAGAGGAAGAGGACAAATCTGACATAGAGAGAAATTTGTTAGGATCTACACCAAACAAATATCGGGTAAAATCAAATGTTAATGACCAAATCACTTTTGGTCAACCAAAATCACGGGACGCTATGGCGCCCCCTAGCGAATTTAAGACATTAAGAGAACCACACATATATGACTTCCCACAAAGAATTTACGAACCATTTCCAAAAGCTCTAACACAACCTTTACGTCAAAATAATACCATACTATTAGGACAAGGAAACGACAGATTTCATCAAACGGTAAATATGTCTTTTAGTGACGGAATGTTGTCAGTCACTGAGACATTCAAAACATTTTTGGTACATGTCCCAATATTTTCTGGAACAGGAGACAATCCTGCTCTAGACTTACAAAATTTCCTAACGTTAGCGGAGGAAGCTTACTATATTACGGAAGATACAGGAAGGGCATTTATCCTGACAAATTTAGTGAGAAGAAAATTAAGGGGGAAAGCAAATGCGCTTTTCCAAAATAAAAATATAATTGATTTCGATGAATTCAAAAGCATTCTGAGTAACCACTTCCTTCCTTATAAGGATCTTCCCCAATTAGCTAGGGAAGTAGAGGAGTGTTACCAAGGGCCGGACGAGGGAGTAGAAAATTTTGGGAGTAGGCTATTACAGAAACTTGAGGCCTATACAATAATGGTCGAAAATACCTATCCAGGAGAAGGTAGGGTATTAACGGAAGAAATGAGGAAGGTTGCGAAACGAACCTTCATAAGGGGTTTACATTCGGAATCCTTAAAAAATTACGTAAGGTCACAAAATTGTTCCAGTTTAAAAGTAGCAGTTCAAAAGGCAAGGGATTACGCAAGGGAGGATTACGCTATTGGCAACTCATCAGAAAAACGATCAGGGGGGATGGATAGTGATATAACTACATTATTGAAAAAACTGTTAATAAAAATACATAGCGGTGAAGAACGCAACAGGACAATAGGAGATCCACCCTCAAGGACACCCAACCACTTCCAACATAAAAATAAAAGAGATAACTACCCTAGGGAAGGGTATACAGCAGGAAAACCAAGTTTTCAAAGGCAAAATATGCCAAATTCAACATACAAAAATGAACGAAACACATCGAACTATAACAGATATAATAATTCCAGACCAGAAACCAACAATAATTTTAGAAACCATCTAAAATGTTATACTTGTGGTGAACCAGGCCACACTAGTCGTTATTGCAAAAGGAGTCAACCAAACACCCCATTTTGCACTATTTGTAAACGACAGGGACATTCTAGAGAACAATGTACAGGAGCCATGCAACCCGCGAACGTACGGATAATACAAAATAAATCAATGGACAAGACAAGGTAAACTGAAATGACCCAATTAGCAGTGGTTCAACATTGTGAATGGTGCGATTTTCCAGGACATGTAATTTTGCACTGCCCAGCCAGGCAAAAATACGAGGCACGTGCAGCCATGCAGTCGGAAAACGAATAAGAAGTGAGCCAAAAAACCCTGACTCATTTCTGCACATAAACTCATCGGGGGGACGGACTTTACAAGAAAAAACTTATTTAGATCCAATAGTGGAATTACCATTAAATATAACGAAAACAGGAGTAGCTAAACTTTTAATAGACACAGGAGCACAAGTTAGTGTATTAAAAAGGAATTCCTTAAATAATGACGCAAGGATTAATGCTAACAACAGCATTGCATTACGTACACTTCACGGACAAAACGAAACACTAGGTAGTTGTAAAGGAACATTTTTTAATGGAATACAATGTGAATTTCAAGTAACTAATATGGAAGAAAGAATACCAGGCGATGGTATTCTTGGTTACGATTTTTTATCGAAACATTGCAACATACAGGGTCCTTCTAAAATTTTAGAATTCACCCAGCTTGAAAGGATGAAAAAAGAATTCCAAGTTCCTTTCGTAGATGCAACTACGGAGCAACCCAACCAACCAAGTGTTCACTCGTTTCAAACCAACAGTGTTTCATACAATGAGAAAGAGTCAGCATTAATGTTAAACCACAAAATAGAAAATAAAAATAACTATGCAATAGAGAAAGTAAATTCACGTAATGAAAATGAGAACAAGGAAGAATTAACAGAAGAAAAACGAGAGCCAAAATTAAAAGGGAAAAATATAATAAAAATACCAGCCCGTACAGAAAAAATAATAGAGATACCTACAACGTTAGAAGGAGAACTAATAGTCACCTCAAAGGAAATTATACCAGGCGTCTTTCTGGGAAACGGCATTTGCAAAGCCAAAAGGGGTAAAATAATAGTGGGAATAATGAACATAAATAACGAAGAGAGAATTATAGAGAAAATAAAGCTTGAAACCCATAAACTAAAGGATTTTGAGATACGCACATTAAAAGTAGATAGTGAAAAACAGGTAAAAGAAACAAAAGAAAATGAACAATGGAATAATCATAAAATCCCGAAACGTAAAAGGGAGAAACAACAAAATAAGAACAAAACTAAGGAAACAGAAGGATTTATTAGATACATATTTAACGATTTCAAGGAGGAAAAAGGGACAGAAAATACGCGCATTAAAAAATTAAAAGAGGAGCTTATTTTAAAAACCGATCTCAATTCAGAGGAAAAGGAAAGCCTGAAAAAATCCTCACAGAATTCTCGGATATTTTTCATTTACCTGGTGACAACCTTCCCGGGACAAACAGTGTAACTCACAAAATCCCAATAAAACAGGCCCAAAGTCCAATAAATAGCAGACAATATCGTTTAGCGGAATGCCACAAACAAGTTATAAACGAGGAAGAACTTTTAGAGGAGGACATTATTAGTCCCAGTAAAAGTCCTTGGAACGCACCATTACTGGTAGTCCCAAAAAGGCGGGTCCAAATGGTGAAAAACGCCACAGGGTGGTAATTGATTATCGAAAGTTAAATGAAGTAACAGTGGGGGACGCATTTCCACTCCCTAGAATCGAAGAAATATTGGATCAACTAGGAAGATCCAGATACTTCACTACCTTGGATCTGGCTAGTGGGTATCATCAGGTTCATCTGGAACCCAGCGATCGGGAAAAAACAGCATTCAGTACAGCATACGGGCACTTTGAATTCAAAAGAATGCCTTTCGGACTCACGGGAGCGCCCGCTACTTTCCAACGGTTAATGAATTATGTTTTATCAGGGTTACAAGGAATAAAGTGTTTCGTCTACCTAGACGATATTGTCATATATGGTAGAAACTTACAGGTTCATGACGAAAAGCTAAAATCTATTTTCCAACGATTACGAGAAAATAACTTAAAACTGCAACCGGAAAAATGCAAATTTTTGTTGTTTATCTGGGACACCAAATCACTTCGGAAGGAGTCCTACCTGATCCTGAAAAAACAAAATGTGTAAAGGAACATCCCGCTCCACGCACTACCAAGGAATTACAATCATTTTTGGGTCTAGTAAACTACTATCGACCATGTATGCCGGAATTAGCCAAAAAAGGGGCTATATTGTACAAAATGGCGACCAAATCGCAACCTTATAAGTGGACTTCGGAACATCAGGAAGCTTTCGAGCAGGTTAAAAATCTACTTATTCAACCACCTCTTCTAGCATATCCTGATTTTAATCATCCGTTTAATTTGACGACTGACGCTTGCAATTATGCGCTGGGAGCTGCATTATCTCAAGGTGAAGTGGGAAAAGACAAGCCAATTGCATACGCCAGTAGGGTATTAAACAAAGCGGAAAGGAATTATGCGACTATTGAAAAAGAAATGCTAGCCATATACTGGGCTATCAAAAATTTCCGCAGTTATCTTTTAGGAAGAAAATTCAAAGTATATACGGACCACAAACCTTTGATAAGTGAATATAAAAAGAGAGATTCGGAAGGAAGACTTAATAGATGGAAGGTCCGTCTAGCTGAATATGACTTTGAAATCCTGTATAAGGCAGGAAAAAATAACACAAATGCGGACGCACTTAGTCGCATTCCCATAATAGAACAAAATGAAGAACCCAGTAGTGAAGGTACAATAAACGCAATAACTAGGAGTAAAGCAAAAAATGAAATACAAAAAAATCAAGAATTTCCAAAACCAGAAAATGCAAAACAAAAAAATCCACCCACGATAACAACGGAACCAGTAAAAAATACCGTGGACGTCGATTATGAGAATGACTCATCTAGTTCAAGCATATCCGAAAAAGGAAATCAAGCAATAACACTAACATCTAAAGATGAAATAGAAGCAGTAATTAAAAAATATCACGATTCCCCACTAGGAGGACACATGGGGGTACACAAAACATACTATAGAATTCGGCAATTCTATAAATGGAAAAAAATGTTTTATGACATTAGTAAATTTGTGAAAAAATGTACCAAGTGTCAACGAGTTAAAAGAGGAAGAATAACAAAAATGCCTATGGTAATTACGGACACGGCATACAAACCTTTCGATAAAGTATATATGGACATTGTAGGTCCTTTCCCCGTTACTCACAGAGGAAACAAATACATCTTGCCTTTTCAAGATGACCTAACTAAAATATTGGACTGCATACCACTACCAAATCAAGAAGCCTTAACGGTAGCGGATGCATTTTATAGGAAAATAATCCTTAAATATTCTATAATTCCACGTAGACTAATTACAGACCAAGGTACAAATTTTACGAGCGATTTAATTCAGCGGTTATGTAAACTGCTGAAAATAAAAAAAGTACAAACTACGGCATACCACCCGCAATCCAACGGTTCTTTGGAGAGAAGACATGGGCCTTTAGTTGAATACTTAAAAAGCATTATTAATGAAAACGTACAAAGTTGGCACGAATGGCTAGGAGAAGCGGCTTTCTGTCATAACCATACACCACATATGGGGAGCAAATACTCGCCCATTTTCGCTCTTTATGGTTTTTGCGAGCCACTGCCCACTACCTTTAAACAAAACCCGGAACCAATTTATAACTTTGACGACCATTGTCAAGTCGTAAAAGCTAAAATGCAAAAAATTCACAAGGTAGCGCGGAAAAAATTAATAGAGGGGAAAATAAAATCAAAAGAGTACTACGACAAAAATAAAACAGAAACGGAATTTCAAATAGGGGACAAAGTCCTACTAAAAAATCAAATAAAAAACCACAAACTAAGCAGTGGGTGGTCAGGTCCATATACAATAATTGATGTAATGGACTCAGTCAACGTAAAAATTAAAATAGGGAAAAAGATTAAACGCGTCCATAATAACCGTTTAAAATTATGGCACGAATAATAGAAATAAAACAAAAAAAATTTACATTATATAAAATACTAACTAGAATTCATTTATATAATTATAAATATGTAACCTTTTCATTTTTTTTGTAATTAATTATAGAATTAATTAACTAACGCGAACCGCATTTTTAATAACATCAGAGCCTAACTAGCCAGGTTGTCAACCAGCCAGTAGGTAAATAGTTCTTGAACATACTCAAGAAGTGCAACAAGGTTTGTTACAACTCTGATATTAAAAAAAAAAAATTCATCAAAAATCGCGACAAAAATACTTAAAGTAGCAGTAATATTTTAAATATGGAAACATACTACTTAGTACTGCGAGCTATTTAATAAAATTAGTAAAATAGTACTTAAAATTATATGTTATGAACTATCAGGTTTACAAAATATTACCTGATAATTCGTGTTTTTTATACCGAGTACCGTGTGCAAAACAAACAAGTTTACAAAGGCAATCTACTTTACTGCACCACGGTCAATTTAAATTTACTTTAAGTTAACAATAAAAAATTTTTTAAAACAAACTCGGTTTATTTAAAAATTTTTTTTAGTTAAAAATATATAAAAATATAAAAGGGGTTAATATTAATAAAGTCAGTCAAAAAAAAAAAAAAAATAATAACTCACGGTTTTTTTTGGGTATCTAACCCAAAGGGAATCCCACGTAGATAATAAACAATCTGCATTTTTTATCACACGTCGTGTAGTTTTTGGTTATCCCTCGTCGAATATAATTATTTTTTTTCTTCTGCATCTAAAAAACAAAATACATAGTTAGTAATTATAATTAATTAAAATCTAAATAAAATAAGAAAACACAAAAAAAACACAAAAAAAAAACTCCAAAACCCCGGTTAACAAATTTTTTTCCCGGAAAACCTGAAAAAATACACTAAGATTGAAAAAATCTTATTTAACGATAAACACAAAAATATACTTATCTAAACCTCAAGTAGGTACCAACGTTAATTCCTGTCAGTCATATATCATCACTAATTCGACCATTAACACCAACATCAGCGTACACGAATCTGTAGTTGGCATCAACAATTGCCATTAAAACGAATGAATGGGTTCCTTTGTAGCACCAATAATTAGAGCCAAATCCATTTAGTGGTTTAATTTTACAATGTTTACCTAAAAATTAAATAAATATCACATAAATTACATTTCAATTTAAAGTTTTTCTTTAACATACCATCTATTGCTCTTATGCAGTTTGTGGAAATTTAAAAAAAAAAAACTCCTCATTCAGCACATTGTATGGCTTCAATAGTTTCTTTTAAGATTATTGAAATTGTTGACTGATGAATTCTAAATGGAAGTTGAAGCGACGTTACCTACCTAAAACACAAAAAATAAAACATGAAATAATATTTAACACACAAAAAAAACTTACCTAATTTTTCACTTCCTCCAATTTTAAGGAAATCCACATTAAATTAAATATTTTCTTTGTTCCATCATATTAAATAAAATATTTTTTTACTCCTTCACATAAACTTACATAAAACACTATATCCAATTTATTTTGACTTAAATCATTTATGTCAAAATAAACTCAACATGCCACATCTATTAAAAATGACACACACACATAACGACACCTATTGCCAAATAGAATCATTTAAGTATTCAGCGCAGGTTTATGAAAATACTTAACGCAGGTTTAAAACTTAGCTAAAAAATTTAGTGAAGATTTGTCCATAATAAAAAAATTATTACCACACCATGGTACATTATAATTTCCTCGTTTATTAGCAACAAAAAGTCTAACATTCGAATAGTACACAATCGTCATAATAGTACAATAGTAAACAAACAAAAAAAAACCTAGGAATTTGATGAAAGCAAATGGATTATTATTCAAGTACCAAAATTATATATAAAAAATAAAAAAGCCAAGGGATTATTTTAATTTATCAAATATAATTTTTTAAAAAAATTACAACAAATTCATAAATTAAATGCTATTAATTGAGACTTTATAACTTTAACAATATAAAAAATCATTTTCTACTATGGCATTTTTTTTCAAATTTACATAAAGTAGCCATAAAAGTCTTAAGTATCATGTTGTATCATTAATTAAAAATCCTAGGCCTGAAAAATATAAAAATAAATAAAATAGACATTAGTTAAAAATATTTATTATAATAAAAATGAAATTAAGAAATTGAAATTACAAGATATAAAAATTCAATGAACAATTATATAAATTAAAAAATCAAATGAAGATACAAGATAATGTAATATATGAGTTATCAAAATAAATAAGAAAAAAAGTTCAATAAAAATTTTGGAATATTTTACTTTACATTTACTTTTACTTTACTTAACATTCACTTTACTTATTATATAAAAACAATGGAACATTTACTTTACTTATTATATAAAAAAAACAATTATATAAAAACAAATTTACTTATTATATAAAAACAATGGAATATTTTGAACATAACACTGGCAATATTGGACCAAAAAAATTTTTTTTGAATATTTTGAACGTTACACAAAAAAATTATACACAAAAAAAACATTAAAATTGATCTGGTCCATTTAAAAATGCAATCACGTCTACCCGTTTGGGAGGGCAGACGGAAAATAGCGGACATCTCCGCGAGTCATAAAGGGTGAGGAACACATCCAGCGGGACATTGGTGTTAGGCCTCCACGTTTCCACCTCGCGGAAATTCTCCACCTGCATAGTAGAATTAGAATATTCTACTATGCAACCCAACTCGGTGCCACCAGTAAAAGTTGACAAATACTAAAAAAAAAATTATTTAAATTAATATTATTAATTAAACCTAAATTAAAAAAAAAAAAAAAACTTACCCAGTTTGGCACCCGAGGAAGAAACTGTGAGTGCGGCATATTCCTTGTTTTTTTAATGTAGACCGGTCGGAAGTTACAATGAGAATAATTATTTTTGAATCCCAAAATTATCATAACCGTACTTATAAAATAATTAAATTTGAAAACTGCATAGTCAAGGTAATAAATTTTTTTTTTCACTTAAATTGATTTCACATAAAAAATAATAATTTAAAAACAAATAAATATATTATATCACATATCAAAAAAAAATAAACACACAATTTCCGTTTTAATATACAAATATATATAACATAAAATATCATAAAACATTTGGTCAATATATATATAACACAAAAAAAAATACAATACTTAGATAACTATAAAAAATTATTCTAGTTTTTTTAGCGCACTAATGTTTTGAAGGAGTATAACGCTTACTCAAAAAAAAAAAATGGTTAGCAAGGATTCTTTAGTCGAGATTCTAACAATTTCCGCGACTTAGCTAATAAGTACACGAGTAAAATTTTTTTTCTGCACATATTTTTAGGAGTAATAATAATTAAATAAACAGTTTCAGCAAATGAGAAAGTAAATTTATAGCAAACGAGATTGAAATACGAAAATTGCACTCAACGGCAGCGCTTTTCGAAAATCAGGGACAAATGCTTATACATCGCGGACAAATTGAAGTATTTACTAAGTTTAACCTTACACCAAGGGAGGAGATCGAAAAATTTTCTAGATTACTAACACAAATGATTAACCAAACTTGTATTTTACTAACACAAATTAAAGTTAAGCAGGACCAAAACTGTAATTGGTGGCTTAAAAATTTAAATAAATACGCAAAGAAATTACAAAACGAATTAGACAAAACAAACCATTTTTTCTCACGAAGGGTAAAAAGAGGTTACATAAATTTCATAGGAAGTTTTTCAAAAACATTATTCGGTACAATGGATAATGAGGATTCAGAGAAAATATATGAACGATTGGACAAATTACAAAATGAGGGGGACAGACGACTCGAATTAATAACAAAAAACGCAGCTATAGTAACTTCAAATTTAGATTATATTAAAGAATCGGTATTAAATTTAACTGAACACGAAGAAGAAATGGGTAGAAAAATGCAACTGATAGAAACAAAAATTTTGTCAGAACACAATGCAATGGGAGTAGGTATCAAAACAAATACATACCAGTTAGAAATGGACCAAGCCATAGCAGTGGCACAGAATAAATTCAACGAAGTACAAAATCTGATAAGAGAGCAGGGGGAAGTAATAAACGCATTACAAAATCACAAATTGCACCCAGCAATTCTGGACTCAACAGTTTTATCTCAATTAGTTTACAATATTACAGAAGGTATGTGTCATGACGCATTACATTCCATACAAGTTTTGAATCAAATAACAATTATAGAAACTTTACAACGAGACGGACAAGTAAGGATTAGAATTATTATACCTTGGCTAGAAAAGGAGCAATTTCAGATTTTTAAATTATATCCACTACCTATTCCATTAGAAAATCATCATTTTACAATGGTAACTCTAGAATGGGACTATTTAGGAAAAAGTGACTGGGGTCATTATTTACATTTTTCAAATCAAGAATTTAACGAAAATTGTGTATCAGTAGGTGAATCAGGGATAAATAAATTTATAATGTGTAAACAAACACAACCAAAGTTGTTACAGGCGCCACCTAATAACTGCGTGTTAGAAATTTTCCAACACCAGGAAAAGGACCCTGAACAAATTATAAAAATTGTAATTATAAAATACTCCACAAATAGTTGGATATACATGTTCAATAGCAATCAGGAATTAGTAAGCTATTGCAATCCTATTACAACAAAAATAAAGTTAACTGGAGTAGGTATTTTAAAACTGAAAGGAAATTGCGTATATATATTAGGAATTCTAGAAATTCCCTTTCATAAAATTTTCGAACGAACTATAGACGAAACTAACGACGGAATTTGGGCTCCACCAGCCATATCACTACTGGGTGAAATGAAACCCATATTATTAAACTTTACAACTCAACATAATTTAACAACAGGTATTAAACTTACGGATACAAAGACATTAGCGGAAGAATTTAGGAAAAGGGGAAGGGGTTTAGAACAATTAAAATTAGACATCGAGAACGAACGCAAACGCACAGAAAAGGAACGACAAGGAGTAATCAAAGAAAGATGGCATATAGGAACATTAGGTTTCACTACTTTCATATGTATAATATTGGTTATTATAATCGTATTGCGATTATGTCTAAAAAATCGAAAGAAGAAAACAGGGACAAACATAGAAATAAACTTGACGAAATCACAAGACAACAAGCCGGAAATCCAAAATTTCCAACAAACAAATAGAAACGAAAAACAAACAATAAAACCTCACCTGCCATCTCACACCCTATCCACTAACAGAGCACTAGAACTCCCTACTAATAAAATAAAACCTACACAACATAATTCAAAAAACTCTAAACCTAGAAAACTACCTGCTCTAACTTTTCGCGAATAATAATTAACTAGCCAATTACAAAAAAAAAAAAAAAAAAAAAAAGTAGAGTTTTATTAAAAAATAAATAAGTAATCTAAAAATAAATTCGCATACATTTATACTGAGTTAAATTAAATTAAGAAATTTAAATGAAAGAAAATGGATGTATTTAATGGATATATTTAAAGTAGAGGAAATAAGAAAATAAATTTTTGTTTAGATAATTATATATGTACTAAAAATTAAAATTGAAATTGTAATATATAAATTAAGGTAAAAAAAAAAAAAAAAAAAAAAAAAAAAAAAAAAAAAAAAAAAAATTGTTAAAAAAAAAGGCAGTTATATGTAATCTGTAATAAAATTAAAATAAGAAAAAAGTAAGAATTTCAAATAAAACTTTATGACAAAATAAATCGATTGTTAATATGTAAATGAAAAAAAAAAAAAAAGGGATAAAAGGGGAAGGAATTGGAAGAATAGTAAATTTAAAAATGATTAAAACTAGTTTGATTTAAATAAATGGAAAAATGTTTTGTAAATTATATTATAGTAATGAAAATTAAGAGAAATATGTATGTAATAAAAAAGAAGAATTATTTAATGAAAATGAAGAAATATTTAAAGTAAATTTTTTTTAAAAATCAGAATGAAGAATTATTATTTAATGAAAATGAAGAAATATAAAAATAAATATATAAAGTTGTTTAAAGAATTATTTAATATTGTAAAGGAAGAAATATGTAAAGTTGTAAAATAAAAATGAAGAATTATTTAATATTGCTTAAAATGAAAATGAAAAAATTAAAGTTGTATATTTGAAACATGAATATTGTTGAAATAAAAAAAAAATAATATTTAAAGTTTTATACTTAATATTGTTTAAAATGAGAAAATGAAGAATTGTTTAAAGTTTTATTTGAAAAATGTAAATTGTATATTAATGTTTATATTATGTTTGTGAAAGGAAAATATTGTTTAATATTAATAAGAGAATAAAGAAAATTGAAGAATTGTTTAAAAATAGAGACAATGAATTGTAAAATGATTAAAAACTGAAATGAAGAATTGAGATATAAAATGTAAATTTGTTATGAAAAGAATTGGAAAAGTTATGATCATAAAATTATAGAAATTAAATTGAAAATATTGAAATAAGATTGTATAAATTTAATACATAAATGTTTTAGGGAAACGACCGAGCCTATTCTCTTAAAGATAGGTGAAATTTCTTAACCAATTGTTAAGAGTGTATAATTCGGTTTTTAAAATAAGAATATTATATTTTTAGTATTTAAGTTAAGTCAGAACAATAATGATAATGTACAATGAACAATATGACAACCAAATAAAGCAAACTGTTTTCGGAATTTAAATTGTTTAAAATTAAAATGAAAATTATAAAATAATTTGAATTAATGTTGAAAAGAGAAATTTATTGAAAAGGAATTAAAAATTTATTGAAAAGGAAAGAAAAACAAAAAAAAATGAAATGAAAAAGTTATAAATAAATAAATTGTATTGTATAAAATTAGAGAAAAATTGATATATAAAAGGTATATATAGAAATAAAAAAAAAAAAAAATTTTTTGTAATTGTGAAAAAATTGAAAATAAAAAATGTATAACAAAAAATGTATAACAAAAGCTGAATAAATTAAAAACTTCTGAATTACCATATATAAAAAAAAATGTACCCATTTCTTTTACTTCAAAATGGGAGGTGTTGTGGAATAAAAAACGCCGTCCCTGTATTTTTGTTATATTTGAACCCAAAATATTTGCATTACGCATTGCGAAATAATATTAAAAAATATTATTTAAATAAATTAACTATGTCATAAAGTTAATAAACTTAGCATATAATAAATAATGCTTAGTGCACATTTATGCAATGTATGCAATTTTGGGTAACAACAAATACAAATAATAATAATTATTACTAATTATGATTGCGCAAAATAATTATGATTGCGCAAATTGATTAATTGTATTATTATTGGAACAAAGTCTATTTACATTTTTAATGTAAACAAAAAGCTGAGAAGTAAAAAAGTGTGTATAAATAATGCGGTTTTTATGGTAATTCGGAGAGTTGAAATTTATTCAGCTTACAGTTAACAGCTTTCAGAATTAAAGGTTCTGTACAAGGCTAATTTGTTAACATAAGTTTTGAATAAATAAATAGTTAATTTAGACTTTAAATATTTGAAGTTTTATTTAAATTATTACGCTCCCAGTTCAATAGGAAAAAATTTTATATAGATTGGCTATAGCCAGAATATAATATATCCTAAACATTTGAACATAACAAAAGATACCAATCTATTATACGAAACTTACAAGATATAAGACCCTATCTGAAATGCGGCTTATTTTATAGTCATTTTAAGTTCCAAATATTCAATTTTCATAAACTATATAATAAATTTTGAAATGTAACATTTCTAAGTGATGTAGCTTAGAGGGGGTTGCAGGTAGGGAAATAAATTTTTGGCACAAGTTGTAAGATAGTATATTTAAGAACACAATTTCTCATTTTTTCAATTCATTTCCCCGCTCAAGGGGTGTAGCTTTTTTCATATAGAAGCCCCCTCACCCACTTAAATAAAGTGGGGGGTAAATTTGTTATATGAAATCGAAATGCACTTACCTTCTGTATCTATGTTAGAAGTAACAATGTTTTATATAAAATCAAACCGGTTTTATAGCCATTTCAAATTTCAAAATTTTTGTTTTAATATTACTATAAAATAGAGGGGCGAGGACCTAGGGCTCCAAATTTTTACAATCTTCCTTATATGGCGTCTATACATATATCTGTGAAACAATGTAAAGATCCGACTATATTTAGGGGTATTTTTTTGAAGTGCACAAAATTGTGCATTTTCAACGCTCCGCTAGGGGGGGTTGCAGGGAAACTATTCAAAAAATTTATTGCTTCATATATTTTCAATATATGAAGCAATAAAATTTATGAGAAGTATATGTGGCACCTGATGAAAATGAAGCATTAAAAGTTCGCTGTACGTATGATAGCAATTTTAGGAATCGATCACTTTCCATCTCCTGTTTTGAATATCATGAGTTTGAGACAGAACGGATTTTGAACAATGGTGAAGGTGAAACTATTATGAAACATGATCCAGATTACAAGTCCGATTTGAAAATCATAAATTATAAGCAGATGAAGCAGACATATAAAATGAATATTACATAAAATATTTTCTTATGATTAATAGGAGTTTTCAAATAAATAAGAATATACAATGCTTTGTAATATTTTTTTTATTTTTTAAATATATATATAAATTACAATACATATGTTTTATTTATCCACGAATTGTGTTGTGATGGAAATCCAAGCCATTTAACAAACACCATATTACCTTTTGTTTTTATTATTTTCTCAACTAGATAAAGATTTGGATATTTGACTTTATTTAGTTCGACTCCATAAAATGCTCCTTTTATAGGATGACCCAGATAGTCTTCTAAAAGGTATGTTGTAGGATTTGTTATCTGAACTTTTATTATTTTGAAAATCTTAGTTGTCCAGTTAGGTGTGTATCCTTTTTCAAAAACATGTTTATGTTTGCTAATACGTACAAAATCTCCAACCATTAGTTTCTCCATATTATATATTTTAATATTGGAATATGTTTTTGAAAGCAATTTTTTTCCTTATCAATATTGACGTCACAGGGTCGCATTTTAATAGTACTATGTTTACTGTGGTTATATTCATAAACTAATTTTTTTATTATAGCAACCCACCGATAAGAACCGCTCATGCTAAATTCTTTCCACATTTTCCCCTTTAAAGTTCTATTGAATCGTTCAACTATTTAATATACTATATGTTGAACAGTGATTAATGTTATATTTTGTGATGAGCGCTTGAAAAGTCTTATTGTAGAGTTCGGCTCCATCATCAGTTTGCAGATTCTTAGAAATGCGACCTTCAGTCAATACCGATTGAAACGCTTCGCTTACACTCAATCCAGTTTTATTCTTAATAGGTATTGCCCAACCGCAAATAGAAAATGTATCAATTATTGTTAACATGTACCGATAACCTTTATTCTGAGTAGCATAAGCCCCCATTTCAACCAAATCTGCTTGCCATAAATCATCTATACCCTTTTGAATGACACGACGACGCTTAAAGTTCTTACGAGCCGGTTTATGTAGTTCATCAACAACAACTTGTCTATTACTCATTATAACATATTATAAATCATATTATACTCTTTTAATTATGATGTCTTATTTTTCTACACCATCTAATTTTATTTTTATATATTCCTCAATACTTTTCTTATATATAGCAACCATTTCTTCTACTTCAACATAAGATTGATCCATATTTTCTTTAAAATCATAATATTCAGCTTTAAGTCCAGCTATTTGTTTATCTATATACGGTAATAGCTTTTAAGAATGAAGGTGTTTCATATAATGAATTTGTATTGGTGTGTGATTTTTCGACTGGTGTGGAAGTTTTTTGTTTTTTGAATACCCTCATCTTTTTTTTAAATTGTAAATGCTTTGGTTCTTGCTTAATTTGGATTTTTTGTGGTTTTACAACCTCAACAAAATGTTTCAAAGGTTTACTGATAGATTTAAAAGTATTTTCTAAGGCTGCATCCGCAATAAATCTTCCGCTCTTTAAAATTTTATATTTTTCACGTATGGATTTCCTAGTTCTTATAATATCCTTAATTAATTTTCGATCCATATTATTTTTTATTTCCTATGTTGGGTTAGAGGTCTGATATCAACAGATATTGCAACAGATGTGTTTTGATTTAAATAGGTAACAGGTAACAGCTAACAGGTAACAGCTAACAGCTAACAGGTAACAGCTAACAGCTAACAGCTAACAGGTAACAAGTTGTTTTCATTAATCAAATGTAGTTATTGTTTTTAATGATGACCAATCTAATGCTGGTATGTTATTCTAGAATTGACATACCGACATAAATTGGTTTTGTTGAGGTCTTATCATCAACATGGAATTCCTCACTACGTCACAGCAATTGATTAAAATAAAAGCAAATAAATTAGTTTTATAGAAAAAACAAAAGAGTGATAACTATATATAACTTTTAAAAATAATATTAGCGTAATGTTGAGCTCGTATCATCAACATGGGAATTCCTCACTACATCACAAACAAAACAATAATTTTGTTAATGAAATCCTTATCATCAAACAAAACAATAATTTTTCTTATCAAACAATAATAATAATTACCATGAAATCTATTACTAGGTCATAATAAATTAGACGTAATGTTAACGTCTTATCTTCACCATATTATTATATGTTTACAAAAAAAAATATACAATAAAAAAAATTTATATTATTTATGTAAATAAATTTTGTTTTAGAAAAAAATAAATATATTATTAGTTTTATTTTGTTTTTGGTATATATGAGGTGGTAATAAAAAAAATGTTTTACTAATTTAAACTAAAAAAAGTTATGTAGCAATTAAAAAACAATATATATATATATATATAAGTTTTTTGATAAATAAAACAAAAAATTTGGTATTTTAAAATATTTCTTTTTATTTATTTATTAATTCCAACATAATCACATCTTTACTTTAGTTCTTATAAATCAAACTCTTTTATTTCATAGTATGTGTTTTACTTAATTTAAAAACATTATTATTCAATAGATTAAATTATTTCAAAAGCGTATGTTTTACTTAAATACAATCTGTATATTACAAAAAAAAAAATTTTATTTATGTTTTAATTCTATATAATCACATCTTTACTTTAATTCTTATCAATCAAACTCTTTTATTTCATAGTTTATGTTTTACTTAAATTAAAATATTTTATAGTATGTATATGTTTTACTTAAATAAAAATCAGTATATTATAAATAAATTATTAATGTTCACGCAAAATTTATAATATAATAATAATAAAACCAATTTATTGTATATATATTATCTACATTAATGTGTTAGTTCTTAAGCTATAATGCCCCCAAGGTAAAGTATTATGTGAGTTTACAATTAATGCTCTCTTATCATCATATGGATTCAATGCGATTTTGGTTTGTTTTATAGTGTATACATTATGAGATTTTGATCGAATTAGATTTTGTGTGATCATTTTATTTTGTTTAATATGTATATGTCTAGATCACTACATGTTTTTTAAGCACTCTAAATAATCATCAACAGTTATTTCATTAGCAACTATATGTCTTTTTAATCTTCCTTATATGGCGTCTATACATATATCTGTGAAACAATGTAAAGATCCGACTATATTTAGGGGTATTTTTTTGAAGTGCACAAAATTGTGCATTTTCAACGCTCCGCTAGGGGGGGTTGCAGGGAAACTATTCAAAAAATTTATTGCTTCATATATTTTCAATATATGAAGCAATAAAATTTATGAGAAGTATATGTGGCACCTGATGAAAATGAAGCATTAAAAGTTCGCTGTACGTATGATAGCAATTTTAGGAATCGATCACTTTCCATCTCCTGTTTTGAATATCATGAGTTTGAGACAGAACGGATTTTGAACAATGGTGAAGGTGAAACTATTATGAAACATGATCCAGATTACAAGTCCGATTTGAAAATCATAAATTATAAGCAGATGAAGCAGACATATAAAATGAATATTACATAAAATATTTTCTTATGATTAATAGGAGTTTTCAAATAAATAAGAATATACAATGCTTTGTAATATTTTTTTTATTTTTTAAATATATATATAAATTACAATACATATGTTTTATTTATCCACGAATTGTGTTGTGATGGAAATCCAAGCCATTTAACAAACACCATATTACCTTTTGTTTTTATTATTTTCTCAACTAGATAAAGATTTGGATATTTGACTTTATTTAGTTCGACTCCATAAAATGCTCCTTTTATAGGATGACCCAGATAGTCTTCTAAAAGGTATGTTGTAGGATTTGTTATCTGAACTTTTATTATTTTGAAAATCTTAGTTGTCCAGTTAGGTGTGTATCCTTTTTCAAAAACATGTTTATGTTTGCTAATACGTAGAAAATCTCCAACCATTAGTTTCTCCATATTATATATTTTAATATTGGAATATGTTTTTGAAAGCAATTTTTTTCCTTATCAATATTGACGTCACAGGGTCGCATTTTAATAGTACTATGTTTACTGTGGTTATATTCATAAACTAATTTTTTTATTATAGCAACCCACCGATAAGAACCGCTCATGCTAAATTCTTTCCACATTTTCCCCTTTAAAGTTCTATTGAATCGTTCAACTATTTAATATACTATATGTTGAACAGTGATTAATGTTATATTTTGTGATGAGCGCTTGAAAAGTCTTATTGTAGAGTTCGGCTCCATCATCAGTTTGCAGATTCTTAGAAATGCGACCTTCAGTCAATACCGATTGAAACGCTTCGCTTACACTCAATCCAGTTTTATTCTTAATAGGTATTGCCCAACCGCAAATAGAAAATGTATCAATTATTGTTAACATGTACCGATAACCTTTATTCTGAGTAGCATAAGCCCCCATTTCAACCAAATCTGCTTGCCATAAATCATCTATACCCTTTTGAATGACACGACGACGCTTAAAGTTCTTACGAGCCGGTTTATGTAGTTCATCAACAACAACTTGTCTATTACTCATTATAACATATTATAAATCATATTATACTCTTTTAATTATGATGTCTTATTTTTCTACACCATCTAATTTTATTTTTATATATTCCTCAATACTTTTCTTATATATAGCAACCATTTCTTCTACTTCAACATAAGATTGATCCATATTTTCTTTAAAATCATAATATTCAGCTTTAAGTCCAGCTATTTGTTTATCTATATACGGTAATAGCTTTTAAGAATGAAGGTGTTTCATATAATGAATTTGTATTGGTGTGTGATTTTTCGACTGGTGTGGAAGTTTTTTGTTTTTTGAATACCCTCATCTTTTTTTTAAATTGTAAATGCTTTGGTTCTTGCTTAATTTGGATTTTTTGTGGTTTTACAACCTCAACAAAATGTTTCAAAGGTTTACTGATAGATTTAAAAGTATTTTCTAAGGCTGCATCCGCAATAAATCTTCCGCTCTTTAAAATTTTATATTTTTCACGTATGGATTTCCTAGTTCTTATAATATCCTTAATTAATTTTCGATCCATATTATTTTTTATTTCCTATGTTGGGTTAGAGGTCTGATATCAACAGATATTGCAACAGATGTGTTTTGATTTAAATAGGTAACAGGTAACAGCTAACAGGTAACAGCTAACAGCTAACAGGTAACAGCTAACAGCTAACAGCTAACAGGTAACAAGTTGTTTTCATTAATCAAATGTAGTTATTGTTTTTAATGATGACCAATCTAATGCTGGTATGTTATTCTAGAATTGACATACCGACATAAATTGGTTTTGTTGAGGTCTTATCATCAACATGGAATTCCTCACTACGTCACAGCAATTGATTAAAATAAAAGCAAATAAATTAGTTTTATAGAAAAAACAAAAGAGTGATAACTATATATAACTTTTAAAAATAATATTAGCGTAATGTTGAGCTCGTATCATCAACATGGGAATTCCTCACTACATCACAAACAAAACAATAATTTTGTTAATGAAATCCTTATCATCAAACAAAACAATAATTTTTCTTATCAAACAATAATAATAATTACCATGAAATCTATTACTAGGTCATAATAAATTAGACGTAATGTTAACGTCTTATCTTCACCATATTATTATATGTTTACAAAAAAAAATATACAATAAAAAAAATTTATATTATTTATGTAAATAAATTTTGTTTTAGAAAAAAATAAATATATTATTAGTTTTATTTTGTTTTTGGTATATATGAGGTGGTAATAAAAAAAATGTTTTACTAATTTAAACTAAAAAAAGTTATGTAGCAATTAAAAAACAATATATATATATATATATAAGTTTTTTGATAAATAAAACAAAAAATTTGGTATTTTAAAATATTTCTTTTTATTTATTTATTAATTCCAACATAATCACATCTTTACTTTAGTTCTTATAAATCAAACTCTTTTATTTCATAGTATGTGTTTTACTTAATTTAAAAACATTATTATTCAATAGATTAAATTATTTCAAAAGCGTATGTTTTACTTAAATACAATCTGTATATTACAAAAAAAAAAATTTTATTTATGTTTTAATTCTATATAATCACATCTTTACTTTAATTCTTATCAATCAAACTCTTTTATTTCATAGTTTATGTTTTACTTAAATTAAAATATTTTATAGTATGTATATGTTTTACTTAAATAAAAATCAGTATATTATAAATAAATTATTAATGTTCACGCAAAATTTATAATATAATAATAATAAAACCAATTTATTGTATATATATTATCTACATTAATGTGTTAGTTCTTAAGCTATAATGCCCCCAAGGTAAAGTATTATGTGAGTTTACAATTAATGCTCTCTTATCATCATATGGATTCAATGCGATTTTGGTTTGTTTTATAGTGTATACATTATGAGATTTTGATCGAATTAGATTTTGTGTGATCATTTTATTTTGTTTAATATGTATATGTCTAGATCACTACATGTTTTTTAAGCACTCTAAATAATCATCAACAGTTATTTCATTAGCAACTATATGTCTTTTTACGCCCTTAGATTTTTTTATTTTATCCACACCATCAACTCTAATTGCATACATTTTTGATCTAAGACCTACAAATTCGGTAACAATTTTACCACACATCTTCATAAATTAAACTATTTGTGTGTCAGTATACAATGCAGTACATTTTTCTTTGAATATTGGTTTCTTGTATTCATAATGAAATTCATAAAGTTTAATTTTAGATATATCTAGAATTGACATACCAACATAGATTGGTTTATTGAACATTATTTCACCCTTATTCATTTCTATTGCTACAACATTTTCATCAAATATAGAAGAATTTTTGAAGTTTGGTGATGAAATAAGTGAATTAGCTCCATATCTACCATCCCACTTTGTTTTTAGCTTCACAACACTATATTTTCTAACATTCCCCATAGTCTTCCCAAATATTGCATTAATCATCAGTTTGAATAGATCTTTTTCATTTTTTGCGTTTGTTCTTAACCGTGTATTTAAATCAATGTATTGTTTAAGCCACTGTGATTGACTAAATTGTAGGATTCTATGAATTTGTTTTAGTTTGAGACCATTTTTGAGAGCATACTTTAAACTTTGATAATGAATTACATAGCGAGATTTATCTTTCTGTGTAGCTAATAATTTTAGGTGTTTAGAGTTAGGTGGTGTAGCTTTTTGTGAACAAAATGGTAAATCTTGATGTAAATCATGAATTTCATCTGGATATTGTAAGTCAACTTCTAGAATGTATCCAATTGGTGAGCTATCACTAATTGTATTAACATCAAACCCACGACCTTCAATCCAACAGAAATCACCGTATGGTAAATATTGAGACATTGCCCACCCATACTGATTGTTTATATCAAAGTACATAATGAAATTATTCATTATGTTGGGATCGTATTCTTGCATATATTTATGGTTTGCTTTTGAATATCTTTTCGAACATTGACTTAGCCCACCTCTAATACCCCTTTCGACAAACAGCACCATATCTATGTCTGTAAGTAGCTCTAAATTTATCTTGGTATACTTCAACATCGCATCCCAAGTATATCCAGGTAGAGTGGAATAATGTGCTGGATCAAGTGTATATTCTTGAATACACCGAATCCTGAATTCTTCAAATACGTCTGCTAAGATATCTGTTTTCAAGTATAAATCGAAATATTCCCCCAAATTCTTTATATCAATAATTTCTTACAATTACAATATTTCTCAAATTTCTCCTTATGTTCATCTAAAATCAAGTCTTCATATTCATTTAAAAACTTATTTGTAATTATTATTAATGTAATAAAGTCTTGCTGCCTGAGAAGAAAATTCCAACATTACAACATTTGGCACTGCCACAATTTTACAATGCAATGGTGGAATGAATTCCAAAAAAGGATGGATCTAGATCACTACATGTTTTCGATTGCAGAAAGACCAATAACCGGCATGAAAAGAAGCTATTATGATGCATCTAATTTAGATGTAATAATAGCGGAACATGCTGAAATTAAATCAAAATATAAACTATGTAGTATATAATAAATATAATTTTTCTAAGTAAATTAAAATTGTATTTTTTTAAATTTTGCTCCTGTTAACAAACTCCAAAAAAAGGTACAGAGATAATCATTTCATTATTTTTTTCCACTCATGTTGACCTATGTTAACCTATGTACATTCTAAGATTTATTTCAACATTTTATACAATTTTATTTTCAAACCATAAGAAATTTTGCTCCTGATAACAAACTCCAAAAAAAGGTACAGAGATAATCATTTTATTATTTTTTTCCACTCATGTTGACCTATGTTAACCTATGTACATTCTAAGATTTAATTCAACATTTTATACAATTTTTATTTTCAAACCATAAGAAATTTTGCTCCTGATAACAAACTCAAAAAAAAAAGATGAGTTCTTATTTTGATTTATTATTTTATGAACGTTTGTTGACCTATGTACATCTTGAGAATTTTAGCACTTTTTTTTTAGTCATGATAACAAACTTTTGTAAGAAATTATCAAGCAAAGGAATTCCTTATGTTATTTACTGCCGCAACAATAAACCATATCTTCACCATCACAGTAAACCAACCAAATGTCCCAACCATAAAGTAGCTTTTTTTACCACCATCACAGTAAACAAACCAAAAATAAAATTAACCTACTCACACACACTCAACTACAACTCTTCACTAAACGAACCAAAAATAAAATTAATCTACTCACGCACACTCAACTACAACTTTTCTCCTCACACTATATTCTATTAAGTTTGTTGTACATCTGCAAGGACTATTGCGTAGTTAGTTCAGTCAAAAATAAGGTTGAATAATTTTAATAAAGTGCCTAAAATCAGATTGCAAGTAGCATTTTGGTGTAAGAAAATGTGAAAAAACTAAAAGTATTGATAGGTAGCTTATATTTTATATTTCGAGCTGTAGTCCATTACTATTACAGGCTACGTGTTGCCTCCTGGAAGCCTGGTATATCTAGTGGACCGGTTTGTCTGATGACAAACGGGAAGCTAGGTCGGTCTACAAACGAGAGAGGGAGCCAATCATGTATCTTGACTGGCCGCCGGTCAGCATACAGGTAGACGTCTGTTTCCCCATGTTAGGGGCGGCTTTTACTTTACCTGGCGGCAGGTATAAAACGCATCTTTTGTGAACGATGCAAGTTAACTAAGAAGTAAATCGGGTAGGGATATCTACCCAAACGCGGGCCTCTCCCCTTAAGGGATAGGTCGCCAGCAGTTTTGGAATTATTAGAAAACAGACTTCTGAAATTGAAAAAGGTATATGCGCCGACCCATCTGGTATAGTCTCTAATCCGGAAGGTAATAAAAAGATTCGAATCTTAATGGCAATCTTAGTGGCTGTGGCTTACCAAATGGATGAAAGAAGGTAAGAGTAAAGAAGAGGCTTACTACTTATTAAAGGAGAAAAAGGTATAGGCGTTGGCTACGCCTTCTACCTCTGGAGACGTGTCATTCAAAAGGGTATAGATGATTGCCATAAATCATCTATACCCTTTTGAATGACACGACGACGCTTAAAGTTCTTACGAGCCGGTTTATGTAGTTCATCAACAACAACTTGTCTATTACTCATTATAACATATTATAAATCATATTATACTCTTTTAATTATGATGTCTTATTTTTCTACACCATCTAATTTTATTTTTATATATTCCTCAATACTTTTCTTATATATAGCAACCATTTCTTCTACTTCAACATAAGATTGATCCATATTTTCTTTAAAATCATAATATTCAGCTTTAAGTCCAGCTATTTGTTTATCTATATACGGTAATAGCTTTTAAGAATGAAGGTGTTTCATATAATGAATTTGTATTGGTGTGTGATTTTTCGACTGGTGTGGAAGTTTTTTGTTTTTTGAATACCCTCATCTTTTTTTTAAATTGTAAATGCTTTGGTTCTTGCTTAATTTGGATTTTTTGTGGTTTTACAACCTCAACAAAATCTTTCAAAGGTTTACTGATAGATTTAAAAGTATTTTCTAAGGCTGCATCCGCAATAAATCTTCCGCTCTTTAAAATTTTATATTTTTCACGTATGGATTTCCTAGTTCTTATAATATCCTTAATTAATTTTCGATCCATATTATTTTTTATTTCCTATGTTGGGTTAGAGGTCTGATATCAACAGATATTGCAACAGATGTGTTTTGATTTAAATAGGTAACAGGTAACAGCTAACAGGTAACAGCTAACAGCTAACAGGTAACAGGTAACAGCTAACAGCTAACAGGTAACAAGTTGTTTTCATTAATCAAATGTAGTTATTGTTTTTAATGATGACCAATCTAATGCTGGTATGTTATTCTAGAATTGACATACCGACATAAATTGGTTTTGTTGAGGTCTTATCATCAACATGGAATTCCTCACTACGTCACAGCAATTGATTAAAATAAAAGCAAATAAATTAGTTTTATAGAAAAAACAAAAGAGTGATAACTATATATAACTTTTAAAAATAATATTAGCGTAATGTTGAGCTCGTATCATCAACATGGGAATTCCTCACTACATCACAAACAAAACAATAATTTTGTTAATGAAATCCTTATCATCAAACAAAACAATAATTTTTCTTATCAAACAATAATAATAATTACCATGAAATCTATTACTAGGTCATAATAAATTAGACGTAATGTTAACGTCTTATCTTCACCATATTATTATATGTTTACAAAAAAAAATATACAATAAAAAAAATTTATATTATTTATGTAAATAAATTTTGTTTTAGAAAAAAATAAATATATTATTAGTTTTATTTTGTTTTTGGTATATATGAGGTGGTAATAAAAAAAATGTTTTACTAATTTAAACTAAAAAAAGTTATGTAGCAATTAAAAAACAATATATATATATATATATAAGTTTTTTGATAAATAAAACAAAAAATTTGGTATTTTAAAATATTTCTTTTTATTTATTTATTAATTCCAACATAATCACATCTTTACTTTAGTTCTTATAAATCAAACTCTTTTATTTCATAGTATGTGTTTTACTTAATTTAAAAACATTATTATTCAATAGATTAAATTATTTCAAAAGCGTATGTTTTACTTAAATACAATCTGTATATTACAAAAAAAAAATTTTTATTTATGTTTTAATTCTATATAATCACATCTTTACTTTAATTCTTATCAATCAAACTCTTTTATTTCATAGTTTATGTTTTACTTAAATTAAAATATTTTATAGTATGTATATGTTTTACTTAAATAAAAATCAGTATATTATAAATAAATTATTAATGTTCACGCAAAATTTATAATATAATAATAATAAAACCAATTTATTGTATATATATTATCTACATTAATGTGTTAGTTCTTAAGCTATAATGCCCCCAAGGTAAAGTATTATGTGAGTTTACAATTAATGCTCTCTTATCATCATATGGATTCAATGCGATTTTGGTTTGTTTTATAGTGTATACATTATGAGATTTTGATCGAATTAGATTTTGTGTGATCATTTTATTTTGTTTAATATTTAAGCACTCTAAATAATCATCAACAGTTATTTCATTAGCAACTATATGTCTTTTTACGCCCTTAGATTTTTTTATTTTATCCACACCATCAACTCTAATTGCATACATTTTTGATCTAAGACCTACAAATTCGGTAACAATTTTACCACACATCTTCATAAATTAAACTATTTGTGTGTCAGTATACAATGCAGTACATTTTTCTTTGAATATTGGTTTCTTGTATTCATAATGAAATTCATAAAGTTTAATTTTAGATATATCTAGAATTGACATACCAACATAGATTGGTTTATTGAACATTATTTCACCCTTATTCATTTCTATTGCTACAACATTTTCATCAAATATAGAAGAATTTTTGAAGTTTGGTGATGAAATAAGTGAATTAGCTCCATATCTACCATCCCACTTTGTTTTTAGCTTCACAACACTATATTTTCTAACATTCCCCATAGTCTTCCCAAATATTGCATTAATCATCAGTTTGAATAGATCTTTTTCATTTTTTGCGTTTGTTCTTAACCGTGTATTTAAATCAATGTATTGTTTAAGCCACTGTGATTGACTAAATTGTAGGATTCTATGAATTTGTTTTAGTTTGAGACCATTTTTGAGAGCATACTTTAAACTTTGATAATGAATTACATAGCGAGATTTATCTTTCTGTGTAGCTAATAATTTTAGGTGTTTAGAGTTAGGTGGTGTAGCTTTTTGTGAACAAATGGTAAATCTTGATGTAAATCATGAATTTCATCTGGATATTGTAAGTCAACTTCTAGAATGTATCCAATTGGTGAGCTATCACTAATTGTATTAACATCAAACCCACGACCTTCAATCCAACAGAAATCACCGTATGGTAAATATTGAGACATTGCCCACCCATACTGATTGTTTATATCAAAGTACATAATGGAATTATTCATTATGTTGGGATCGTATTCTTGCATATATTTATGGTTTGCTTTTGAATATCTTTTCGAACATTGACTTAGCCCACCTCTAATACCCCTTTCGACAAACAGCACCATATCTATGTCTGTAAGTAGCTCTAAATTTATCTTGGTATACTTCAACATCGCATCCCAAGTATATCCAGGTAGAGTGGAATAATGTGCTGGATCAAGTGTATATTCTTGAATACACCGAATCCTGAATTCTTCAAATACGTCTGCTAAGATATCTGTTTTCAAGTATAAATCGAAATATTCCCCCAAATTCTTTATATCAATAATTTCTTACAATTACAATATTTCTCAAATTTCTCCTTATGTTCATCTAAAATCAAGTCTTCATATTCATTTAAAAACTTATTTGTAATTATTATTAATGTAATAAAGTCTTGCTGCCTGAGAAGAAAATTCCAACATTACAACATTTGGCACTGCCACAATTTTACAATGCAATGGTGGAATGAATTCCAAAAAAGGATGGATCTAGATCACTACATGTTTTCGATTGCAGAAAGACCAATAACCGGCATGAAAAGAAGCTATTATGATGCATCTAATTTAGATGTAATAATAGCGGAACATGCTGAAATTAAATCAAAATATAAACTATGTAGTATATAATAAATATAATTTTTCTAAGTAAATTAAAATTGTATTTTTTTAAATTTTGCTCCTGTTAACAAACTCCAAAAAAAGGTACAGAGATAATCATTTCATTATTTTTTTCCACTCATGTTGACCTATGTTAACCTATGTACATTCTAAGATTTATTTCAACATTTTATACAATTTTATTTTCAAACCATAAGAAATTTTGCTCCTGATAACAAACTCCAAAAAAAGGTACAGAGATAATCATTTTATTATTTTTTTCCACTCATGTTGACCTATGTTAACCTATGTACATTCTAAGATTTAATTCAACATTTTATACAATTTTTATTTTCAAACCATAAGAAATTTTGCTCCTGATAACAAACTCAAAAAAAAAAGATGAGTTCTTATTTTGATTTATTATTTTATGAACGTTTGTTGACCTATGTACATCTTGAGAATTTTAGCACTTTTTTTTTAGTCATGATAACAAACTTTTGTAAGAAATTATCAAGCAAAGGAATTCCTTATGTTATTTACTGCCGCAACAATAAACCATATCTTCACCATCACAGTAAACCAACCAAATGTCCCAACCATAAAGTAGCTTTTTTTACCACCATCACAGTAAACAAACCAAAAATAAAATTAACCTACTCACACACACTCAACTACAACTCTTCACTAAACGAACCAAAAATAAAATTAATCTACTCACGCACACTCAACTACAACTTTTCTCCTCACACTATATTCTATTAAGTTTGTTGTACATCTGCAAGGACTATTGCGTAGTTAGTTCAGTCAAAAATAAGGTTGAATAATTTCAATAAAGTGCCTAAAATCAGATTGCAAGTAGCATTTTGGTGTAAGAAAATGTGAAAAAACTAAAAGTATTGATAGGTAGCTTATATTTTATATTTCGAGCTGTAGTCCATTACTATTACAGGCTACGTGTTGCCTCCTGGAAGCCTGGTATATCTAGTGGACCGGTTTGTCTGATGACAAACGGGAAGCTAGGTCGGTCTACAAACGAGAGAGGGAGCCAATCATGTATCTTGACTGGCCGCCGGTCAGCATACAGGTAGACGTCTGTTTCCCCATGTTAGGGGCGGCTTTTACTTTACCTGGCGGCAGGTATAAAACGCATCTTTTGTGAACGATGCAAGTTAACTAAGAAGTAAATCGGGTAGGGATATCTACCCAAACGCGGGCCTCTCCCCTTAAGGGATAGGTCGCCAGCAGTTTTGGAATTATTAGAAAACAGACTTCTGAAATTGAAAAAGGTATATGCGCCGACCCATCTGGTATAGTCTCTAATCCGGAAGGTAATAAAAAGATTCGAATCTTAATGGCAATCTTAGTGGCTGTGGCTTACCAAATGGATGAAAGAAGGTAAGAGTAAAGAAGAGGCTTACTACTTATTAAAGGAGAAAAAGGTATAGGCGTTGGCTACGCCTTCTACCTCTGGAGACGTTGGTGCTCAACCAGGAAGCTTGAGTAAAAAACGTAATAGGTACCCAACCACCCAATTGCCAAAAACGGTAAAGTCAAAGGTGTCAGGTTATCAATATCGGGAGATAATGGTATCAGCAAAACCGATGACGTATTGAATTTAGCCATCATTGACAGGACGCATCCGGAGTGAAAAATTCTTTCGGAAACCAGAAGATCCTGAAGGAAAGCTTTGAATCCTGGCAGATAAACACTCAAAAACCGATGACGTATTGAATTAAAACCGATAACGTATTGAATTTAGCCATCATTGACAGGACGCATCCGGAGTGTAAAATTCTTTTGGGAAAGATCCAGAAGTTTTTATACCCCACTTTGAGTGGAGTCCATTTTTTGGTGACATCTTCAGAATTAACTTCCAGGACCTTGAAATGGTGGAATATGTTAGGAAAATGGTAAGCTATGGCAGGACGCAGACCTGCATGTACTAGGTAAGGACGAGGTCCCTAAACTCAACAAGGTGTTCTTGTGGCTCCCTGAAGAGTTTAGGGAACCCCAGGAGGCTCTAAAGTTCATCGACATCCTTAACAGGAAGTCGAACCACGAAGCTCAATCCTGCACTCTTTACCACAGGGAGATAAAGAAGGAAGGTCAACTTGTGATTTTGGTAATCCCAAATTAGTCCCTGGTGTTTCTGGATGGATTCATTATCTGTCTAGGAAGGTACAAATAAGTTTCCCAAAATCAGAAGAGAGCGTAATGGTAGGAAAAGAGGACACCAAACCGAGCAAGGACGATGCAGATCTTGACTCCTTGCTAAGGGCGGTCGATGGTCTAGAAATAACAGAATCTGAGATGGATACAGACCTTGCCAGTCTAACTGTCGAGGACACCATTGTATAAGAACCTATGACTAGGGATAACAAGGTTCTGGGCTGGAGCTCTAAAGAATTCCAGGTATTTTACCATAATGGTTCAGGTAGGCCTAGATCTTATATAGTCTCTACGAAGACGATTAAGTTAATTTTTATCCCGCAGATAATTAGTAGTGATAGTATTGCTATCCTGGGGAATCTCAATTGTGGGACAAATCCCTCGGATATGATTCTGGCATCATGCTACTTACCTTATGATTCCTCATATCCACCACCCACAACGGATATGAAGAAAGTCGTGGAATATTCTAAGGTTGTGGGTAAAGAAGTAATAATTGGATGCGACTCCAATACCCATCACACAATTTAAGGAAGCACTGATACGAACGAAAGGGGTAAGTCACTTCTAGAATATCTTTTAGTGAACTATTTTTACTTAACAAGGGTTGCATACCAAACTTGAGAAATAAAAATAGGAAAGAAGTAATTGATATAAGCTTGGCCACAAAGTATATCCAGGATTGTATCCTAAACTGGCACGTCTCTGACGAGCCATCCTTTTCCGATCACTCGTGGATATGCTTTCAACTAGAATCAAGAATTAGTGTAGGGAATAGTTTTAGAAACCCCTTAAAAACTAATTGGCAGCTTTACAAAGAAAACTTAGATAGTAGGTTAGCTTTGTGCCCAAAGCCCATTACAGTAAATAATATCGAGGTAATAGAATCAGAGGTCACATACTTTACCGATTCGATGATAGGTGCCTTCGAAACGACTTGTCTGTTAAAGAAGGAGGGAAAAACCGGTGAACAACCATGGATGAATAGTCAAATTCTGAATCTTAGGAAGGAGATTAGACGGCTCTTCAATCGTGCGAAAAATCATGACTCAGAGTCTGATTGGGAATACTATAAGGTAGCTCTAAAAGAGTATAAAAAGCAATGTAGGAAAGCTCAAAGAGAATCTTGGAAAAATTTCACGGAACAAATTTGTAATGTTAACGAGGGGGCTAGACTGAAAAAAATTCTGGCTAAAACTCACACTCAACCTGAACTATTAGAACATGCTGATGGAAGTAAATCCAACTCAGCTGACGAACCGTTCAAAATCTTACTCGAGGCAAATTTTCCGGATTGTCTAAGCAACTCGGAGGAACCTATCCAAGATACGGTAATGAATGATAGTAACTCCTCTACATTGTATATAAAGGAATTGATTTATTTTGATAACATTAAGTGGGCTGTAAACTCCTTTAAGCCCTATAAATATCCAGGTACAGACGGTATTTACCCAGCTCTTCTGCAAAATTCGAATAGGCTCTTCTAGATAGGTTATGTATTCAGAGCATGTCTGGAACTTTGATATGTTCCATTTAAATGGAGAGAATCCAAAGTTATCTTCATACCGAAACCAGGAAAAAGTAATTACGCCTCTGCAAACGCGTATAGGCGCATAAGCTCGACCTCGTTTCTCTTGAAGACCACGACTTTCTAGAAAGAATTTTAGAATTAGAACTGAGACAATCCATACCAATCTCGGTACTATCACGGTATCAGCACGCTTATTGTAAGGGAAGATCAGTTGACTCAGCCCTACATAGCGCGGTGGCTATAAATGAAAAAGCGTTCCTTAACAAGGACACCACCCTGGGTATGTTCATTGATATTGCGGGAGCTTTCAACACTGTCAAAACGGATTCAATATTAGAATGTCTTACAAACAAAGGGGCTGACAGTAAAATTGTAAACTGGATAGCGTCTATGTTAAGAAATAGGAAATTACAGGCAAACTTCGGGAACTCCCACAGATGCAGATTCGCGAGCAATGGTACTCCACAGGGAGGTATTTTATCGCCTCTTCTGTGGCTATTGGTCATGGATGATATGCGGAAGGAGTAAACGGATGCAGGTTACCATAACGTCTGCTACGCAGATGACTTGGCTATTCTGGTTACTGGAAAATTCGAGAACACGCTAACCTCGTTAATGCAAGGTGCGATAAATCTTGTTGTACTCTGGGCGACAAGAAACGGACTTAGAGTTAACCCGGCGAAAACGGATCATTGTCTTTTCTCCCGTAGGAAGATCGCACCCAGTTTAATCCTTCCAAAAATTGGTGACACCTCTCTAACCCTGGTTAACGATGTGAAGTTTCTAGGGGTCGTTCTGGATAAGAAATAGTGTTGGTGGCAACACCTGGACCAAAAGGCAGGCAAAGCCATCAAAACCTTTTGGATCTGCAGGAGCGCAATCGGTAAAAGGTGGGGGATCTCTCCAAAGATGATCTACTGGATTTATAGTAGTGTGATAACATTAAGACCCATTCTTACCCATGGTGCTGTGGTCTGGTGGAAGTCTCTGGATGTGGGTACAAATATAAAAATCCTTGAAAGGGTCCAGCGACAGTGCTGTCAAGGTATTTTCGGAGCTTTTAGATGCACACCTACCAGCGCTCTTGAGAATATTTTATTCTTGCAACCGATAGATCTGCATGTGAAGAAATTGGCAGCAAACTCTGCCATACGCCTTAATTTGAACGGTCTTCTTAATAGATTCTACCCTCAGTTACCGCATGGTAGCATTATAAGCCATATCCCATCCCAAATAATGGGATGACGGTTTTCACAGATGGTTCCAAAATGGAAACGGGTTGCGGGGCATGTATAACATCGATAGATCTTGATCTATCGATAAGCCTGACTCTAGATAGGTATATTTCAATCTTTCACGCGGAAGTGGCTGCCATAAACAAAGCAGCAGAAATTCTTATTGAAAGAAACATAACTGGGAAAAATATTTTCATATGCGCGGACAGTCAAGCTGCACTGAAAATATTAGATAAAAATTCGGTACACTCCAAGCTTATTAAGAGATGTAAATCAAATCTTAACTTGGCGGCAATTATAATAGGTTCAAATTACAATGGTCTCCGGGGCATAGTATGATTGAAGTAATGAAAAAGCAGATGAACTAGCGATAAACGTTGCCACCCGGAACTCTCAGACTGATTTTTATATAGGTTACCCCGTGACTCTGGCAAAAAATCTTATTGCGGAGTGGGCAAGAAATGAACACACAAGGAGATGGACCAACTATTCTGAGTGTATACACACGAAACTTTTCTAGGATACATTAAACACGAAGAGGTCCAAATCGATTATGAACATGAATAACGCTTCATTTAAGCTATTCACGGGAATCGCTACGGGTCATATTCTACTTAGACACCACGCCTCACGGGTTGGCCTGTCGGAGGAATCCTCCTGTATGGGTCGCGGTGAGGAGATGGTATCAGTGAATCATCTGCTATGCAGATGCCCTGCGGTGCGTTGTAAAAGACTTAAACACTTGGGGTACCATTTTCTGACAGACTTAAAGGAGGCTGGTAGAATCCAGCCGGCAATGTTGACTTCGTTCATGAAAGAAGTACGATGGGTCGACGTGCTGTAAAATGTATAATGAGTCAATAGCCGCCGATGGGGGGTGTACAACGGGCCTTTCTTTTAAACCAACCAACCAACCAAAAATAGAGGCGAAGAGTTTTTGGAAATTGATGAAGATGAATTTTCTGAAAGTGAATATAAACTAGTTGGAAATGATAATGATCTATTAGACACAGAGTCTGAATGGACAGATACTGACGATGAAGAAGAGAATATTGAGAATATTTATGTCGTGGGCGAAAAAGAATGAGATTGCTCTTCAGTTGATGGAACTGTTTGGAAAGAAATACAAGTAGGTAGTACACCTGGAAGATCACCCCTTCATAACATTTTCAGAGAAGAAGCAGGCCCAACAGGATATGCAAAACGTCATATTATGAAGGGTAAATTGAGGACTACATTTTCGTTGATAATTGACCACCGTGTTATGAAACATATAAGAACATGCACAATAGAAGAAGCAAAAAGAGTGTTAGGAACCGATTGGAGTATATCTCAAGAGCAATTAGATGCATTTATTGCAATTTTATATGCACGAGGTGCATATAGAGCAAATAACTTGAAAACTCCTTTTTTGTGGAATAACATATTCCACAAAAGTAAGCGAAGCCAAGGGAGGTTCCCCAGCTTAGGGGCGGCCTTTAACTTAACTGCCGGTATGTATAAAACGCTACATTTTTATGAATGATGGAACAACATCAGATTGAAACTCGGACTGGGATATCAGTCCAAACGTCGGCAGTGTCTGCGCCTGTCGGCAGGCCTCACCCCATAAGGGATAGGTCGCAAGCGGAAAAATTATAATGAACTTTGGCAATGTTACAGGTACACGATTAGATAACACACAGAAGAATTCAGGCGATGTTACGAAAAAGCGTATGCGTCTTACTGGCGCTTATAAAGTGGCTTACAAGGTGGATGAAAGCTGGTAAGACCAAAGAAGAAGCATACAATCTTCTGGGAAAAAGACGCGAAAAAGTGAAGGCCTCCAACTCGACCACTGAGCACGCTAATGCTCGGATTGGAAATCCGAATAAAAAGCGTATACTCGCAGAGGAAGAGGAAGAACCTAAACCTAAGAGTCAGATTGATCATAGTAGATTAACAGTACCAGTAGGTAAAGTTAACGCAAACGATATAAACCATGATCTAAAGATTGCCATAATCGTCGGTACAAACCCTGAAGCTAAGATCCAAATTGACAACCAGAAGATAATGAGGAATAACTTCGAATCGTGGCAAATCGAAACGATGTTATTCAACCTGGAGGGCTTCATTCCACACTTTGAGTGAAGTAGGTTCTCTGGTGACATTTTCAGAGTAACTTGTCAGAATCAGTATACCGTCGATTTTGTCAAGAAAATTGTTACAGAAAGGGGCAAGCTTTGACAAGGCTCTGATCTACGCGTAGTAAGGATGAATGACGTGCCAAAGCTTAATAGGATCACTCTGTGGCTGCTCGGCGAAACAAGGGAACCCAGCGACATTCTCAAATTCATTGAGATTCTGAACAAAAACTTGAATTTGAATACAAATTCCTGGGTTCTGCAGCATAGGGCGATTAAGGACAATTGCCAATATCTGTTCTGGGAATCTCAAACTAGTCTCTGATGGCTCTCCAAAGCATTTCTGGGTGGATTTATTATCTGTACCGGAAAGTGAAGGCAATACTCCCAAAACCAGATGAAAATAAGGTAAAATAAACGGATGCAAGTTCCGCAGCTTCAGAAAGGGCAGATGAAGATCTGGACTACTTACTTGGAGCTGTTAATGAACTTGGAATGGGTAGTTCAGATGTTTGTACAGACGTCGACAATTTATCTGATTATGATACAATTACCGAATAATTGATTAATGATGTTATTTTTTCAGATGAATTAATGGTTGAGCCAAGTGAGGCACCTCCATAAAGAAGGTAAATGCTCGTCGTGACGAAACACTATGAAGGTTATACAAGCTAACCTTCATCGTAGCTCGGTCGCAACGAGAAAACTGAAAGAACACCTACTTGGGCGTGAAGCTGATTAAGCACTCATACAGGAACCTTAGACTAGGGACAACAAGGCAAGGGAATTCCAGGTTTTTTACGATTCTGGAGAAGGTAGGTGCAGATCATGCATTGTTGGGAAAAAAAACGAAAAATTGGTTTATATTCTACAGACAAGTAATAAAGACTGCGTAGTGGTCATGTGGAATCAACGAAGCGGGGAAAGCTCCAGGGAAGTCATCCTTGCTTCGTGTTACCTTCCCTATGATTCACCAGAGCCACCACCAACGCGAGAGATGAAGGCACTGGTTGATTTTGCAAATGCGGAAAAGAGAGAAATTTTAATTGGATGTGACTCAAATGCACACCACACAGTGTGGGGTAGTACATATATTAACGATAGAGGTAAGTCAACTTTTGATTATTTAATTGATAGTGACCTATATATTCTAAATAAAGGCAATAAACCAACTTTTAGAATCAACAATAGGAAACAGGTTTTAGATATAACACTAGGCACTAGACATATCCAAGGAACAGTCCTAAAAAGGCACGTCTCTGACGAGCCATCTTTTTCCTACCATTCCTGGATTTGTTTCGAGTTAGGTACAAATGAAAGATTAGGTAGCAATTTCAGAAATCCACTTAAAACCAACTGACAACAGTATACAGGGGAACTGAATACCAACCTGCTGATACGGACAGCCGTATTATGACGTAGATTCGATTGAATTGGAGGTGACACATATCACCAATTCAATGATACGAGCATTTGCGAATTCCAGTCCTCTCAGGAAATCTAATACAAAGGTAAAGAAACTTATAAGGCAAAAAATCAAAATTTTGAGGCAGACTGGAGTAAATACGACTCCCTTCGGGAATTTAAAAAGATCTGTAGAGTTGCCAATAGGGAATCTTGGCAAACTTTCACTAAACAAGTTAATAGTGTAAGCGAAATGGCTAGGCTTAAAAAATTCATTTCCAAAACACATACACAACAGGAACTTATAGAGAATGAAGATGGGAAATTATCCTCTTCAGCTAAAGAATCATTAGATATCCTGCTAGAGTCTAACTTTCCAGGGTGTCTTAAGAATGACACAACCCCAGTAACCACGGTCCTCTTTGACAGTGGTGAGAATTTTAATATTGACTTTAATTCCTTGGTCACTAGAGAAAAGGTTTTATGTGCTATAAACTCCTTTAAATCCTTTAAATCCACTGGTAGTGACGGTATATACCCCGCCTTCCTACAGCATGTGAACACTGCGCTGATGGAAAGACTATGTAAAACTTATATAGCCTGTCTTGAAATGAGCTATGTCCCTCTATCATGGCAGGAATCTAAGGTTATTTTCATCCCCAAGCCGGGGAAAAATAAGTCTGTTTCCGCTAAGGCAAACAGACCAATAAGCTTAACGTAATTCCTTTTAAAAACAATGGAAAGATTAATTGAAACCGAGCTCAGAATCTTAATACTTAACTCTATACTCTCTCCTATTGTAAAGGCAAATCTGTAGATTCGACTTTGCACGGGGTAACGTATGTAATAGAAAAGGCATTCGCTGCGAAGAATGCAACTTTGTGAGTTTTTATAGATATAGAAGGCGCTTTCAATAACGTAAGCACGAACTCGATTGTAGATTGTTTAGTAAGAAAGGGTGTATACGAGAAATCGGTGCACTGGATAGATTTTATGCTAAAAACAGAAAAGTCATAGCAAGCTTCTGTGATTCCTCACAGGTCGGGCGAGAAATGGTACCCCGCATTGTCTGCGGCTGGGCGGCAAGAAACGGTGTCAAAGTAAACCCGGAGAAAACGGAACTTTCTCTCTTCTCGAAGAAAAGGAGGCCTCCTAGTTTAATCCTTCATATGATTGGTAATAGTAGGCTAAACTTAACTGACAAGGTTAAATTCCTTGGCGTTATTTTAAATCGAAAATTAAATTGGAAAAATCATATACAACAGAAGGCCGATAAGGCAATATCGGCTTTCTGAGGTTGTATAAATATTGAGTAAAAAAAGTAAAAAAATTAGTGTTTTTGGATTTGGAGCCTGAAAATATTTGAAAGTTTTTAAATATTGCATTGTTATTTTACTTACCATTACCATTGCAGATAATTATACCAAATCTTATAAAAAATACTAATTAATAATCTATATTATGTTGAATATGTAAAAATTTGTATTACTCATTTCAATAAATATTATTTTTTATGGTTTATTGGTGTTTATATTTAATAATGATATGTAAATACAATTAAACATAAACAAAATATAACATACCCGTTTTTTAATTGTCAAAATTCAATTTCGCATGAATTTTTAAACAAAAATATTGTCAAGAAATTTTTGGGATTGGGAGTTGGGAGAATATGTGGGCATAATCGTTTTTCTCTACTTTCGCACTCCCTCCCAAATCAACTCCCAAATTTTGATGAGCAAAATCCCTATACTGGGTAAAGCAAAAAGATCTCTAATGTAATGGGCAGAAAGAGAACATAGACTTAGATGATATAATCATGAGGGTTGTACCAACACCAAACTCTTCTGAGGCGAGCTAAACGCTCGGAAGTCTAAGCACACGGTCGAAAATTTAAGTTTTTTTTTTAAACTTTATGCAAAAAAATATGGTTTAAAACAATATTTTAAACGGAAGATCCATTAAATAAAACTTGGGAAAGTTTCATTCACGTTTCTCAACATTTTTAGTTTAAAACTTAACTATTTACGTTTATATAATAAATTTAAAACATTGCTGGTTATATTTTAAAACTTTAAAGTGTTTAATTCAAATTCCTAAACTCGCAGTTTGATTGTTAAACTTTAAATGTCTTAAAGTTTAAACTTTTAGTTTACTTTTTAAACAAAACGGTTTAATATTACGCACATTGGTTGATTTTAGAGCGCAACAAGCGTTTTTATTGCTCTCTTTTTGGTTTAAATAAATTGCAAATATTTATTTAGAGTAAATAGAAAGTTTCTTTAGAATATCAATTATTTATTTTCTTATATACGTTATAATTTTTTATACCAAAACTACAATTCAAATTTACCAAATTCTGTTCAATTATTTTATCAGTATTCAAAAACAAAAAAAATTTTTAATACACGAATATATGACTTGATAGTTTTACTCTACAGACCAGAATGTCATTTTAAATTTTTTAGATTAAAAACCAAACTAAGAAATTGTAATTATTTAGATGCAACTTAATACTACGTTAAATAAAATAAAGGAATTACATATACATATGTGTATTAACTTTAAAGAATTCAAGTCTCATAATTCTCATATATCTTCAAAGTATATTTTAGTTATGGAATGTGCTAATGCATCATTTTATAGTGTGAGAAACTATATATGAAATGGATTGCACAAGTTTTGCATACAAAAAATAAAACCGTATCCAAAATATACTATTCAAAATTTTGTTTGTTTACTCAGCATTTTATACAATTAATTATGATTAAAACTTATAGTGTGCATACAATACAGTACGGGAGTTTATAATTATTATGTACACAATATACATAATGCAATTTGAATGTATGAAAATATACCTGTACGATAAGTTATTTAGTGGCATCATAATGATGAGTGTCACTGTATATTATCTGAGAATTGTGAGAATGAGAATAATTTTATACATGAATTGACTATGAAATTATATGATTGAAAATTTTAGAACTGATATATGTATTATAATATACATTAATGATATATATTAATTTACAACAAATTCTTTATGGAATTTGTCCACACATGTTTAAACAAGTGCGTATATTTCTATTGCATTTTAACGAACACCTTATCTGATCTCAACTGATGCAAAAACGTTTAAGTGTAAACAAGTGAAAGTGAAGTGAGTAATATTTCCAAAAATAATGAATTCCTTATTAGGAAAAGTGGTGCAAATATATTTTGAAGAGGAAAATTCCTATAAGTACGTGAAACTGAATAAATATACGGAAACACCAGATTATAATTTTAATTATTTTTTTTGTTATGGTAATTTTTTTTTATATTCTGATAAAGTGCAATATATTTGACGAAAACGGTGAAGTAATGCTTTATTGCAGTTCTTCTTAAATTCAAAATTTTAATGAAATGTTAATGTCTTATGAAGTTGTGTACGATAATTCAAATATACTTGTCGATTTAAGACATCTTCTTCACAAAAGATCTTACGATTAAACTAAAATTAAAGAAAAAATATTCATTATTATGAAAGAAATGTAAATTAAAACGATAAACCAAAAATGTATATGAACGTAAAATGTATATTATATAAAAAAAAAAATAAATAAAAAAATACTTATAATAAAAGTATAGATTTAAAATAAATTGCATTTTTTATTTTGATATTATATTTTATAAAGTTTTCAGAACTGAAAAATATATTTATTTATTTCAATTTAAAAAATAAAAATATGGTTTAAATTTTAAACTAAAGTAAATTAAACTTTTTGCTTTAAACAATAAAGTTTAATTATCAAAGAAACCTTTCAGTTTAAAATTTAAACCGCATTTCGTTTAACATATGCTTTTGCTCCACCAGTTTAAAATATAAACCATTTCGTTTAAAACATTAAAAAACCGCTTCATTTTAAAATTGATTCTGTTTTGTCTAATTTAATGCATATAGTCTAAACAGTTTAAAACTTTAACTTTTATTGGTGTGGAACTATATAGAAACTTTTAAGTTAAAAAAAAACTGAAATTTTCGACCGTGTGTATCGTTAACCAAACCTAAGACCCGATTATACACTGGCATCGCCACGATCCATATTTTACTTAGAAAACATGCCTCGATACTTAGATTGACAAATATTGCGACCTGTAGAGGTTGCGGGGAATAGGAGGAAACCCTAGAACACCTCCTCTGTAAATACCCTGCGGTACGTTACAGAAGACTTAAACACCTGGAGAGTCACTGCTTGACAAACTTAGTGGAGGCGGGCGAATTAAGCCCGGCTAGACTGATCGCTTTCATAAAAGAGGTGGGGTGGATCGATGTACTATAGGCTAATTAAGCCATCGCGTGTGGTGTACAATGGACCCAAGTGGTCTTGGTGCGCGGAGGTTTAACCTCTCCCCTCTTTCGAACCAACCAACCAACCAAGCGAAGCCAACGTTTGAAAACAGACAAATTCGACACATCTACGGTATGGAATATATTCATTGAGAATAGCACTCCCTTATTTGGGAAAAGATGAAAATAGGTCCCCTTCAGTACCACTATCTGAATATGTTGTACTCAAAATCATGGATCATAAATCTATAGTTGAAAACAATGATAAATGCCTACCTGAGAACGGTCAATAAAACTAAATTCGATATGGACATGATCGATCAAATGACATTTCCCCAAAATCGCCTCATGTAGAACTATGAGCTATTCTAAAACAAAGGCAATTTCCATATATAGTATTTTTTAGAAAAAATACAAAATGATAAATATAGGTAAAAAATTAATCAATTTTATTAATTTTTTTTTATTTTTATTAATTCCTTTAAGTTTTCCCTAATTTAGTTTAAATTGAACATAATGTGATATGAAATAATATCCAATATTCCATTTATATATCCCCTAAAAATATGCAAAATATTTGTTTTTTGCAAAATTTTACGTGATTAAACATTTTGATTAATTATAAGAGTGAGGCAAATGATATTATTAATTAATGCACTTAAAAGAAATATGATTTTCAAAAGTTTTCTCTATATTTGTTTTTAAAAGTTTTCTCTATATTTGTTTTTAAAAAAGTTATAATTTTACAAGTAAATAAAAATGTAATTTTTTGATTTTCGATGGGCCACAACGGAAAGGGGAGGGCATATACGGATACAATTTCTTCAGAGACTCCAGATATTTTTTGGATATCTCTTCGTTACATAAATTTCAGTCATAATAACCCGTTTGGAAAATACAAGGTGTTAAAAAACCTAAAAAAAGTTGTATAAACATAATGTAGTAATTTGAATATAACGGTCAACTTGAATATTAACGATCTAGTAGGCCAGAACTATTTGTAGGAGAGAGAAAGTAATGTGTTCTCTCTTAATAATATGTTCTTTCCTTTTGTTCTTAAGTTAAGCAGCCGAATTAAATTATTCAACGAAAGGAGTCGAATGTGATTAATGAAGGAAATAAGTTGTAATTATTCTTATTTAATTTGCATGCGCAACAATTGTATTTTATTCTTATTTAATTTGGATGTGCAACAGTCTTATTTTATTGTTTGTGAAAAGTGTAATAAAGTGAAATAAAAACTTGTTGTGTGACAACATTTCATACATTTATGTCGTCATTGTGTCGATAGCGCATTGTAATAAATAATGAAAACAAAAACAATAATAAAATACGTCATCGTATTATAAATATTATTGTTTACAAATAATACAAACCGTAATGACACACTTAAGTTATTATGTATAAAATGTAGAACAGAACATATAAATAAAAGGTAAATAAACCTAAAGTAAATAAACGAAAGCACATAAGCTTTCCTAATAATACTAATAAAGTATAATGCGTTATCAGCACAATGGGCAATAGCAACATAATTCATGTATGAATTGTTGTTGCACAATTTTACCTTTAATTAATAAGAAATATTAATTAATTATATTTATTGAAATATTCTAATATTGCTGAAGAAGCAATATTAGAATATATAAACGGCTGAAAATTGGTATTTCGGGGAGTTAGAATTTTGAATTCTTATAAAGAACAGGTCAAGCCTACTTTATATGAAAATCTAATCAAAGAACTTAGTAAATTAACTAAATAAAACACGTTTTATTAAACAGTTTGTTACAGTTTAAATTTAAAAGTTTGAGCAAAGTTTGAGTTTAACAAGAAGATTATACGAAGACCATCAGGCCAGGCCAAAAATAAAGGTGAATATAATTTCATATAGGGTCAAACACAACATTGGTGCCGTGACCAATTTTTGGATTAATATGCAAAAAACGAACAGGGACTACAACGTTTTATTCCTTTTATTTCAGACCCTCTACGTGCATATTGTATGAGGTAGTGTACAAGCTAAAAGCTTCACAACTTGAAATAATAAGGAAAAATAAAGATACTAAATGACAGCCAAACAAGCAGAAATAGAAGACAAAATACGTGAATCACCCACCGCGGGACCAAAACCAATATCGATAGCGGAATATTTAAAAAGAAAGTTGACGGCAATCAGAGAAGCACGCAAAGAAGTGAAACCAATAAAAAGTAGAGGCGGGGAAGCAGCAAGAAGACGCGGAGAAATAAAAGACCTGCACAGAATCCTTCGACTAGGGTGCAGTAAAATACAGGAAGAAACTTTTAAAGCCAGAATAAAAATATTACGAAAAGAGCAGAAAAAAGAGCAAAAGGAGAAAAAAGAAAAGAAAACATTAGATAAGCTGTTCGAAAGATGTTTTAGAACAGCTGATGAAGTGTTAGGAATAAAATAAGTTTAAATAAGAGAAATAATAATATAAACTTAAAATTGAATTTAATAAAGTAGGGGAAATTATAAGATATAAATAGCTAATAATTTTTTTTATATATTTGAAAAGAGTAATAATAAAAAAAAAAGTATGAAAATATCAAGTTATCAGAGTCAAATATTTCTCTTAATTATTTTTTCAAATGAAATTGTATTAATATTTGAGAGGGGACATATAATATTTAAAAAATATAATGATTAAAAACCAAATAATAATATAGCAATAAATGACTTAATTATATTTACTCAAAAACAAAGACTATTTACCTATATTATTTGCGTTGAAATTGACTTTATAGTTTGTATTATCTTCCTTTGTATTCGTTTTCTCTCATGAATTTTCTCGCTTTTAAATTTTTCAGTGTTGTCTCTCGCAATAAAATACAATTATTGGTAATTGTGCTATAACCTCATAATAATACCACAGTTTGAAAGAGAAAGTTTTTGTCAAGATTGACTTCACATTATATTCTAAATTATATTAATCAAAAGTAGAATAATTTTAAAGTCGCTCACTAAAAAATTTAAAAGGTTTGAGCTTTAAACCAAATAATTCGAGGAAAATTTAAAGAGCCGCGGACATTTTTCATTTTTTTTTCTCTCTAGCAATTATAAAAATCATTCTTTAAGCTTGTGCATAAAAAATAATACACAAAAAAAAACTCGTTAAAGATTTTGTGCATAACACATATATGTTATATGCATCATTATTGAGAGATTTTTTTTTGTGTTGTATTGGTGTATATATGCGATACAATAAATGGTCGTTTTTGAGAGTACATATATATGTTTTGTATTGAGATTATATTTTTATTTAAAATAATTTTTAACCATAGGCGTAAAGGAAAAGGGAGTTTTTTTTTATTCAATAAAAAATTGAATGCGAATTATTTTTATTATTGAATGTTAATGAGTTTTAATAATTGTGGTATTATTTTTACGAAAGTATAGGAATATTCTTAAAATAAAAATAATAATAAAAAAATAGTACAGAATTTTAGGTATAATTTGTTGGAAAATCAATTAAAATATTTTTTTTGGGTACCATTTAACACATGGCAACGCAAATAATATAGGTAAAGTAGAGGCGGGGAAGCAACAAGAAGACGCGGAGAAATGCAGTAAAATACAGGAAGCAACTTTTAAAGCCAGAATAAAAACATTACGAAAAGAGCAGAAAAAAGAGCAAAAGGAGAAAAAAGAGCAAAAGGAGAAAAAAGAAAAGAAAACATTAGATAAGCTGTTCGAAATATGTTTTAGAACAGCTGATGAAGTGTTAGGAATAAAATAAGTTTAAATAAGAGAAATAATAATATAAACTTAAAATTGAATTTAATAAAGTAGGGGAAATTATAAGATATAAATAGCGAATAATTTTTTTTATATATTTGAAAAGAGTAATAATAAAAAAAAAGTATGAAAATATCAAGCTTAAAGAATGATTTTTATAATTGCTAGAGAGAAAAAAAAAGAAAAATGTCCGCGGCTCTTTTAATTTTCCTCGAATTATTTGGTTTAAAGCTCAAACCTTTTAAATTTTTTAGTGAGCGACTTTAAAATTATTCTACTTTTGATTAATATAATTTAGAATATAATGTGAAGTAAATCTTGACAAAAACTTTCTCTTTCAAACTGTGGTATTATTATGAGGTTATAGCACAATTACCAATAATTGTATTTTATTGCGAGAGACAACACTGAAAAATTTAAAAGCGAGAAAATTCATGAGAGAAAACGAATACAAAGGAAGATAATACAAACTATAAAGTCAATTTCAACGCAAATAATATAGGTAAATAAAGTCTCTTTGTTTTTGAGTAAACTACTAGCGGACAAAAGAAAATATTAGAGGATTCTACTATTTTACCGGAAAACCTTAATTTTGCGGAATTATCACTGATAAAATCCACACCACAGGGTAATTCAGATAATTTAACAAAACGAAGACGGTCGGTAACTTTTGCGCCGGAAAATTCAGACGACACTATATCAAACGAAAGCGGCTCGGAAACGGAAATTAATTTAAATGCTATTAATTTGAGTTTACGTTCAAATAACATTAGGACAAATTCTGAAAATAATAGTAGCGAAAGCGAAAAAAAGGTGCCGTAGGAGGTATAACAATAGATAATATTAGTCAATTAAAAGAAAGAAACAAAACTTTGATTAATATTAATAAAAAATTTGACAAATTAGAAATGGATACAAATAGACTATGTACGCAGGGAGCAATTCCACGCACCAATAGCGGCTTACAAATACCCAACGGATTATACGAGGATTTAATGCCACCAAACAACGGAACAGGACACAAAAATAATAGGAGATCAACAAATTTTTTAAACAAGGATAATACATACGATTTCGGTATGGAAGCTCCAATGAATGCAACAATGCTCCTAGAAAATACATATAAAACATTTTTTCAGGGCACTCCAACATTTTGCGGAGAAGCAGATCGCATTATACTGGATTTACAAAATTTTGTTGCGCTCGCACATAACGCATACTTTAGAACAGATGAATGTGACCGCGCCGCGGTATTAAACCAAATAATTCGAGGAAAATTAAAAGGAAGAGCCGCGGATATTTTCAGGAGCGGGCAGTGAATAGCTTTAGAGATTTTAAAGCAATTCTGGAAAACGCGTTCATCCCTTACAAAGATTTAACACAATTAAGGCGAGAAATTGAGGAATGAGTGCAGATTCCTGACGAATCTGTCGAACAGTTTGGAGATCGTGTAAAACGGAAATTAGAATGCTTCAAAATGGCTGCCCGGCATAAATTTCCTAATGGGTTTCAAGGAATCGTACAGGATGCTGAAGAAACGGCTAGGAAAACATTTATTAGAGGTTTGCGATCGGAGTCCAACAAACATTACATAATTTCCCAAAAATTGTGCTAATGTTGAAGAAACCCTTACAAAAGCAATACGATTTGCTAAGGAATCCTTGAAATTGTTGGGACCACAACAAGCGGAAAAATCAACGGAAAAGGCAATGAATGATACCACAAAACAACTTATGGAAATGCTAAAAGAAATGAAACTCGGTTCCAATAATAGAGATAATAGAGACAATAATGATTCTTTAGGCAACAAAATATGCAACAAGCACCGCAACGAATGAGAGTACCGGTAACAGCAGCTAGGCCAGTAAATAACTCTTACGTGCCAAACAATAACAACGGACAAAGAGTAACTTGTTTTAATTGTGGTAGGATGGGCCAATACAGCAGAGTGTAGGGCACCGCGCAAAACAGGCGCACCACCAGATAATAACGTACAAAGAGAAAATAAATGGGCACGTATGGAGTGTTATTTATGCAAAAATTCAGGACACTTTGCAACTAATTGTCCGTTTAATAAATCAAAAGCACAGGAAGCCACAACTCAACAAAGAGTTAACATATTCCGATTAGGACACTGTGAGTGGTGTCAAAGAGAAGGACATACAGAGTTAACATGTCCAGCACGGCAATACTACCAATCGAAGCAGGGAAACGAGCACGGGATGAGGTAAAATCCCAATTCTCATCACAAATAACGAAGAAAAGGGTGTAAAAAACGGTAACCTCCGTTTAGACCCATTAGTGACTATGCCTTTGGATATTTCTAACACAAAAAAGTCACATTATTGGTAGATACAGGGGCTCAAATAAGTTTAATTAAAAAATAAAAAATAGCTAAGGAGGTACCTATAGATCTGAAGGAAAATATATTAATAAATACAATACATAACCAAAGTGCCACTTTGGGCAAGTGCTTTGGAAAATTTTTGACACCAGAAGAAATGAGATGCGAGTTCCAAGTAGTAGGTAGTAATTGCGACCTTCCTGCGGATGGAATTCTCGGAAACGAGTTTTTAGCAGAGAACTGTAACATTTTAGGACCACAAAGGACTTTACATTTTCCCAAAACAAAAGTCAATAAAAATGAATTTTCAATTCCCTTTACGAACCAGAATAATATTGAAGTAAATAGAAAGTTTGAGGAAGTTAAAATGTACAAAACGAAGAGTAACAATAAATTTGAAAATACGGAAATGACTAGTTTTTATAATAGAAAATTAGAGAGAAATAATGAAATAGAGAGAAATAATGAAGTTAAAATAGAGGAAACTAATAATGATGAAGTAAAAGAAAATATCGAGTTTAAAAAAGGCATTCATTTTGAAATTATGAGAAATAATGATGAAATTAAAAAGGGAAACTTCGAAAAAGGAAAAATGGATAATAGAATTAACGAAGAGTTTGAAATTGGTGGAAACTCAAAACCATAAAACTCAGGAGCTGGCCATAGAGCAGCGGATCTTGAAGTTTTTTCAGGCAACAAGAACAAACCAATTTTAACAAAAGAAAAGGAAAAAGTACAATCCAAGGGAAAATTTTCAGGAGCAGACAACTGCGCTGCGGATCTTGAGTTCTCCCAAGGAAAAGGTGGAAGATCAAAGTTGAATATAAAGGAAAACGAATACCCGCGAGATCAGAGAAAATGATAGAAGTAGCTGTTAAAGAACAGCTTCTTTTACAGCTTCAATTAAAATACCCGCGAGATCAGAGAAAATGATAGAAGTAGCTGTTAAAGAACAGGGAGAGTTATTAAACATAGGGAAAAATTTGGAAAATGGAATATTCTTAGGGAATTGCATCAGCAAAGTACGAAATGGGAAAATTGCCGTCCCGGTGGTAAACACAACAAATCAGGAACAAATAGTTCCAAATGAACCAACAGTTCACTCGCTAAATTTTATAACACACACCCATTAACAAGTTGGGGTAACGACGAGCGTAAAACACAAAATGAACCAATTTATTATGTAAGATATCTATTCAATCAAGAGAAAACAGACAAAATGGGAATAAAAGAAAGGATTAAAAAATTAAAGGATGTTTTATGTACTTCACAGGATCTAAGCATCGAAGAAATAGAAACACTAGAAAGGATATGTGAAGAATGTCACGACATCGAGTGGTAATAGATTTTCCAAAGTTAAACGAAGTCACGATAGGCGATGCCTTTCCACTTCCCCGTATTGAAGAAATTTTGGATCAATTAGGAGGTTCAAAATATTTTACAACCTTGGATCTTGCTAGTGGCTATCACCAAGTACAAATGGAACCTACAGACAGAGAAAAAACTGCGTTCAGTACTGCATATGGCCATTTCGAGTTCAAGCGAATGCCATTCGGACTAACCGGAGCACCCGCCACATTCCAAGGAATGATGAATTGCGTCTTAACGGGACTTCAGGGGTTCAAATGCTTCGTATATCTCGATGACATAGTAATATACGGAAAAAATTTAAGAGATCACGATGAAAAATTGCGATGTGTGTTCCAAAGGTTGAGGGAAAATAATCTGAAATTACAACCGGAAAAATGTAAATTTTTAAAAAAAGAAGTAGTATATTTGGGCCATAAAATAACATCAGAAGGAGTAATGCCCGATCCAGAAAAAACCAAATGCGTACAGGAACACCCCGTACCTAGTACCACAAAAGAACTTCAATCATTTTTGGGGCTAGTAAACTACTACAGACCTAGTATGCCCAAACTCGCCGACATTGGGGCATCTCTGTATAAAATGGCAACAAAATCCCAAAAATTTAATTGGACCTTGGAACACCAAATAGCATTTGAAAAAATAAAAAAATTATTGGTCGAACCACCATTACTCATGTATCCGGATTTCAAAACGGAATTTAATTTAACTACGGATGCTAGTAATCAAGCACTCGGAGCGGTTTTATCACAAACTCAGACTGGAGAAGATAAACCAATTGCCTACGCTAGTAGAGTATTAGGAAAATTAGAGAAAAATTATGCGACGATAGAAAAAGAAATGCTAGCAATATATTGGGCAATAAAAAACTTTCATACCTATTGGGAAGAAGTTTCAAAGTTTTCACAGATCATAAACCATTAATTAGTGAGTACAATAAAAGAAATCCTGAAGGACGACTAAACCGATGGAAAATTAGGCTTTCGGAATATAAAACCAGGAAAACAAAATGGTAACGCGGTCGCACTAAGTCGGATCCCGTATAGATAAAACGATACGGAAACAAATCAAATAAATGTAATAACTAGAGCTCAAAAGGCAAAATTAGCGGACAAGGATATGGATAAAACTATTGAGGAAGATGAAGAAGATTCTAACACTGACGAAGAGGATGAGGGTGATGAGGGTAAACCAACTGAGAAATGGTCAAAAAGAATGGAATTAATAGACAAAGAAGAAATCCAAAAAACAATACAACAACATCATGACTCACCTCTTGGCGGTCATATAGGTGTCGTTAAAACTTACAATCGACTAAAGAGACACTATATTTGGAAGAAAATGGTTAAAACAGTAAGGAAGTATATCGAGTCATGTCCAAAATGTCAAAAAACTAAAAGAGGAAGGGTTACAAAAATGTCTATGATGATAACAGATACCGCTAAACGTCCATTTGATAAAGTATATCTAGATATAGTTGGACCACTCCCAATCTCAAATACAGGGAATAAATACATTTTAAGCTTTCAAGACGATTTGACCAAACTACTTGACTGTGTAGCTCTGCCCAACATGGAGGCAACAACAGTAGCCAGAGTATTTTATGATAGAATCATATTAAAATACTCCGCAATACCAAAAAAATTAATTACCAGTAAAGGTACCAACTTCGCTAGCCAAGTTTTCAGAAATCTTTGCAAAATATTGAAAATTAAAAAATTGGAAACGACCGCTTACCACCCTCAGTCAAACGGATCATTGGAAAGAAGACATGGGCCATTAGTAGAATATTTAAAAATGATAGTGGAGAAAAATGTGCAAACTTGGGATGAATGGCTAGCAGAAGCAGCCTTTACCCATAATCACACACCGCACGAAGGAACCAAATTTTCACCTTTTTTTGTTCTATATGGTTTTTGCGATGCATTACCAAAATTTGTAAGTCGGAAAACTGAGCCTCTATATAATTCAGACGACATCAGTAACGTCATCAAATTCAAGCTTCAGAGGATCAGACAATTAGCACGGGAAAACCTAATTAATAGTAAAAATAAGGCAAAATTGTATTATGATAAAAACGAAAAAACTTCGACTTATAAGAATGGTGATAAGGTACTATTGCTAAACCCACAAAAATTAAACAAGCTTAGTTTAACTTGGTTAGGCCCATTTGAAGTATTAGAAAATTAAAACGAAAATACAACGATTATAAGGGTTAAGGGTAAAACACGGCGAATACATAATAACCGACTTAAATTATGGCATCAGCAGCGGCGGCTCGTCATATTGGGCAGGGTGGGCTAAGCCCAACCTGAATTTACAGGAAAATGCTACAAAATATTCATTTAAAATATATTATAAAAATGAGCAAAAAAAATTCAAATTTTTGTTAAAATAATGTCATATAATATACGTGTATATAGTTTTTTCCATCGAAATTCGTACACCACCGCTGCGAAATATAATATGTATATAAAAATATAATCTAAAATCTAAATATGAATATGAACGCTAAAATACAAATATGTATATTATTCTAACACTACATAACTTTTTCATTATAAAAATACAACTACTCTTTTGTCTTTACTTCATGGGCTAATTGAAATTTGCCCACCTTATTATACTAATTTTATACAAAACAATATTGCGTATGTGTTGAATTTTGTATGGATCAGGCTGGGCTAACTTAAACTAGCCCACGAAGACCACGTGTTCCCCATAGAAATGCGAAATATTTGTAATTGCTATATGATTTTCAGAATTTTATTTTTTTTTCTATGGAAGAAAATTATTAGAAAATTTCCATTATATGAGCAAGCAATGTAAATTTTCAAATATTTTAAACCAAAATACCACGCGCGCATATTTTATAATCAACACTATTGAGTTGAGTTATTTCCTTCTCCTATATTAAAAAATTTATATTGAGAAAAATATATCATGGGATAGAAAATCTCTTATCCATAGAAGAAATATTCCTATACTGAAAATTTGCATGAAATATTTTTCATTAAAAAAAAGAGAAATATATCATCGTGGGCTAGAAAATCGCAGCCCCTAGAACGAATAATTCCTTTGATTAAAAATTTGCATGAAATATTTATTTCGTTATATAAATATTTTGTATTAAACAATAAATAAATATATCTTCATGGGCTGGAAAATCGCAGCCCATAGCAATAATTTTATCGCTTATATTTTAAATTCCCTCAGTAGACAAAAAAATATTTAATTATAGCACACATTAGCACTAAATTTTTAAAATTAGTACCAGGCGATCATAAATTTCAGAAAGTAACAATTTTATTCTTAGTTGAGAAAACTTAAGACAATTATTGCCTACAAATATAAGTATTCAAATATGTATGGAGTGTGCCATGATTTTCGTTTATTTAGCTCGATTTTTTTTGAATGTATCTAATTTTTTTGTGTATAATATGTGATTTATTTTTCTTGGGTGCATAGGATATGCATAATGATTTTTTTATAGGAAAGAAAATGAAAAACATATTAAGATGCCAATGTGATTAACTCACTAAAACGAAAAATTCAAAAGGTTGTATATTTAATAACCTCAAATCTTTGCTTTTCATAAAAATTTTTTTTCCTTTAGCCCACCCAGAACTTTTGATCACGGTCCGCCACTGGGCATCAGCCTACCCCTTTATGACTAGAAAACAAAACATACCTAAAAATCAAAATTTCAATCACTAAAGAAATTTTTCATCATGTTATTTTCAGTACCAAAATTTATCAGGAAGGAAACGCAGGATATAAAATAAAGGAAAATTCCTATACAATGTATCTAATATTATATTTTTCTACGCTAATCAACCTCGTACTAACAACACCCTGAAGTATGATGGAACTTGAAAACACAGAAATTGTTTTCGAAAATTTAGGAAATACCATAGAATACAAGGACGAATCACAATTTATTCTTAATTCACAATAACGAGGGAGGACGAAATAGAGGAATTCATAAACAAATTATCAAATAAACTAAGCAGTACCTGCAACACTGTTTTCAACTCTCAAAATAATAAAAGTTGTAAATTATGGAAGGACGAAATATCATATTGGAGAAACAAAATTATTAAGTTAACAAAAGGACTAAATCATTTCTTCAGTAGACAAAAACGAGGACATTATAGGATCAATTTCAAAAGGATTATTTGGAACAATGGATCAAGCAGATTCTGATCGAATCTATAGCACTTTAGATAAATTACAAAAGGATGGGGGGATTATGATTGAATTATTGGATAAACAAACAGCAGCAGTGGTATCAAATTTCTAATTTATAAAACAAGTTACGGGAAACCTATCAATGCAATCTTTGGAAGTAGAAGAAAAATTGAACAAGTTAACTGACTCAGTAAACACAAATTTACTCATTTTAAAAGCAGATAACAGGGATTTGTGGGCGGAGTTGGAAATTAATCGAATAGTTATATTTGCATTGGCTGAATTAGAACGATTACACGATTATTTATTAGAACAAGAATCAATAATAATTTCGTTACAATAACATAAAATACATTCATTACTTATAGACTCACGACTATTAACAATTCTAACAAGAAATCTAACTCTGGAAACAGGACATCCACTTCTATATTCATCAGCAGTACTAAACCAACTAGCGAGAGTAAATTTAAAACATAAGAATGGGGAGTTAGGAGTCACCATTAAAATTAGCATTCTACAAAAAAGTGAATATACATTATATAAAATATATCTCATACCAAGGAAAAGCAAGGAAAACATAATAACATTAAGACCAGAATGGGATTACTTAGCTAATAATTCGGCGGGGCACTTTCTACACTACACCAACGAAGAGAAAAAGACAGCTTGTCTACAAATAGATACAGATGAAAATAAAGTTTTACAAATTTGTAAGCAACTACAACCAAAAATTTTTGATTTATCACAACCACACTGCGTCATAAAGCAATTTTAAAAATGGAATTACTGAACAACGAAAAGTACGAGTTATGTCAATATAACGCACTGAGGGAGATAGGAAATCACATTGTCCCAATGAAAACAAAAAATACATGGTTATACATGTTCCCACATAAAAGCACTTTAGTAGCTCTCTGTGCAGCACAAACTCACAAAATTGTACTAAAAGAAACCGGTATTCTAACTTCAACAGAAAAATGTACTTTCTTACTAGAACAATTAGAGTTACCCTACGAAAATACAAAAAATGAAGAATTCAATTTGGAGAATAATTTTAAATTTGCTAATATAAGTGAAATAGAGCTTAAGGAAAATGAACATGAAATTTCCGTAATAACAATAACACCTATATCAAAAGTAATTAAACCAATAAATCCAGAAGAACTTAATAAAGAATTCGCAAAGAGAAGCCAATCATTAACAGAACTTCATGGCGACATACAAGGAGCCAAACAAAATCAAGCAAATTGGGATACATTTAAGTTAACCTCAATCTCAAATTCGGTGGTATTAAGTTTAGTAATCACAATTTTAATAATATATATAATTGTCGCTAAACTCAAAAGTAAGTAATCAAAGGAAAATAACATTAGAGATATAGAATTGGGAGAAAGACGAAATAGACCAACAATACAGACCTAGTATGCCCAAACTCGCCGACATTGGGGCATCTCTGTATAAAATGGCAACAAAGTCCCAAAAATTTAATTGGACTTCGGAACACCAAATAGCATTTGAAAAAATAGAAAAATTATTGGTCGAACCACCATTACTCATGTATCCGGATTTCAAAACGGATTTCAATTTAACTACGGATGCTAGTAACCAAGCACTCGGAGCGGTTTTATCACAAACTCAGACTGGAGAAGATAAACCAATTGCCTACGCTAGTAGAGTATTAGGAAAATCAGAGAAAAATTATGCGACGATAGAAAAAGAAATGCTAGCAATATATTGGGCAATAAAAAACTTTCGGTCATACCTATTCGGAAGAAGCTTCAAAGTGTTCACAGACCATAAACCATTAATTAGTGAGTACAATAAAATAAATCCTGAAGGACGACTAAACCGTTGGAAAATTAGGCTTTCGGAGTATAAATTTACGATCGAATATAAACCAGGAAAACAAAATGGTAACGCGGACGCACTAAGTCGGATTCCGTATAGAGAAAATGATACGGAAGTAAGTCAAATAAATGTAATAACTAGAGCTCAAAAGGCAAAATTACGGACAAGGATATGGACACTATGAACTACTGAAGAAGATTCTAACACTGACGAAGAGGATGAAGATGATGTGGAAAACCAACTGAAAAATGGTCAAAAAGAATGGAATTAACAGACAAAGAAGAAATCCAAAAAATAATACAACAACATCATGACTCACCTCTTGGCGGTCACATAGGTGTCGCTAAAACTTACAATCGATTAAAGAGACACTATGTTTGGAAGAAAATGCTTAAAACAGTAAGGAAGTATATCGAGTCATGCCCAAAATGTCAAAAAACTAAAAGAGGAAGGGTTACAAAAATGTCTATGATGATAACAGATACCGCTAAACGTCCATTTGATAAAGTATATCTAGATATAGTTGGACCACTCCCAATCTCAAATACAGGGAATAAATACATTTTAAGCTTTCAAGACGATTTGACCAAACTACTTGACTGTGTAGCTCTGCCCAACATGGAGGCAACAACAGTAGCCAGAGTATTTTATGATAGAATCATATTAAAATACTCCGCAATACCAAAAAAATTAACTACCGATCAAGGTACCAACTTAACTAGCCAAGTTTTCAGAAATCTTTGCAAAATATTGAAAATTAAAAAATTGGAAACGACCGCTTACCACCCTCAGTCAAACGGATCATTGGAAAGAAGACATGGGCCATTAGTAGAATATTTAAAAATGATAGTGGAGAAAAATGTGCAAACTTGGGATGAATGGCTAGCAGAAGCAGCCTTTACCCATAATCACACACCGCACGAAGGAACCAAATTTTCACCTTTTTTTGTTCTATATGGTTTTTGCGATGCATTACCAAAATTTGTAAGTCGGAAAACTGAGCCTCTATATAATTCAGACGACATCAGTAACGTCATCAAATTCAAGCTTCAGAGGATCAGACAATTAGCACGGGAAAACCTAATTAATAGTAAAAATAAGGCAAAATTGTATTATGATAAAAACGAAAAAACTTCGACTTATAAGAATGGTGATAAGGTACTATTGCTAAACCCACAAAAATTAAACAAGCTTAGTTTAACTTGGTTAGGCCCATTTGAAGTATTAGAAAATTAAAACGAAAATACAACGATTATAAGGGTTAAGGGTAAAACACGGCGAATACATAATAACCGACTTAAATTATGGCATCAGCCTACCCCTTTATGACTAGAAAACAAAACATACCTAAACTAAAGAAATTTTTCATCATGTTATTTTCAGTACCAAAATTTATCAGGAAGGAAACGCAGGACATAAAATAAAGGAAAATTCCTATACAATGTATCTAATATTATATTTTTCTACGCTAATCAACCTCGTACTAACAACACCCTGAAGTATGATGGAACTTGAAAACACAGAAATTGTTTTCGAAAATTTAGGAAATACCATAGAATACAAGGACGAAATCACAATTTATTCTTAATTCACAATAACGAGGGAGGACGAAATAGAGGAACTCATAAACAAATTATCAAATAAACTAAGCAGTACCTGCAACACTGTTTTCAACTCTCAAAATAATAAAAGTTGTAAATTATGGAAGGACGAAATATCATATTGGAGAAACAAAATTATTAAGTTAACAAAAGGACTAAATCATTTCTTCAGTAGACAAAAACGAGGACATTATAGGATCAATTTCAAAAGGATTATTTGGAACAATGGATCAAGCAGATTCTGATCGAATCTATAGCACTTTAGATAAATTACAAAAGGATGGGGGGATTATGATTGAATTATTGGATAAACAAACAGCAGCAGTGGCATCAAATTTCGAATTTATAAAACAAGTTACGGGAAACCTATCAATGCAATCTTTGGAAGTAGAAGAAAAATTGAACAAGTTAACTGACTCAGTAAACACAAATTTACTCATTTTAAAAGCAGATAACAGGGATTTGTGGGCGGAGTTGGAAATTAATCGAATAGTTATATTTGCATTGGCTGAATTAGAACGATTATACGATTATTTATTAGAACAAGAATCAATAATAATTTCGTTACAACAACATAAAATACATCCATTACTTATAGACTCACGACTATTAACAATTCTAACAAGAAATGTAACTCTGGAAACAGGACATCCACTTCTATATTCATCAGCAGTACTAAACCAACTAGCGAGAGTAAATTTAAAACATAAGAATGGGGAGTTAGGAGTCACCATTAAAATTAGCATTCTACAAAAAAGTGAATATACATTATATAAAATATATCCCATACCAAGGAAAAGCAAGGAAAACATAATAACATTAAGACCAGAATGGGATTACTTAGCTAATAATTCGGCGGGGCACTTTCTACACTACACCAACGAAGAGAAAAAGACAGCTTGTCTACAAATAGATACAGATGAAAATAAAGTTTTACAAATTTGTAAGCAACTACAACCAAAAATTTTGGATTTATCACAACCACACTGCGTCATAAAGCAATTTTTAAAAATGGAATTACTGAACAACGAAAAGTACGAGTTATGTCAATATAACGCACTGAGGGAGATAGGAAATCACATTGTCCCAATGAAAACAAAAAATACATGGTTATACATGTTCCCACATAAAAGCACTTTAGTAGCTCTCTGTGCAGCACAAACTCACAAAATTGTACTAAAAGAAACCGGTATTCTAACTTTAACAGAAAAATGTACTTTCTTACTAGAACAATTAGAGTTACCCTACGAAAATACAAAAAATGAAGAATTCAATTTGGAGAATAATTTTAAATTTGTTATATAAGTGAAATAGAGCTTAAGGAAAATGAACATGAAATTTCCGTAATAACAATAACACCTATATCAAAAGTAATTAAACCAATAAATCCAGAAGAACTTAATAAAGAATTCGCAAAGAGAAGCCAATCATTAACAGAACTTCATGGCGACATACAAGGAGCCAAACAAAATCAAGCAAATTGGGATACATTTAAGTTAACCTCAATCTCAAATTCGGTGGTATTAAGTTTAGTAATCACAATTTTAATAATATATATAATTGTCGCTAAACTCAAAAGTAAGTAATCAAAGGAAATTTAACATTAGAGATATAGAATTGGGAGAAAGACGAAATAGACCAACAATACAGACCTAGTATGCCCAAACTCGCCGACATTGGGGCATCTCTGTATAAAATGGCAACAAAATCCCAAAAATTTAATTGGACTTCGGAACACCAAATAGCATTTGAAAAAATAAAAAAATTATTGGTCGAACCACCATTACTCATGTATCCGGATTTCAATTTAACTACAGATGCTAGTAACCAAGCACTCGGAGCGGTTTTATCACAAACTCAGACTGGAGAAGATAAACCAATTGCCTACGCTAGTAGAGTATTAGGAAAATCAGAGAAAAATTATGCGACGATAGAAAAAGAAATGCTAGCAATATATTGGGCAATAAAAAACTTTCGGTCATACCTATTGGGAAGAAGCTTCAAAGTGTTCACAGACCATAAACCATTAATTAGTAAGTACAATAAAATAAATCCTGAAGGACGACTAAACCGTTGGAAAATTAGGCTTTCGGAGTATAAATTTACGATCGAATATAAACCAGGAAAACAAAATGGTAACGCGGACGCACTAAGTCGGATTCCGTATAGAGAAAACGATACGGAAGTAAATCAAATAAATGTAATAACTAGAGCTCAAAAGGCAAAATTAGCGGACAAGGATATGGACACTATGAACTACTGAAGAAGATTCTAACACTGACGAAGAGGATGAAGATGATGTGGAAAAACCAACTGAAAAATGGTCAAAAAGAATGGAATTAACAGACAAAGAAGAAATCCAAAAAATAATACAACAACATCATGACTCACCTCTTGGCGGTCACATAGGTGTCGTTAAAACTTACAATCGATTAAAGAGACACTATGTTTGGAAGAAAATGCTTAAAACAGTAAGGAAGTATATCGAGTCATTCCCAAAATTTCAAAAAACTAAAAGAGGAAGGGTTACAAAAATGTCTATGATGTTAACAGATACCGCTAAACGTCCATTTGATAAAGTATATCTAGATATAGTTGGACCACTCCCAATCTCAAATACAGGGAATAAATACATTTTAAGCTTTCAAGACGATTTGACCAAACTACTTGACTGTGTAGCTCTGCCCAACATGGAGGCAACAACAGTAGCCAGAGTATTTTATGATAGAATCATATTAAAATACTCCGCAATACCAAAAAAATTAACTACCGATCAAGGTACCAACTTAACTAGCCAAGTTTTCAGAAATCTTTGCAAAATATTGAAAATTAAAAAATTGGAAACGACCGCTTACCACCCTCAGTCAAACGGATCATTGGAAAGAAGACATGGGCCATTAGTAGAATATTTAAGAATGATAGTGGAGAAAAATGTGCAAACTTGGGATGAACGGCTAGCAGAAGCAGCCTTTACCCATAATCACACACCGCACGAAGGAACCAAATTTTCACCTTTTTTTGTTCTATATGGTTTTTGCGATCCATTACCAAAATTTGTAAGTCGGAAAACTGAGCCTCTATATAATTCAGACGACATCAGTAACGTCATCAAATTCAAGCTTCAGAGGATCAGACAATTAGCACGGGAAAACCTAATTAATAGTAAAAATAAGGCAAAATTGTATTATGATAAAAACGAAAAAACTTCGACTTATAAGAATGGTGATAAGGTACTATTGCTAAACCCACAAAAATTAAACAAGCTTAGTTTAACTTGGTTAGGCCCATTTGAAGTATTAGAAAATTAAAACGAAAATACAACGATTATAAGGGTTAAGGGTAAAACACGGCGAATACATAATAACCGACTTAAATTATGGCATCAGCCTACCCCTTTATCACTAAAAAACAAAACATACCTAAAAATCAAAATTTCAATCACTAAAGAAATTTTTCATCATGTTATCTTCAGTACCAAAATTTATCAGAAGGAAACGCAGGACATAAAATAAAGGAAAACTACTATACAATGTATCTAAAATTATATTTTTCTACGCTAATCAACCTCGTACTAACAACACCCTGAAGTATGATGGAACTTGAAAACACAGAAATTGTTTTCGAAAATTTAGGAAATACCATAGAATACAAGTACGAAATCACAATTTATTCTAAATTCACAATAACGAGGGAGGACGAAATAGAGGAATTCATAAACAAATTATCAAATAAACGAAACAGTACCTGCAACACTGTTTTCAACTCTCAAAATAATAAAAGTCTTAAATTATGGAAGGACGAAATATCATATTGGAGGAACAAAATTATCAAGTTAACAAAAGGACTAAATCATTTCTTCAGTAGGCAAAAACGAGGCGCATTAGACATTATAGGATCAATTTCAAAAGGATTATTTGGAACAAAGGATCAAGTAGATTCTGATCGAATCTATAGCACTTTAGATAAATTACAAAAGGATGGGGGGATTATGATTGAATTATTGGATAAACAAACAGCAGCAGTGGCATCAAATTTCGAATTTATAAAACAAGTTACGGGAAACCTATCAATGCAATCTTTGGAAGTAGAAGAAAAATTGAACAAGTTAACTGACTCAGTAAACACAAATTTACTCATTTTAAAAGCAGATAACAGGGATTTGTGGGCGGAGTTGGAAATTAATCGAATAGTTATATTTGCATTGGCTGAATTAGAACGATTATACGATTATTTATTAGAACAAGAATCAATAATAATTTCGTTACAACAACATAAAATACATCCAGTACTTATAGACTCACGACTATTAACAATTCTAACAAGAAATCTAACTCTGGAAACAGGACATCCACTTCTATATTCATCAGCAGTACTAAACCAACTAGCGAGAGTAAATTTAAAACATAAGAATGGGGAGTTAGGAGTCACCATTAAAATTAGCATTCTACAAAAAAGTGAATATACATTATATAAAATATATCCCATACCAAGGAAAAGCAAGGAAAACATAATAATATTAAGACCAGAATGAGATTACTTAGCTAATAATTCGGCGGGGCACTTTCTACACTACACCAACGAAGAGAAAAAGACAGCTTGGCAACAAATAGATACAGATGAAAATAAAGTTTTACAAATTTGTAAGCAACTACAACCAAAAATTTTGGATTTATCACAAGCACACTGCGTCATAAAGCAATATTTAAAAATGGAATTACTGAACAACGAAAAGTACGAGTTATGTCAATATAACGCACTGAGGGAGATAGGAAATCACATTGTCCCAATGAAAACAAAAAATACATGGTTATACATGTTCCCACATAAAAGCACTTTAGTAGCTCTCTGTGCAGCACAAACTCACAAAATTGTACTAAAAGAAACCGGTATTCTAACTTTAACACAAAAATTTACTTTCTTACTAGAACAATTAGAGTTACCCTACGAAAATACAAAAAATGAAGAATTCAATTTGCAGAATAATTTTAAATTTGCTAATATAGGTGAAATAGAGCTTAAGGAAAATGAACATGAAATTTCCGTAATAACAATAACACCTATATCAAAAGTAATTAAACCAATAAATCCAGAAGAACTTAATAAAGAATTCGCAAAGAGAAGCCAATCATTAACAGAACTTCATGGCGACATACAAAGAGCCAAACAAAATCAAGCAAATTAGGATACATTTAAGTTAACCTCAATCTCAAATTCGGTGGTATTAAGTTTAGTAATCACAATTTTAATAATATATATAATTGTCACTAAACTCAGAAGTAAGAAATCAAAGGAAAATAACATTAGAGATATAGAATTGGGAGAAAGACGAAATAGACCAACAATATCCACACCTATAATACAAACGTGAGGTCACAGTTCGACCACCCCGGAATAACCCACCATCTCCACCAAAAACCCCAAAATTAGCCAGAACCAAATGGCAAAACCAAAAAAGGGAAAACACAATGGATGAATATGTAACACCCGAAGTGCTATCATTTAGAGAATAAATCAATATAAACATACATTGTATTTATAATAAAATAACACTTATCAAAAAACAAAATATATATACATAATACAGATAATCCAAATTATGGATAATCTACTTTATAACTAAAATTTAATTTAATATACGACATCTATTACACGATAGTATCGTTAAGTATTTAGCGCAGGTTTAGAAAAGTCTTTAGCGCAGGTTTAGTAAAGGTGTGAAACTTAACTACAATAAAGTTTAGCAAAAATTTTTTTTAGTATTAGTAAAGATTATTACCAACTAAGTGTCTTAGATTAAAAGGGGTTTTAGTATTAATTATGTTAAATTATACTTTTAGGAGTAGTAAAAAATTAATAAGAATTTTTTTTATCAACATAAATTTAGGAATTAATAGTAAAATTGAAGAGAGGAATAGGAATTTTTTTGTCTATAAGACAAGGAAAAATTTTTTTTTGAACATCAAGCTATAAATGTTTAAGAAAATCAACAAGTGAATGCAAAAATATATGAGTGGAAATAACTTAATAAAACAGCAGATTTAGTTTTTATATTTTTTTTAATATTTTATTCAAATATAATTTTGTATTTAACAAATTATTAACAAAATTTTTATAATAATTTTTTTTCTACATGTGGTTTACAATAATAAATTTTTTTTACGACAAAATTCTACAATTTTTTTTAAAAATAATTCTAATATTTTTTTTTTTTTTTTCAAAATAATTCTACATGTTAACTTTTTTATAATACAAGGTGTATTAGCCTAGCTGTAAATAAATAAAAAAAATTTTTTAATTAATAAAAAACTTTATATAATTATTTTTTTTACCGTCTAAAAATATTTACATCGGAATACGAAATTATGTCCACCCGTTTAGGGGGATATACGGCGTGATACAATCCTCGCTGGGAGCCATAATCCCTAAGGAATTCGGCTAGCGTAACGCCGGTGGAAGGTCGCCACGTTTCCACCAGCGACTCCCGGAATCACTCAGACTGCATATTTATTACGTCGCACTCGACGAGGCACCCACCCCCATTGTGGATCGTAGAAACATACTAAAAAAAAAAAAAAATAGTTCATAAAAAATTTAAAATAATTTCAATAATAAATAGATGTCCTCATTTGCAAACTTTTTAAAATTGATTACATTTCGTAGAATTTTCGTCTGGCCGCTATTTTTTGAGGCATTATTTTTGATAGAAAATTTCCTGATAAATTTTCTTCTGAAGAGGTAACTATTTCTTGAACAACTATTTTTTCTTTAGGTTTAATTATGTTTGGAGATGATGATTCTAGTTTGTTATCATTATTAATTTTATTATCAGTTGATTGAATTATTATTTTATTATTATTTCTTCTTTTAATTTTAAATAGTATAAAAATAATTAATATAGTAAGTAATGTTCCAAATAAACCATAATTTATTATTTGATACGTTGTTTTTTCTGTATGAAGCAGATCAGTTCGGACTGTATTATTAATTTGAAGTTCTTTAAGTATTTCTAATGATAAAATTTATTGATATTGTTTTTCTTGTGGAGTCGGTTGTAAAATAGCAGGTAGAACATGAAGTGTTGATACCTCTTTTGAAACAAATAATTTGTTATTAACATTAATGGTAGTGTTATGAAATTTTATTAGAAACACTCCACTGAGATGGTGTGAAACATTTTCAATTTTTATTTTGCCGGTATATTGATTAAGTAATAAAATTCCTTCTGATATTTCTTCTATAGTTTGTATGTGCTGATTATTAATAATGTTACAAGTAGTATTAAGGCTTTTTAAAAGATTTGGAATACAAGTAGAATTACTAATATCAATTAAATTACTTGGTTTACAAATTGACAAATAATTAAAAGTTTTACATTCATTCTCAATAGAAAACATTTTTTCATTATCTTTTAAAATATTATTATAAAGTATTTCGTTTATTACATTTTTTCTTTTAACTGGTTTAATTAACAATTTTTCGTAAATTTTTTCTGTTGTTATTGGAATATTAACAATATAAAATAAAATAGAACTATTTGTTATAATTTTAATTCAGCAAAATCTAAAGCTTCTTCTGGTGTAGAGTAAGGAAGTTTTTCTTTATCTAAAACATCAGTTGCAAGTTTTATTTATGATTTTGTTAAAAGCATAGCATTTATAATTCCTGATTTAGCCCAATGAATGGCATGTCTAATATTAATTAATTCTTCTTTTATTAATTTTAATTTATATTGAATACTTAAAGCTAATTGATCAATAAATTTATCTTCTTTATTTATTAAACTTAAAATTTCATTCGTTACTCTCGTTATATTATTTATTCTTTCATTATTTAATTGATTGATTATTACTTGCTTATTATTATTTTGTAAAACATTATTTATTTTGTCTTTTATAATTTCATAATCTTCGTGATCTGGATTTCCTGCAATCCATTTCCATGTAGTACCGATAAAATTGAATGATCTTTTATTTCTATGTGGTATAAAATTATCTAACATTTCTTGGATTTGATTAAACTCATAATTTATATAAGAGAATAAAGGGTGTTTAGAAATATTTTGAAGTATTGGATTTGTTTCAGTTATGAAATTTTGATACCTTTCTAATTCAACAATATGAATTAATTTAAAATTTCCATCTTGAATTCTACCTTGACCTCTAGCTATTGCAATTATATGGGAGTTTGAATAGTCCAAAATTTGGACGTCATTGATAACAGTGTGAATCGCAAATCTGAAAAATGAGAGAAAAAATATTTTTCAGTTCCTAATATTACTTTTATGAATTGTTTTTCCAGTTTCTGTTATGATTACTGTATTTTTGTTTTCTTTAACTATTTCTTTTTTAAACCTAACTGTAAGCTTAGATCCTATGCGTTTATTATGTTTAACGTAAATTATTTGACCAGTTGATCTAGAATTAATATCCTCAATTGATCTAGAATTAATTAGTTTAGCCTGAGCGAATTTAGTGAATTTATCAATAGCTGTTAAAACTAGTTTACCTTCTGTTGAATAAATGTCGATGTGAATAATGTGACCTGGATAAGTTGGAATAGGAGTAGGACTAAGAATTGGATTGTTGGGATGTCTTTCATATTTATTTTCTTTACAAACTTTACAATTTTTTACTAGATAATTTATTTTTTTATTAATTTTAGGGAAATAATATTTTTCTAAAATTTGAAGCCTATTTTCCAGCGGATTGCGATGAGCTCTACGATGTGTGCTCAATATTATTTCATCTGGTTCATTTTCATTGTTTATATCTTTAACCATTAATTGAGTAAATCTAATTCGATAGTTTCTAAAATGTATTGGATAGATTTCTTGAATTTTTCCCATAATAGGTTCTTCTGTCATTAAACCGTTAATGGTAGAAGAGTTGAGATATTTTTTGAAAATATTTATTATGTCTGTTTCTAAATATTGCGGTTGAACTATTATGTGCCTACTATAATTTGGAAAAACGTTTTCTAATTGATAACTAATTTCATCTCCTTTTTTTAAAATTAATTGATTACGAAAGACATTAATTGGGGATTCTGTTGAAGGAATTAAATTGTGTGATGAACTTTCATCACTATGTTGAGTCATAGTTGAATTTATTGCAGTATTGGGTGAGATTCTGGATAAAGAATTGGCTACAACGTTTGTTCTTCCTGGCTTATATTTCAATTCATAATTGTATTCTTCTAGAATGGATTTCCAACGTTTCATTTTACTGTTGGTGTTTTTATTACTAAGTGCATATGTGAGAGGTTGGTGATCTGTGAAGATATTGACTTTTCTTGATCCGTATAGGAAATTTCTGAGGGAGTTTAAAGCCCAAATTATTGCAAGCATTTCTTTTTCATTGGTTGCGTATGATTCTTCTGTTTTATTTAAAGTTCTAGATAAAAATGTTATTGGTCTATTTTTTTGGGACAAAACTGCGCCTATGGCGTAGTCTGAAGCATCAGTTGTTAGCTCAAAATCAGCTTCAAAGTTAGGATGTGAAAGAACTACTTCTTTAGAAACCAATATATTTTTAATTTTCCTAAAGGCTTCTATAGCTTCTTCATTTAGATTAATAATTTTGTTTTTTGAAATATTTTTGGACACGCGTCCATCTTTCCCTCTTAAAAGGGATGTCAGGGGTTTTGCTAATTTTGCGTAGTCCTGAATGAAACGACGATAATATCCTGACATTCCGAGGAACGATCTCAAATCTTTGAGGGTTTTGGGGATAGCTAACTCGACTATTGTTTGAACTTTTTTAGGATTGGTTTTAACTTTTTTAGGATTGGCTTTGAAATAATGAAACCTAGAAATTCTACATCGTTTTGGAGAAACTCACATTTATCTAATTGAACTTTCATGTTTGCTGCCTCTAGAGTTTTAAAAACTTTTTCAAGATTAATAAAGTGTTCATTTAAATCTCTACCAAATATTATAATATCGTCTATATAGACATAACATCTTTTTCCTATGTGTTCTCTAAGAATATCATCTAGAGTACGTTGGAATATAGAGGGAGCGTTTTTCAGTCCAAACGGTAAACGTGTAAACTCGTATTTTCCGTTATTAACTGAAAATTCTGTTTTTGCAATATCGGATTCTTTTAGTGGTATTTGATGAAAGCCACTTTTTAGATCTATTATTGTAAAATATTTATTTTTGCCTAAATTTGATAAAACTTCATTAATTTCGGGAATAGGGTATATCAGGAATTGTGACAGAATTTAATTTACGGTAATCGATAACCATTCTGTACTTTTTTTCTCCTGATGCGTCAACCTTTTTGGGTACAATCCATATAGGTGAATTATATGGTGATTTTGATGGTCTAATAATACCATCTTCAAGCAATTCATTTACTTGTTTTTCAACTTCGCCTTTTAAACACATTGGATAGGGATAGGATTTGGAATAAACAGGATCATTAGTGGAAGTTCGGATTTCTCCTTTGACTATGGAAGTATAAGTTAATTTTTCATCGGGGGCTGAGAACAAGTTAGGATATTTTTTTAGTATTAAATACAAATTTTCTTTTTGCTCTGAATTCATATGAGATGTTCTGATATTCATATTATTGACAGATTCAGAAATTTGCTGTTTTAATTCAATAATAATATTAGGTTCAATTGTTAAATAGCTTTCTTTTGTATGAATTATAGCACTTAATTCTTTCAGAGTATCATTACCAATAATACCATCAAAAGAAATAAGACTAGGTAAAATAAAAAATTTTAATTTTGGAAATTTGGAACCGAATAATTCTACTAAGGCATGATGTGTAATTTTGATATTACCTCCTACAGAGTTTACATGAAAGGATTTTTCGTTTAGAATAGGATTTTTAATGTAACGGGGTTTGATATAATTTTTATTTGAACCTGTGTCAATTAGAAATTTTAATTTTCCACCGCTCTTCGCTAAGTGCTCAATGTAAGGTAACGAAGAGCTATTTAATCTAAAAAATAAATATCATCTAATTTTTCTGATTCTTCAAAATTTGAATTATTTTGAGAATCAATATAATTTACTAATGTTTGATCGAATTTTTGATCTTCATTTATTATTTCTTGTTCATATGGAATAAATTCGTTTTCTGTATTATTTTGTTCATCTTCGATTTCTTCTGTATTAAAAATTCTTTGAAATTTATTAGGCTGGTGCATTTGGTTTGAAGATGCTCTTTTATCTGCAAATTGATTTCTTAATTGTGGTCTATTTTGATAATTAATGTTTCGAGTACGTATTGAAGGATCAATTTCCATAGGTTCTGGTCTAGGATACGGTTTTGGAGGAATTGGAAGAGGGTTGTTATTATTTGGATATTGCTGCAACTGTTGTGGACGAGGGAATTGTCTTGAAAAATTAGGGAAAGTAGATCCGCGATAGTTGCCAACAAGTTCAGGATAGAAACTTTTACGCATCGGAATTGGATTAGGACGTTGTTGCGTACGGAAATGATTTGTTCTAGGTGGGATAGGTGGTGAAGTGGGAGGTTGCATCCTACGAATACCTCCATGACTGTGTAAAACACGATAATCAACATTTTGTAGTTTAAGACATAAATGAAGAGCTTGAGGTAAATCAACTGGCTCTTTCATACTAAGTAGTCTAGGGAGATCGCCTTTAAGACCTCTTACAAATGTGTCTAATGCACGATCACGATATGACTGATTCATTATATTTAAAGATTCGTTACTAAGCTCTAAGGAAGATAATTTATTTATTATTAACGATAGATGATGATAAACTGCTTGATAGAATTGTGGAATTGAATTATTACAATCCTTTAATTTATTTATTTCCTTATTAGACTTTATATTTTTGTAGATAAATTATTTATTTAATTTCACTTCAAATTTATTTAATTTATTAGATTTTTGTTTGAGAAAATTTTATTTGTTTCTTTAATTTTAATAATAATTTATTAAATTTATTGAATTCTTATTTTTTTCAGATAATTTAATTTTATTTATATTTTATTTTCAATTATTAATTTATTCAATTTTTACTTTGATTTGAAATTTTAATTAATTTTTATTTTTGTAAAATTTTAATTTTCTCACTTTTTTTTTTATAAAAACAAATATAAGTAATATTAAAAGCTAACTCACATTAAAATAAGAAGATTAGCGATGAACATTTTGATGAGTCTCTCAGATGAATTTCTTGAATGTTGGACCTCTTGTATGGTCTTTCCTTATAACAGTTAGGCGGCTCTTGATAAATATTTGTGTCTTCGATGTGGTTAATCCGAATGTTACTCAGCAACTCCGTTTTGTCCTCAATGAGGTGACTCCGGGGCCTCTTTTCCTAACTTTTTGTTGTTATGAAGATTTCAGAGGATTTTATCCCTCCTAATTGCCACTTTTGATCAATGAAAAAAGTTCCGATTTGGACAGTGGTTGGTTACACTATTACTAAATTTCCGACACTATTTTAGTGATTGGTTACACTTTAATATTTAAATTTTTGTGATTGGTTACACTTTTCCAATTAAATTTTAGTGATTGGTTACACTTTTATAATTCAAAAGTTATTAATTAATCACGGGCAAAATTATTAAAAAAATATTTTTAATTTTATTGGACTTTTTTAACACTATCATCAAGGGTCCCTGCTCGGGCGCCAGTTAATTTTATTGTTGATAAATTTAATAAAAAAACCAAATTTATTTTTATTACAAGTGGATTGTTCCACATTTATTGAAATCAAAATTAAGACTAAAAATATTAATGCTTAAAACTAATTACAATAGTTCTCACTTAAATAAATTCTACTTGCACACGCCGCAACGTCAGCATAAAATATTAGAGGTAAATTTAATTCATATAATTATTTTGTGGGAATTTATGATTTATGAATTTCGCATATTATCATCCGGTGTAATATTACTTAAATATTTAAAATTTAATAAATTAAATATTACGCGTGTTAACTTATATAAAGAACATTTATGAAATATTTATTGCCAATGTATGTAAGTTGATTATTATTATTATTCTTTACATGTATTCTAAATAATCTTACAAAAAAAAAAAAAAAAAAGGAAAATTTTATTATTCAACTTAAAAAAAAATATTTTATTCAAAACTAAATTTTAATAAACAAATTATCTAAAAAATGGAAGAATTTAAAAAGAATTTATTGAAAAAAACAAAGAAACAATTACATAAGGAGTGCAAAGAGAATGGTTTGAAATGCACTGGTGAAAAACAAACATTAGTAGAAAGGCTTTTAAAACTAAAAATATTTATTATGGACAAAGATAATCCAGAAGCTGAAACTCAAAATGATTTTATCGATGATGAAGTTGAAATTGAATTGTCCGAGGAAGGAGCAGCTGCAATTTATTAAAGGAGTTTGACGCAGAAGAAGTTGAATTTTTTTCATGGTCGCAAAAAATAAAAATCTGTCAATAAACTTATAAATTAGACGACCAAATTATGAAAATTTATCTTATTAAAAAACTTAAGGGTCGTGCTTTAAGATGGTTTTATTCAAAATCCGAACATCTGAAATTCCATTACCATAATTATTAAATAGAATGGAAAGGATGTTTGGGAATCAAATTCAAAAAATTGAATTAAGAAGGAAATTCGAACAAAGGACATATAAAAATAATCAATGCAAAAAACCAGCCAGACCACATGGAACTTGTTATAAATGTGGAAAATTAGGACATTTCATTAATAATTGTCCTGGAAAAGGACAACTTCAAACACCCAATGATCAACAACTTATTCAATTTAATCAATTACTCAATATTAATCCAATAAACAAATTGTTCAACAATCAACATATTCAAATCATCGGATCGTTTCTAGTTAGCATCACTACTGAAAACAAGAAAAAAATTATTCAACAATTTAAAAGCATTAATGGACACTGGCAGTGCAACATCAATAATTTCAGATAGCATATTACCTAATTACTCGTCTAATCAAGAACATCAAAATTGTTATGGAATTAACAACAGTAAGCTTATTATTCTTGGTCAATCTATTATTTATATTAAATTTTTTAATAAAAAATATAAAATTAAAGTAAATATTGTACCTAAAGGAACTATGCCTTATGATATTCTTTTGGGTAGAGATTTTATGCAAATTTCAAATTTTAAATTAGTAAATTTAAATGAAGTAGGTAATATGAATCAAAATGATTAATTTGAAAATGAAATAAAATTATTCTCAACATTTAATTATATTGATGAAACAGAAAATGTTACTCTAAATGTTAATGAAAATCTTAATAAAAATATAATTATTAAACTTTACGAACTTTTTGATCAATATTATTTAAATATTAATAATCAAATTAATCAAAATAAAAAAATATCTAACTATGAAATGAAAATTATTTTAAATAAGGAGGAACCTTTTCATTCTCTACCTCGACGTTTATCATATTTTGAAAAGGAAAAATTACAGGAAATTTTAAATGATTTATTAAAGAAAAATATTATTCGAACTAGTGACTCACCTTATTGCTCACCTATTGTCCTAATTAAAAAGAAAAATAATGAATTTAGGTTATGTATCGATTATCGGTCTTTAAATAAAATTATAGTTAGGGATAATTTTCCTATACCTTTAATCGAAGATCAAATTATTCAATTAAATAAAAAAAGATATTTTACTTCTCTTGATTTAAGAAATGGGTTTCATCACATTCCCATGGATAAAGATTCCATAAAGCTTACATCGTTTATTACTCCTTTAGGCCAGTTTGAGTATTCTAAAATGCCATTTGGATTAAAGAATGCTCCTGCTGTTTTTCAACGTTATGTTAGTCGAATTTTTAAAGAAATGATTGATATTGATTGACAAAAAGTTCTTATTTACTTTGATGATATTTTAATCGCGACTGAAACAATTGATGAACATCTGGAAATTTTAAAAGAGGTTTTTATTCTGTTAGAAGCAAATAATTTAGAACTTAATTTAAGCAAATGTAAATTTTTACAATAAAAAATACTTTGATAAATTTAGAAAAAAACCGAAAACTTATTCTGTGGGAGATTATGTTATGATTAAGAATCATATTAGTGCTGCCGGAGTTAATAAAAAATTACTTCCGAAAATGAAAGGCCCATATCAAATTAATAAAGTTTTAGGTAATAATAGGTATGTTGTGGGTGATGTTGAAAATTTTATTTTATTTTATTTTATAACCAAACAAGGTATTTATAATAGGTTTACAATTTTAGTAAATTAAAATTAAGAATATATATCATTCCTTCTTATAAATCGGTTTATACATTTCAAAAATTTAATATATGTATTACACATATTTAGTATTATGAGGACTTATTTTAAATATTGACTATAACTATTACTATTTTATATAATATATTACAATTACAAACAAATATAATTTTATTACTTTATTTAATTAATATACAATTTAAATTTTAAAATTATATTGTGTTGCTTAATTACACTTCTTATCAGAAGTAGTACTGTAGAATAGTAAAAGGAAATTTAGGATAGGGCTAGTCTCAGATTTTTTTGTATGTGTATTTTGAAAGTTGCGGAATAAATGTATTATGACTATTGAAAACCATACAACATCGATTGATTGGCTCATTTTTACCATATTCTGTGCGATGATTATATTCAACCAGGAGTCTAGTTTGACGTGTTTCTCTGACTTCAACGTTTAATTTAATTCTTTCTCGAATTAAGCCAACGTCAACTTCGCCGTTTTGGACATCAAAGGTAAAAGCGGAAGTCAAGAAGGATCTTCTAGTTGAAAGTTGCATGATATCTAATAGTTTCAGCCTTTCGGTATAAAGTGATAGGGAATCAAAATTTCTGGGAAGATCTCTGAGAGCGAAAAGCAGAAATTGTTTCTGGATAGATTCAAGCTTGTTCGAATGGATTTGGAAACTTGGATCCAAGATTTGACAAGCATACTCTAATATAGGGCGTTCTAGCGAGCACTATAAGCTCTTGGTGACCCATATATTATTGAATTCTTTAGCCCGCCTTTTTATGAAACCAGTGGCGGACCGTGATCAAAAGTTCTGGGTGGGCTAAAGGAAAAAGTTTTGTTATGAAAAGCAAAGATTTGAGGTTATTAAATATACAACCTTTTGAATTTTTCGTTTTAGTGAGTTAATCACATTGGCATCTAAGTTATCATTAGTGAGTTAATCACATTGGCATCTTAATATGTTTTTCATTTTCTTTCCAATAAAAAAAAATCATTATGCATATGCTATGCACACAAGAAAAATAAATCACATATATTATACACAAAAAAAATTAGACCCATTAAAAAAAAATGGAGCTAAATAAACGAAAATCATGGCACACTCCATACATATTTGAATAGTTATATTTGTATGCAATTGTCTTTAGTTTTCTCATATAAGAATAAAATTGTTACTTTCTGAAATTTATGATCGCCTGGTACTAATTTTAAATTTTTTGTTCTAATTCGTGTGTTAGCACACTATAATTAAATAATTTTTTGTCTACTGAGGGAATTTAAAATATAAGCGATAAAATTATTGCTATGGGCTGCGATTTTCTAGCCCATGAAGATATATTTATTTATTTTTTAATACAAAATATATATATCGAAATAAATATTTCATGCAAATTTTTACTTAACGGAATTGTTCATTCTAGGGGCTGTGATTTTCTAGCCCACGATGATATATTTCTCTTTTTTTTTAATGAAAAATATTTCATGCAAATTTTCAGTATAGGAATATTTCTTCTATGGACAAGAGATTTTCTATCCCATGATATATTTTTCTCAATATAAATTTTTTAAAATAGGAGAAGGAAATAACTCAACTCTATAGTGTTGATTATAAAATATGCGCGCCTGGTATTTTGGTTTAAAAAATTTGAAAATTGACATTGCTTGCTCATATAATGGAAATATTCTAATAATTTTCTTCCATAGAAAAAAATAATAAAATTCTGAAAATCGAAATATTACAAATATTTCGCATTTCTATGGGGAACACGTGGTCTTCGTGGGCTAGTTTAAATTAACCCAGTCTGATCCATACAAAATTCAACACATACGCAAAATTGTTTGTATAAAATTAGTATAATAAGGTGGGCAAATTTCAATTAGCCCCTGAAGTAAAGAGAAAAGAGTAGTTGTATTTTTATAATGAAAAAGTTATGTAGTGTTAGAATAATATACATATTTGTATTTTAGCGTTCATATTCATATTTAGATTTTAGATTATATTTTTATATACATATTATATTTCGCAGCGGTGGTGCACGAATTTCGATGGAAAAAATTATATACACGTAAAAAGTTTAATTTTTTTTGCTCATAATATATTTTAAATGAATATTTTGTAGCATTTTCCTGTAAATTCAGGTTGGGCTTAGCCCATCCTGTCCAATATGACGAGCCGCCGCTGTATGAAACCAAGTAGCTTGTTCGCTTGACTGAAAATTTTATCATAGTGCTGATTAAAATCGAGTTTATTATGTAATACAACTCCGAGATCTGTGATTTTATCAACCCGATGCAGATTGGTATTGTTTAGTTTAGAGTGTAGGTATGTATAGAGAGGGATTTCTTACGAGTAAAGGTTATGACATGGCATTTTTCAACATTGAGATGTAGTTTGTTTTCTCTACACCATTCGTCAATGATGATAAGTTTTGATTGTAGAAAAGCTGCAAAATATTGAATAAAAGTGGGCCTAGGTGGCTACCTTGAGGGACGCCAGATAAAACTTCTATTTTATTTGAAAAGTAGCCTTGAAATTTCACAAATTGCGTCCTATTTGTAAAGTATGATTTTAACCAGTTAAGTAGTGATCCGGATATACCTTTCTTATAAGTTTCTCGATTAAAATTTGGTGATCTACCCTATCGAAAGCTTTGCTGAAATCTGTGTAAATGGCATCGATTTGATGTCCCTTTTCCATTTGACAAAGGATTTCAGAAACTAGTACCATTAAATTTGTTGTTGTTGATCTTCGCTTTCTAAAGCCATGTTGTTGATCTTTAAGAGTTGGGTTAATAGTTGCGGAAACTTTGTCGCACACGATTTTTTCAAAGATTTTTGGAATTGAAGAAAGTATTGCTATGCCTCTATAGTTGTCAATGACTTTTTTGTCCCCGTTTTTGAAAATAGGTATAAGATGAGAGGATTTCCATGAAGACGGGAAGTTTCCTGTAGATAAGGATTTGTTGAAAATTAGATGTAGAGGCAATGATAGTTGAAGTGCACATGCAGATAGAAAAAGAGGTGGAATATAATCCGGTCCTGGGCCTTTATTTGTATCCATCAACAGGAGAGCGTTAATTATCTGCTCCTCACTTATTGATACGTTGTCAATAATAGGTTGTATGTTTGGAAAATCTGTAGTGTAATGCGTATTAATATTAGATTCTGTCTGAAATACCTTTTGGAAACGGTCCGCAAACATATCGCAGATCTGTTGTGGGCATGAGGAAAGTATATTATTTCTAGACATAGTTACACGATATCCCGAAGTGTTACGCTTGGTATTTACAAATTCATAAAATTTTTTCGGGTCACGCATAATATTAATTCCCATATTTTGAACATATTTATTATATCAATCTCGAGATTTCTGAGTAAATTCAGAAGCAATTCTATGATATTTTTGCTCTAAAATAGGGCTTATATTAACTTCCTTTTAATTTTTTTATGCAGTTTGTTCCTTTGATTACGCAGGGTTCTCAGATCTCTATCCAGCCATGGTTCTGATACTTCTTTTTTTTTACAATTTTAGGAACATGTTTATCAATTATAACCATAATTATTTTATGGAATATTATTGTGGCATTATCGAGCTCAGTATTAGATAAGATGCGCGTCCCGTTAGTATGTGATAAATCTAGGTTAATGCTATTAAAATCAGCATTTTTGAAATCATATACAATAGTTTTATTGTAAGATTTGGAAAAATAAATGTGAGCGGTGGGGATTTCAACTACAATAGCAGAGTGATGAATTGAATTAGAGAATAAATTCTCGGCATCATTAGCTAGGGAAACCACCACGTTGTCGTAAGAATTTGTGAAAATTAAGTCAAGCCAATTACCATTGCTATTCGGATTACGAACAACCTGTTGAAGATCACTGCCATAAAAATTGTTGATTAAGTTTATATCAATCTCATCAATAAAATTAATGGGTAGAAGGCTATTGTCAGATTCATCTATTACGAAAGATAACTTGGGACGATTAAAATCACCGAAAAAGAAAACTAAGTCTTCTTCTTTGGACATAGTATTACCTGACTGACAGATTTTAAAAATATCTTCGTATTTGGATTCGTCAGAATTTGGAGGAATATATATTGGCCCGAAATAAATATTTTTTTTATTATATTTCAACTTTATTATTATGTGGTCAATATTATGTGACGACCTAGAAGATACTAATTCACTGTTTATGAAATTTTTAACAGCTATGAGTACCCGTCCACCCCTTGAACATCGTGGGCTAGTTGCCTTATAATCCCTATCACATCTGTAAATGATCCAGTTTGAGTCCAGAATTTCTTCATCTTTCAATGAGTCATTTAACCGTGTTTCAGTTAAAATTATAACATTAAAATGACAAGATTTGGCATCAATAAAAACATTTTTGATTTTACCTCTAATACCCCCGCAGTTGTGATAGAAAATTTTTAGATCGTCGATTGGGTTTTTGAAATTTTTAGAAAAAGGGAATATAGAAGGATTTTTTTTCGAATGACTGCTTATTTCGGGGACGAAAAAGCTTCTCTTGATGCTCCCTAATTTTTTGCAATTCTGCGGTATGTTTGGAATTTATATGGCATTCGAATGTGGCAAGATCTTCGTCAATTTTTACAGCCGAGAACCCTAACTGGTCATGAAAACGATAGTATAATGACTTTAAGGCGGTGAAATCTCTTGGGAATCCCTCCTGTTGTATTTCCAATAGTGTGCTTGTCTTTGTTTTGCCATTTACGCACACATCTTGGGGTTGTTTGTGAAGATAAGCCAGGTGAACATCGTCAAAGATTCTGCGTTCCCTCAGACGGCTAAGTAAATATCTATTTTCGGAACCTCTTCATATATTTTTTTATTTTGGGATTAGTGGATCTAAGAAAGTGGGACTGGGGCTGATATTTGGACTGTTGTTACTGTTGTTGTTTGAAGTAATGATTTTTGACGGTTTCATTGGAATGCTAATTGTGTATGGGACGGGGTTTAGGGTTGGTCCTTGTACAAAATCTATGTGATTAATACTAGTGTTGTTCTTATTATTACTGCTATTACTGTGTTATGTTCAAAAGTTTAGGATATATTATTATATTCTGGCTATAGCCAATCTATATAATATTTGTTCCTATTGAACTGGAAGCGTTGATATAATGTATTTTTATATTATTTTGGCTTTTGCCAGTTAAATAATATTTTGTTCAAATAAAAATTCAGCTTTTTTATATTTGACTTTTATATATCAAACTTTATTTATTCAAAACTTATAAGTTAGTAATTAGCTTCGTACAGAACTTTCTGTTCTGAAAGCTGTTTAACTCAAGCTGAATAAACTTCGACTCTCCGAATTACCATAAAAACCGCATTATTTATACACACTTTTTTACTCCTCAGCTTTTTGTTTACATTAAAAATGTAAATAGACTTTGTTCCAATAATAATACAATTAATCATTTTGCGTAATCATAATTACTTTGCGTAATCATAATTAGTAATAATTATTATTATTTGTATTTGTTGTTACCCAAAATTGCATACATTGCATAAATGCGCACTAAGCATTATTTATTATATGCTAAGTTTATTAACTTTATGACATAGTTAATTAATATAAATAATATTTTTAATATTATTTCGCAATGCGTAATGCAAAATATTTTGGGTTCATATAACAAATATAACAAATATACAGGGACGGCGTGTTTTATTTCACAACACCTCCCATTTTGAAGTAAAAGAAATGTATACATTTTTTTTTATATATGGTAATTCAGAAATTCTCAATTTATTCAGCTTTTGTTTAAAAAAAATTTATTTTTATATATTTTATTTTAAAATTTTTTTTTTTTTACAATATTTAATTACAAAATTTTTTTTTTTAAATTGGTTTTTTTAAATTGGTATAATTTTATATATATATATCAATTTTTCTCTAATTTTATACAATCCAAATCATTTATAAGTTTATTCTTTTGTATTTATTTTAATTTATATACTTTCTTTTCACATTTTGTTTTTAAATACCGAATTATACACTCTTAACAATTGGTTAAGAAATTTCACCTATCTTTAAGAGATTAGGCTCGGTCGTTTCCCTTACACATTTTTTTTTTTTCAAATCTTCTATTTTTATATAATTCCTTTTATATTTCAATAAATTTTTCATTTTGTATCTAATTCTCTCTTTTCAACGTTACTTTATTATTCAAAGCATTTTAATTTTATAATTTTCATTTTTATATTAAACAATATTTTTCACATATTACATTTATCTTTCCTTAATTTTTTTCAATTTCACTTTTCACAATTTTAATTTTAATGCTTATTTCACCTTTCTTTTTACCAACAATTTCCAACTTATTCTTTCCTTTTAACAATTCACAATTCATTTTTTTTTTCAATATTTTTATATACTATTTATTTCTTTATTTTCAACATTTTACTTAATATTTTTAAGTATTATATTAGATACAAAACATTTTCTTTAATAGTTACAAATTTTTTTCTTCAATATTTTTATATACTATTTATTTCTTTATTTTCAACATTTTACTTAATATTTTTTAAGTATTATATTAGATACAAAACATTTTCTTTAATAGTTACAAATTTTTTTCTTCAATATTTTTATATACTATTTATTTCTTTATTTTCAACATTTTACTTAATATTTTTAAGTATTATATTAGATACAAAACATTTTCTTTAATAGTTACAAATTTTTTTCTTCAATATTTTTATATACTATTTATTTCTTTATTTTCAACATTTTACTTAATATTTTTTAAGTATTATATTAGATACAAAACATTTTCTTTAATAGTTACAAATTTTTTTCTTCAATATTTTTATATACTATTTATTTCTTTATTTTCAACATTTTACTTAATATTTTAAGTAAAATGTTGATAATATAATACTTAAAAAATATTAAGTATTATATAATACTTAAAATTAGATACAAAACATTTTCTTTAATAGTTACAAATTTTTTTCTTCAATATTTTTATATACTATTTATTTCTTTATTTTCAACATTTTACTTAATATTTTTAAGTATTATATTAGATACAAAACATTTTCTTTAATAGTTACAAATTTTTTTCTTCAATATTTTTATATACTATTTATTTCTTTATTTTCAACATTTTACTTAATATTTTTTAAGTATTATATTAGATACAAAACATTTTCTTTAATAGTTACAAATTTTTTTCTTCAATATTTTTATATACTATTTATTTCTTTATTTTCAACATTTTACTTAATATTTTTAAGTATTATATTAGATACAAAACATTTTCTTTAATAGTTACAAATTTTTTTCTTCAATATTTTTATATACTATTTATTTCTTTATTTTCAACATTTTACTTAATATTTTTTAAGTATTATATTAGATACAAAACATTTTCTTTAATAGTTACAAATTTTTTTCTTCAATATTTTTATATACTATTTATTTCTTTATTTTCAACATTTTACTTAATATTTTAAGTAAAATGTTGATAATATAATACTTAAAAAATATTAAGTATTATATAATACTTAAAATTAGATACAAAACATTTTCTTTAATAGTTACAAATTTTTTTCTTCAATATTTTTATATACTATTTATTTCTTTATTTTCAACATTTTACTTAATATTTTTAAGTATTATATTAGATACAAAACATTTTCTTTAATAGTTACAAATTTTTTTCTTCAATATTTTTATATACTATTTATTTCTTTATTTTCAACATTTTACTTAATATTTTTTAAGTATTATATTAGATACAAAACATTTTCTTTAATAGTTACAAATTTTTTTCTTCAATATTTTTATATACTATTTATTTCTTTATTTTCAACATTTTACTTAATATTTTTAAGTATTATATTAGATACAAAACATTTTCTTTAATAGTTACAAATTTTTTTCTTCAATATTTTTATATACTATTTATTTCTTTATTTTCAACATTTTACTTAATATTTTTTAAGTATTATATTAGATACAAAACATTTTCTTTAATAGTTACAAATTTTTTTCTTCAATATTTTTATATACTATTTATTTCTTTATTTTCAACATTTTACTTAATATTTTTAAGTATTATATTAGATACAAAACATTTTCTTTAATAGTTACAAATTTTTTTCTTCAATATTTTTATATACTATTTATTTCTTTATTTTCAACATTTTACTTAATATTTTTAAGTATTATATTAGATACAAAACATTTTCTTTAATAGTTACAAATTTTTTTCTTCAATATTTTTATATACTATTTATTTCTTTATTTTCAACATTTTACTTAATATTTTTAAGTATTATATTAGATACAAAACATTTTCTTTAATAGTTACAAATTTTTTTCTTCAATATTTTTATATACTATTTATTTCTTTATTTTCAACATTTTACTTAATATTTTTTAAGTATTATATTAGATACAAAACATTTTCTTTAATAGTTACAAATTTTTTTCTTCAATATTTTTATATACTATTTATTTCTTTATTTTCAACATTTTACTTAATATTTTTAAGTATTATATTAGATACAAAACATTTTCTTTAATAGTTACAAATTTTTTTCTTCAATATTTTTATATACTATTTATTTCTTTATTTTCAACATTTTACTTAATATTTTTAAGTATTATATTAGATACAAAACATTTTCTTTAATAGTTACAAATTTTTTTCTTCAATATTTTTATATACTATTTATTTCTTTATTTTCAACATTTTACTTAATATTTTTTAAGTATTATATTAGATACAAAACATTTTCTTTAATAGTTACAAATTTTTTTCTTCAATATTTTTATATACTATTTATTTCTTTATTTTCAACATTTTACTTAATATTTTTAAGTATTATATTAGATACAAAACATTTTCTTTAATAGTTACAAATTTTTTTCTTCAATATTTTTATATACTATTTATTTCTTTATTTTCAACATTTTACTTAATATTTTTAAGTATTATATTAGATACAAAACATTTTCTTTAATAGTTACAAATTATTACTATTTTTAACAATTTATTTATTTTTCATTCATTACAATTTATTATCCTTTTTTACAATTTTACAACAATTTTACAAATTGTATGTATACCTTTTAAATTTTTTTTTTTTTTTTTTTTTTTTTTTTTCAATTCTAACAATTATTTATTAAAATTATACAAATTATTTAAAAAAAAATTTATACCCTATTTTATATATTACAATTCCCATATTAAATTTTTAGTACATATTATGTAATTTTCTAAATTATTAAATGAAAATTTATTTTATTTCTTCCTTTACTTTAAATATATCCATTAAATACATCAATTTTCTTTCATTTAAATTTCTTAATTTAATTTAACTCAGTATAAATGTATGCGAATTTAAATTTAGATTATTTTAATAACTTTCAACTATATATATATATTTTTTTTTTTTTTTTGTGCATATATTTTTTTTTTTTTAAATAAAACTCTACTTCGTTTTTTAACTGTAATTGGCTAATTAATTATTATTCGCGAAAAGTTAGAGCAGGTAGTTTTCTAGGTACAGATTTAGAGTTTTTTGAATTATGTTGTGTAGGTTTTATTTTATTAGTAGGGAGCTCTGGTGCTCTGTTAGTGGATAGGGTGTGAGATGGCAGGTGAGGTTTTATTGTTTGTTTTTCGTTTTTGTTTGTTTGTTGGAAATTTTGGATTTCCGGCTTGTTGCCTTGTGATTTCGTCAAGTTTATTTCTATGTTTGTCCCTGTTTTCTTCTTTCGATTTTTTAGACATAATCGCAATACGATTATAATAACCAATATTATACATATGAAAGTAGTGAAACCTAGTGTTCCTATATGCCATCTTTCTTTGATTACTCCTTGTCGTTCCTGTTCTGTGCGTTTGCATTTGTTCTCGATGTCTAATTTTAATTGTTCTAAACCCCTTCCCCTTTTCCTAAATTCTTCCGCTAATGTTTTTGTATCCGTAAGTTTAATACCTGTTGTTAAATTATGTTGAGTTGTAAATTTTAATAATATGGGGTTCATTTCACCCAGTAGTGATATGGCTGGTGGAGCCCAAATTCCGTCGTTAGTTTCGTCTATAGTTCGTTCGAAAATTTTATGAAATGGAATTTCTAGAATTCCTAATATATATACGCAATTTCCTTTTAGTTTTAAAATACCTACTCCAGTTAACTTTATTTTTGTTGTAATAGGATTGCAATAGCTTACTAATTCCTGATTGCTATTGAACATGTAAATCCAACTATTTGTGGAGTGCATGGGTATTAATTGATTGGTTAAATCCGATATAATTCTATAATTACAATTTTTATATTTTGTTTCAGGATCCTTTTCCTGGTGTTGGAAAATTTCTAACACGCAGTTATTAGGTGGCGCCTGTAACAACTTTGGTTGTGTTTGTTTACACATTACAAATTTATTTATCCCTGATTCACCTACTGAGACACAATTTTCGTTAAATTCTTGATTTGAAAAATGTAAGTAATGGCCCCAGTCACTTTTTCCTAAATAGTCCCATTCTAAAGTTACCATTGTAAAATGATGATTTTCTAATGGAATAGGTAGTGGATATAATTTAAAAATCTGAAATTGCTCCTTTTCTAGCCAAGGTATAATAATTCTAATCCTAACTTGTCCGTCTTGTTGTAAAGTTTCTATAATTGTTATTTGATTCAAAACTTGTATGGAGTGTAATGCGTCATGACACATACCTTCTGTAATATTGTAAACTAATTGAGATAAAACTGTTGAGTCCAGAATTGCTGGATGCAATTTGTGATTTTGTAATGCGTTTATTACTTCCCCTTGCTCTCTTATTAGATTTTGTACTTCGTTGAATTTATTCTGTGCCACTGCTATGGCTTGGTCCATTTCTAACTGGTATGTATTTGTTTTGATACCTATTCCCATTGCATTGTGTTCTGACAATATTTTTGTTTCTATCAGTTGCATTTTTCTACCCATTTCTTCTTCGTGTTCAGTTAAATTTAATACCGATTCTTTAATATAATCTAAATTTGAAGTTACTATAGCTGCGTTTTTTGTTATTAATTCGAGTCGTCTGTCCCCCTCATTTTGTAATTTGTCCAATCGTTCATATATTTTCTCTGAATCCTCATTATCCATTGTACCGAATAACGTTTTTGAAAAACTTCCTATGAAATTTATGTAACCTCTTTTAACCCTTCGTGAGAAAAAATGGTTTGTTTTATCTAATTCGTTTTGTAATTTCTTTGCGTATTTGTTTAAATTTTTAAGCCACCAATTACAGTTTTGGTCCTGCTTAACTTTAATTTGTGTTAGTAAAATACAAGTTTGGTTAATCATTTGTGTTAGTAATGTAGAGAATTTCTCGATCTCCTCCCTTGGTGTAAGGTTAAACTTGGTAAATACTTCAATTTGTCCGCGATGTATAAGCATTTGTCCCTGATTTTCGAAAAGCGCTGCCGTTGAGTGCAATTTTCGTATTTCAATCTCGTTTGCTTTAGTTGCGGCGATAAATAATAATACCCAAATGACCCTCATTTTCACACCCTGTTATAAATATGATAAAAAAAATTTTATTTTATTGTCTATAAAAAATTCCTTTTTTTTTTTTATTTTTTACAACAACTAATTACTTTAACTTAATTATTTTTAAACTAATATATTATTCCCTACTATTTTTCCTATATAAATTTACTTTCTCATTTGCTAAAAAAAATTAACGAAACTGATTATTTAATTATTATTACTCCTACAAATATGTGCAGAGAAAACAAATTTTATTCGCGTACTTATTAGCTAAATCGCGGAAATCGTTAGAATCCCGACTAAAGAATCCTTGCTAAACAATTTTTTTTTTAAATAAGCGTTATACTCCTTCAAAACATTAGTGCGCTAAAAAACTAGAATCATTTTTTATAGTTATCTAAGTATTGTATTTTTTTTTTGTGTTATATATATATTGACCAAATGTTTTATAATATTTTATGTTATATATATTTGTATATTAAAACGGAAATTGTGTGTTTTTTTTTTGATATATGATATAATATATTTATTTGTTTTTAAATTATTATTTTTTTTATGTGAAATCAATTTAAGTGAAAAAAAATTTATTACCTTGACTATGCAGTTATCAAATTTAATTATTTTATAAGTACGGTTATAATAATTTTAGGATTCAAAAATAATTATTCTCATTGTAACTTCCGACCGGTCTACATTAAAAAAAATAAATAAAGAAAATGCCGCACTCTCAGTTTCTTCCTCGGGTGCCAAACTGGGTAAGTTTTTTTTTTTTTTGAATTTAGTTTTAATTAATAATATTAATTTAAATACATTTTTTTTTTTAGTATTTGTCAACTTTTACTGGTGGCACCGAGTTGGGTTGTATAGTAGAATACTCTAATTCTACTATGCAGGTGGAGAATTTCCGCGAGGCTTTGGTGGAAACGTGGAGACCTAACACCAATGTCCCACTGGATGTGTTTCTCACCCTTTATGACTCGCGGAGATGTCCGCTATTTTCCGTCTGCCCTCCCAAACGGGTAGACGTAATTGCTTTTTTAAATGGACCAGATCAATTTTAGTGTTTTTTTTTTTGTGTATATTTTTTTTGTAACGGTCAAAATATTCAAAATGCAGAAAAAAATGTATAAATGTAAATGTAATTGTAAAAACTGTAATGTATAAAAATGTAAAAAAAATGTTATGTTCAAAATATTCCATTGTAAAATTTTTTCCTGCCTATTTTTAAAGATATTTCAATAAAAAAAATTATTTAAAACAAACAAATATTTTTTTTGTGTATTTTTTTTGGCTTTATTTATAGTATTTTAAAAATGATTTTTTCTTATTTCCTCTAAAAAATATATTTCTCTTTTTTTGAAAATCTTAAATAAAATAACCTTCCCAAAAAAAAACTTCATAAAATAAAATAAAAATTAAATCATTTAAAATTTTTTTAAAATTTTAAAATAAATTTTAGAATTTTTTGTGTATAAAAAAAATCTTAAAGAAAAAAAATTTTGTGTATGTAAGTAAATAAAAATTTGTTTTAAAATTCAACATAAATATTTTTTTTATGTAAACTTGAAAAAAAAATGCTATAGTAGAAAATTATTTTTTATTTTATAAAATCTCTAAATAAACCGAGACATTTTGTTGTAGTTTTTTGTTTTTTTTTTTCTTTTTAAAAAAAAATTTGATAAATTAAAATAATCCCTTTGTTTTCATCTAATTCCTAGGGTTTTTTTTTTTGTTTACTTTTGTACTATTATGACGATTGTGTACTATTCAAAGCAACTTTTTGTTGCTAATAAACGAAGAAATTATAATGTACCATGGTATGGTAATAATTTTTTCTATTATGGACAAATCTTCACTAAATTTTTTAGCTAAGTTTTAAACCTGCGTTAAGTATTTTCCTAAACCTGCGCTGAATACTTAAATGATTCTATTTGGCCATAGGTGTCGTTATGTGTGTGTGTCATTTTTAATAGATGTGGCATGTTGAGTTTATTTTGACATAAATGATTTAAGTCAAAATAAATTGGATATAGTGTTTTATGTAATTCTATGTGAAGGATTAAAAAAATAGTCTATTTAATATGATGGAACAAAGAAAATATTTAATTCAATGTGGATTTCCTTAAAATTGGAGGAAGTGAAAAATTAGGTAAGTTTTTTTTTGTGTGTTCAATATTATTTCATGTTTTATTTTTTGTGTTTTAGGTAGGTAACGTCGCTTCAACTTCCATTTAGAATTCATCAGTCAACAATTTCAATAATCTTAAAAGAAACTATTGCAGCCATATACAATTTTAAAATTTCCACAAACTGCATAAGAGCAATAGATGGTATGTTAAAGAAAAACTTTAAATTGAAATGTAATTTATGTGATATTTATTTAATTTTTAGGTAAACATTGTAAAATTAAACCACTAAATGGATTTGGCTCTAATTATTGGTGCTACAAAGGAACCCATTCATTCGTTTTAATGGCAATTGTTGATGCCAATTACAGATTCGTATACGCTGATGTTGATGTTAATGGTCGAATTAGTGATGATATATGACTGACAGGAATTAACGTTGGTACCTACTTGAGGTTTAGATAAGTATATTTTTGTGTTTATCGTTAAATAAGAATAATTCTTTGTGTATTTTTTCAGGTTTTTCCGACAAAAAAAAATTTTGTTAACCGGGGTTTTGGTGTTTTGTTTTTTTTTGTGTTTTTTTTTTTTTTTGTGTGTTTTCTTATTTTATTTAGATTTTAATTAATTATAATTACTAACTATGTATTTTGTTTTTTAGGTGCAGAAGAAAGAAAAAAAAATGATATTCGACGAGGGATAACCAAGAACTAACGACGTGGGATAATCAAAACTACAAAATTGCAGAGTTTATTATCTACGTGGGATTCCCTTTGGGTTAGATAATTATATTACCCCAAAAAAACCGTGAGTTATTATTTTGACTGTCTTTATTAATATTAACCCCTTTTATATTTTTATATATTTTTAACTAAAAAAAATTAATTAAACCGAGTTTGTTTTTTAAAAAAAAATTTTCATTGTTAACTTAAAATTAAGTTGACCGTGGTGCAGTAAAGTAGATTGCCTTTGTAAACTTGTTTGTTTTGCACACGGTACTCGGTATAAAAAAAACGAATTATCAGGTAATATTTGTAAACCTGATAGTTCATAACATATAATTTTAAGTACTATTTTACTAATTTTCTTAAATTAACCCTACCATTCTACTTAGCTCGCAGTACTAAGTAGTATGTTTCTATATTTAAAATATTACTGCTACTTTAAGTATTTTTGTCGCGATTTTTTGATGATTTTTTTTTTTTTTTTTTTTTTTTTTTTTTAATATCAGAGTTGTAACAAACCTTGTTGCACTTCTTGAGTATGTTCAAGAACTATTTACCTACTGGATGGTTGACAACCTGGCTAGTTAGGCTCTGATGTTATTAAAAAAATGCGGTTCGCGTTAGTTAATTAATTCTATTACAAAAAAAAATGAAAAGGTTACATCATTATAATTATACAAATGAATTCTAGTTAGTATTTTATATAATGTAAATTTTTTGTGTTTTATTTTTTTTTGTTATTCGTGCCATAATTTTAAACGGTTATTATGGACGCGTTTAATCTTTTTCCCTATTTTAATTTTTACGTTGACTGAGTCCATTATTTCAATTATTGTATATGGACCTGACCACCCACTGCTTAGTTTGTGGTTTTTTATTTGATTTTTTAGTAGGACTTTGTCCCCTATTTGAAATTCCGTTTCTGTTTTATTTTTGTCGTAGTACTCTTTTGATTTTATTTTCCCCTCTATTAATTTTTCCCGCGCTACCTTGTGAATTTTTTGCATTTTAGCTTTCACGACTTGACAATGGTCGTCAAAGTTATAAACGGGTTCCGGGTTTTGTTTAAAGGTAGTGGGCAGTGGCTCGCAAAAACCATAAAGAGCGAAAATGGGCGAGTATTTGCTCCCCATGTGTGGTGTATGGTTATGACAGAAAGCCGCTTCTCCTAGCCATTCGTCCCAACTTTGTACGTTTTCATTAATAATGGTTTTTTAATATTCAACTAAAGGCCCATGCCTTCTCTCCAAAGAACCGTTGGATTGCGGGTGGTATGCCGTAGTTTGTACCTTTTTAATTTTCAGCAGTTTACATAACCGCTGGATTAAATCGCTCGTAAAATTTGTACCTTGGTCTGTAATTAGTCTACGTGGAATTACAGAATATTTAAGGATTATTTTCCTATAAAATGCATCCGCTACCGTTAAGGCTTCTTGATTTGGTAGTGGTATGCAGTCCAATATTTTAGTTAGGTCATCTTGAAAAGTCAAGATGTATTTGTTTCCTCTGTGAGTAACAGGGAAAGGACCTACAATGTCCATATATACTTTATCGAAAGGTTTGTATGCCGTGTCCGTAATTACCATAGGCATTTTTGTTATTCTTCCTCTTTTAACTCGTTGACACTTGGTACATTTTTTCACAAATTTACTAATGTCATAAAACATTTTTTTCCATTTATAGAATTGCCGAATTCTATAGTATGTTTTGTGTACCCCCATGTGTCCTCCTAGTGGGGAATCGTGATATTTTTTAATTACTGCTTCTATTTCATCTTTAGATGTTAGTGTTATTGCTTGATTTCCTTTTTCGGATATGCTTGAACTAGATGAGTCATTCTCATAATCGACGTCCACGGTATTTTTTACTGGTTCCGTTGTTATCGTGGGTGGATTTTTTTGTTTTGCATTTTCTGGTTTTGGAAATTCTTGATTTTTTTGTATTTCATTTTTTGCTTTACTCCTAGTTATTGCGTTTATTGTACCTTCACTACTGGGTTCTTCATGTTGTTCTATTATGGGAATGCGACTAAGTGCGTCCGCATTTGTGTTATTTTTTCCTGCCTTATATAGGATTTCAAAGTCATATTCAGCTAGACGGACCTTCCATCTATTAAGTCTTCCTTCCGAATCTCTCTTTTTATATTCACTTATCAAGGGTTTGTGGTCCGTATATACTTTGAATTTTCTTCCTAAAAGATAACTGCGGAAATTTTTGATAACCCAGTATATGGCTAGCATTTCTTTTTCAATAGTCGCATAATTCCTTTCCGCTTTGTTTAATACCCTACTGGCGTATGCAATTGGCTTGTCTTTACCCACTTCACCTTGAGATAATGCAGCTCCCAGCGCATAATTGCAAGCGTCAGTCGTCAAATTAAATGGATGATTAAAATCAGGATATGCTAGAAGAGGTGGTTGAATAAGTAGATTTTTAACCTGCTCGAAAGCTTCCTGATGTTCCGAAGTCCACTTATAAGGTTGTGATTTGGTCGCCATTTTGTACAATATAGCCCCTTTTTTGGCTAATTCCGGCATACATGGTCGATAGTAGTTTACTAGACCTAAAAATGATTGTAATTCCTTGGTGGTGCGTGGAGCGCGATGTTCCTTTACACATTTTGTTTTTTCAGGATCAGGTAGGACTCCTTCCGAAGTGATTTGATGTCCCAGATAAACAACTTCTCGTTTCAAAAATTTGCATTTTTCCGGTTGTAGTTTTAAGTTATTTTCTCGTAATCGTTGGAAAATAGATTTTAGCTTTTCGTCATGATCCTGTAAGTTTCTACCATATATGACAATGTCGTCTAGGTAGACGAAACACTTTATTCCTTGTAACCCTGATAAAACATAATTCATTAACCGTTGGAAAGTAGCGGGCGCTCCCGTGAGTCCGAAAGGCATTCTTTTGAATTCAAAGTGCCCGTATGCTGTACTGAATGCTGTTTTTTCCCGATCGCTGGGTTCCAGATGAACTTGATGATACCCACTAGCCAGATCCAAGGTAGTGAAGTATCTGGATCTTCCTAGTTGATCCAATATTTCTTCGATTCTAGGGAGTGGAAGTGCGTCCCCCACTGTTACTTCATTTAGCTTTCGATAATCAATTACCACCCTGTGGCGTTTTTCACCATTTGGACCCGCCTTTTTTGGGACTACCAGTAATGGTGCGTTCCAAGGACTTTTACTGGGTTTAATAATGTCCTCCTCTAAAAGTTTTGTTACTTCCTCGTTTATAACTTGTTTGTGGCATTCCGCTAAACGATATTGTCTGCTATTTATTGGACTTTGGTCCTGTTTTATTGGGATTTTGTGAGTTACACTGTTTGTCCCGGGAAGGTTGTCACCAGGTAAATGAAAAATATCCGAGAATTCTGTGAGGATTTTTTCCAGGCTTTCCTTTTCCTCTGAATTGAGATCGGTTTTTAAAATAAGCTCCTCTTTTAATTTTTTAATGCGCGTGTTTTCCGTCCTTTTTTCCTCCTTGAAATCGTTAAATATGTATCTAATAAATCCTTCTGTTTCCTTATTTTTGTCCTTATTTTGTTGTTTTTCCCTTTTTCGTTTCGGGATTTTATGATTATTCCATTGTTCATTTTCTTTTGTTTCTTTTACCTGTTTTTCACTATCTACTTTTAATGTGCGTATCTCAAAATCCTCTAGTTTATGTGTTTCGAGCTTTATTTTCTCTATAATTTTCTCTTCGTTATTTATGTTCATTATTCCCACTATTATTTTACCCCTTTTTGCTTTACAAATGCCGTTTCCCAGAAAGACTCCTTGTATAATTTCCTTTGAGGTGACTATTAGTTCTCCTTCTAATGTTGTAGGTATCTCTATTATTTTTTCTGAACGGGCTGGTATTTTTATTATATTTTTCCCTTTTAATTTTGGCTCTCGTTTTTCTTCGGTTAATTCTTCCTTGTTCTCATTTTCATTACGTGAATTTACTTTCTCTATTGCATAGTTATTTTTATTTTCTATTTTGTGGTTTACCATTAATGCTGACTTTTTCTCATTGTATGAAACACTGTTGGTTTGAAACGAGTGAACACTTGGTTGGTTGGGTTGCTCCGTAGTTGCATCTACGAAAGGAACTTGGAATTCTGTTTTCATCCTTTCAAGCTGGGTGAATTCTAAAATGTTAGAAGGACCCTGTATGTTGCAATGTTTCGATAAAAAATCGTAACCCAGAATACCATCTCCTGGTATTCTTTCTTCCATATTAGTTACTTGAAATTCACATTGTATTCCATTAAAAAATGTTCCTTTACAACTACCTAGTGTTTCGTTTTGTCCGTGAAGTGTACGTAATGCAATGCTGTTGTTAGCATTAATCCTTGCGTCATTATTTAATGAATTCCTTTTTAATACACTAACTTGTGCTCCTGTGTCTATTAAAAGTTTAGCTACTCCTGTTTTCGTTATATCTAATGGTAATTCCACTATTGGATCTAAATAAGTTTTTTCTTGTAAATTCCGTCCCCCCGATGAGTTTATGTGCAGAAATGAGTCAGGGTTTTTTGGCTCACTTCTTATTCGTTTCCCGACTGCATGGCTGCACGTGCCTCGTATTTTTGCCTGGCTGGGCAGTGCAAAATTACATGTCCTCGAAAATCGCACCATTCACAATGTTGAACCACTGCTGATTGGGTCATTTCAGTTGACCTTGAGTTGTCCATTGATTTATTTTGTATTATCCGTACGTTCGCGGGTTGCATGGCCCCTGTACATTGTTCTCTAGAATGTCCCTGTCGTTTACAAATAGTGCAAAATGGGGTGTTTGGTTGACTCCTTTTGCAATAACGACTAGTGTGGCCTGGTTCACCACAAGTATAACATTTTAAATGGTTTCTAAAATTATTGTTGGTTTCTGGTCTGGAATGATTATTTCTGTTATAGTTTGATGTGTTTCGTTCATTTTTGTATGTTGAATTTGGCATATTTTGCCTTTGAAAACTTGGTTTTCCTGCTGTATACCCTTCCCTAGGGTAGTTATCTCTTTTATTTGTGTGTTGGAAGTGGTTGGGTGTCCTTGAGGGTGGATCTCCTATTGTCCTGTTGCGTTCTTCACCGCTATCTATTTTTTTTAACAGTTTTTTCAATAATGTAGCTATATCACTATCCATCCCTCCTGATTGTTTTTCTGATGAGTTGCCAATAGCGTAATCCTCCCTTGCGTAATCTCTTGCCTTTTGAACTGCTACTTTTAAACTGGAACAATTTTGTGACCTTACGTAATTTTTTAAGGATTCCGAATGTAAACCCCTTATGAAGGTTCGTTTCGCAACCTTCATCATTTCTTCCGTTAATACCCTACCTTCTCCTGGATAGGTATTTTCGACCATTATTGTATAGGCCTCAAGTTTCTGTAATAGCCTACTCCCAAAATTTTCTACTCCCTCGTCCGGTCCTTGGTAACACTCCTCTACTTCCCTAGCTAATTGAGGAAGATCCTTATAAGGAAGGAAGTGGTTACTCAGAATGCTTTTGAATTCATCGAAATCAATTATATTTTTATTTTGGAAAAGCGCATTTGCTTTCCCCCTTAATTTGCTTCTCACTAAATTGGTCAGTATAAATGCCCTTCCTGTATCTTCCGTAATATAGTAAGCTTCCTCCGCTAACGTTAGGAAATTTTGTAAGTCTAGAGCAGGATTATCTCCTGTTCCAGAAAATATTGGGACATGTGCCAAAAATGTTTTGAATGTCTCAGTGACTGACAACATTCCGTCACTAAAAGACATATTTACTGTTTGATGAAATCTGTCGTTTCCTTGTCCTAACAGTATGGTATTATTTTGACGTAAAGGTGGTGTTAGAGCTTTTGGAAATGGTTCGTAAATTCTTTGTGGGAAGTCATATATGTGTGGTTCTCTTAATGTCTTAAATTCGCTAGGGGGCGCCATAGCGTCCCGTGATTTTGGTTGACCAAAAGTGATTTGGTCATTAACATTTGATTTTACCCGATATTTGTTTGGTGTAGATCCTAACAAATTTCTCTCTATGTCAGATTTGTCCTCTTCCTCTAAAATATTTAAACTGGGCCTTGGATAAGTTTTCTTTGACCTAAGTACCCTGAAACTACTTGTTTTTGGCACCGCACCTCCTACGGCGCCTTGCTGTTCGTCAAAAATTGATCCTTGTACCGGTGTAGAAATCATAATTGAAGTACTACTTGAATCAGTAGTAGAAATATTTTTTGGGCTTGTGTTAGTGAATGAAAAGCTCTCAATTTTTTTTGAGAATTGACTAATACTTTTTTCCATTAACTAGCCAAATAAAAAAAAAATTAATTTCCTTTAAATTTAGATCTAAAGATCCCAAATAAAATAAACTATTTATAAAAAACGATTTATATCAATCATGTAGAAAAAAAACTATACTTTTATTTTCATTCCATTTTTTTTTTTATTTTATGCTCTCATAATAATATATATATATTAGAAAAAAATTATTTATACATAAAAAAACAATGGTCTATTACAAGAAAAATGGTATATTATTTATTCTTTTAACCAAAGAAGAGTTTTATTACAAACTATACAACTGTATGGTTTTTTCTCGAATTTGGGATAAGTAATACTTTGCCAGTTGCGTATACAATTATTGCATACCTTACCGTGTTTAGTATTTATACTTTTAGTATTATTATTACTATTACTATTATTGTTAGGTATTATTATTATTATTACTATTATCATTATCATTGCTACAGTTATTATTATTAGGATGAGTAGGTGGGGGGTGGATTATTGCAGTATGGACAAATTTATTAATATGAGGATGATTTAAATAGCCTGTATTATTTTCAGGACCACATATAGAAATAGGTTGGTAACTAGAAGTGGAAGTAGGGAGTATGAAAGTGGGTGCAGTTTCGTAGGTGTATGATTTGTTTTTATTGAGGTTATAAAATGAATTTGGCGCAATTTTTAAATTAAAGTTAGGATTATTATTCTTAATATTACTCTTACTTTTAATACTAATATTTCTAGTTTTAGTGTTACTTTTACTTATATTTATATTTATAGAATTATTTTTATTGTCATTCTTAACTTTCCAATGCCATATTTTTATGTTACCCCAAACAAAGACTTCTTTTTTGGAAGCTGTGGAGAAAAAGAACCATTCATATTTCACAGGAAATTCAATTTTGAAGCAGCTATATGAAGATTTTCTTTTTCTTAATTTACGAGGTATAATTTTTTGACATTGAAAGTTTGTTATACCAAACTGGACACTAAAATATTCTCTTAACCATGATTCGTCAGTTTCAAGTGGAACACCCTTCAGGAAATAAACTGCTGTTTCATTACTTGTAGATAATGGTGTCTTGATATTTTTGTTTTTGTTGGTTTTGTTCATTTTGATTTTATTTTCACTTTCCATTTTCTTAGTTTTTTTTACATGTTTATTGTGTCTGTTTTCACCCTCTGGAGTTATTGTTTTATTGATCGCTTCTAGTCGTTCAATACGATCACTCCACTCAGATTCCGTCCAGGATGTGTTAAATTTAATCTCCCGTGGCTTATCTCTGTTTTGTGACTGGACTTCTTCAGATGGTAAATTTAAGGTATTGTTAAGATTTTTTTTGAATCTAGGAGATAATAATTCGACATCTAAGATCTCAGTCATAAGCGATGATGTCTTTGGTTTAGGTGAATTACTGAAATTGCGTAAACAAGGCTCTGAATTTGAATTTATGTCATTGAATTTCAAATGTAATTCTTCTATTAATATGACTATGTCATTTAATTTTGATGATTCATTATTCAAGGCAGTATTTTGTACAATTTCATTGCAAGCAATTGGTTCTATAGGGAGCTTCAGTACGGATTCCAATTTAGTGTTTAGTGCGTCTTGATTAAATGTCAGATTATTAATCGAAATCCGCATCTCACTAATTGCATCATCAAAATGGTTCGCCATTTTATCCAGTCGATCACTTATTGACGATGATAATGAGAATCTGTCATCAAATCTATTTTACGAGCTGCCGTAGACAATTTTACATTAGTTGAAGCAATTTCGTCAGATATTTTAATTAGAATACTATCAAAAGCTTTGGCCATATCAGTAAAATTTTTACTATTGATATTTAACGCAGCCTGAAGTTTTTGTATCATACCATCTTTTTCTTCACATAGATTTGTAACACCTTTAACAATGCTGTCATGCATCGCTTTAAGCAATGAGTGAGTATTCTTACAGTCACTACATATAAAAAATTCTTGCAGTGTATGATGATGTAGATCTCTGGAAGCGCCAATACAAGCGCCATGCAACTTACGGTTGCAAAAACCTTCACAATTAACCCACTTATATGAGTTATCTAAAGCAGTGCAATGTATCATGTCACATTTATAGTTCATGATGGTACGAGTATAAAATATTGTGTAAATAATTATATAATGTTAACTTAATGAAAATATTTTAATACAATTCAATAAATAAAAAGTTTAAAATGCTGTATATAGGTATATATATTTATATTAATATATTAAAAATATATGTAGTAACAAATTAATTAGGAATTATATATATATTTTTTTATATGTATATTGTTTTGTTATCATTTATTTGAGTAATATAAATATAAAGTTTAGCAAAAAAAATTTTAATATAAGTTGCGTTTATTTGCACAATGAGATATAAATCAAAAAAACAAACTACAAAAAGCACATAATTAAAATATATAAAAAAAGCACAAACGTATGGTAAATGCACTTTATATTCATATAAAGTATAAAATATTGTGTAAATAATTATATAATGTTAACTTAATGAAAATATTTTAATACAATTCAATAAATAAAAAGTTTAAAATGCTGTATATAGGTATATATATTTATATTAATATATTAAAAATATATGTAGTAACAAATTAATTAGGAATTATATATATATTTTTTTATATGTATATTGTTTTGTTATCATTTATTTGAGTAATATAAATATAAAGTTTAGCAAAAAAAATTTTAATATAAGTTGCGTTTATTTGCACAATGAGATATAAATCAAAAAAACAAACTACAAAAAGCACATAATTAAAATATATAAAAAAAGCACAAACGTATGGTAAATGCACTTTATATTCATATATATAATATTTAATGTAATAATTAATTAGGTCAAATTATGCACTTGCACTAATCTTTTTTTTTTAGCTTTATATTTTTTGTAATTTGATACTTTTTAATTAATTATGGTAAATGTACTTATAAAATTATTACTTCAATATATAAAAAAAGCAATTATTATTATTATTATTTTTTTAATTTACTTGAAATGAATTGAATTTTAATAATGAATTATTTATGGAGCGGAATAAAATACGTCCGAACAGTTCAACAGTTTAATATTGTTTTATGTTTTCAACTAACACAAATCCTTTATAACGGAGTTTTAGAAAGTAAAATATAGTACCCTATCAATCTAGGTACAATTTAAGAAAACGATAGTTTAAAAATAAAATAAACTAAATTTAATTAATTGAAGAATTTTCATTTAAAAAAAAATATTTATTATATAAAATATATATAATATATGTGTATAAGATAAGGAAGAAATATTGATATTAATATAATTAATATTTCGAAATGTAAGTACATGTAAATATTAGCAAAATAAGAGAAATAAATGTAAATTATTGTTGTATTGTATATAAAGTTAAATTTCCTTTATTGTATATAAATTGTATATAAAGTTAAATTTCCAAATTAATAGAAATATAAAATGTATTATTCTTATTCAATATATGATTTATGTACATTATTCTAACAAACAATATTTAATCGTAAAATATAAAATCTATAAATTAATGAATCACAAAATATTACTCCTAAAATGTATTTAATCTTTAAATAATCTTTATGAAAACTTTATTATTCATTGTAAATAACATTTAATTAATACCGGTATATACTTATTCTATTACTATATACTTATTATATTACTATATATTTATTCTATTACTATATAGTTATTCTATTACTATATACTTATTCTATTAATATATCTACTTATTCTATTACTATATAAACTTTTACTATCATTTAAATCATTCTAATTTATACTTATATTATTCAATTTATGTTAATCAATTAATTTTTTTTGTGTAAATATTTTATTCTATTTTTGTAAATACTAAATTTTTAATACATAGGTATATAATTGTATCTTACAAATACTTAATTTTTATTTATCTGATTCCCTAATCGAGGGCGATTAGTTGTCAGAATGGCCGAATTGTAGTAATTTGAATATAACGGCCAACTTGAATATTAACGATCTAGTAGGCCAGAACTATTGTGGCATATTATATATTAAGTATTTGTAGGAGAGAGAAAGTAATGTCTTCTCTCTTAATAATATGTTCTTTCCTTTTGTTCTTAAGTTAAGCAGTCGAATGTAATTATTCAACGAAAGGAGTCGAATGTGATTAATGAAGGAAATAAGTTGTAATTATTCTTATTTAATTTGCATGCGCAACACTTGTATTTTATTCTTATTTAATTTGGATGCGCAACTGTCTTATTTTATTGTTTGTGAAAAGTGTAATAAAGTGAAATAAAAACTATAATTAACTAAAAACTAAACAGAACTAAAGTGTTTAATTATTTTATATATTCCATCCTGACTTATTCATTTATGCTATTTATTATTATTATTTATTAATTATTTTATATATTCCATCCTGATTTATTCATTTATGCTATTTATTCATTTATGCTATTTATATAGTTTAATGGAAAACAAAATTGAAATGAATTGTTTTTTTTATTGCAAAAAAGTAAGTAATTGAAGTAATTCAGCAGAAATGAAATGCAATATAGAAAAAATTTCCAAACTGAAACTATCTAGTGTAAATGCTAGGTCGGTTGGGGAGGGGGCGATCTCCCCTATTTCCACCCCTATGTATCCGCCCTTAAATCAAACGACAGGAGAAAATATCTCGAGCCAAGATTTTTTACTCCAGTTAGCAGTAGAACTTGCCGCCGATTTCCAAGAAGCTCCTACAAGCCTACAACCAAAAGGAAGAACAAATACGATAGGAACATTGCCTAAATCTACTACAGATTCTTATAAACGTAAAATGTGTCAAATAGGATATTGTAACCACAATGAAACAATCAAAATTTGTTTTAAATGTGAAAAATATGAATTAAAAGTTCTTATTATATTTTTGTTTTCGTTTAAAAATGTTCAATATACATTTTGGTTTTTGTAATAAAATTTCTTTCTTTATTATTTAAAGTTACTTTGTTTAATATTTCCTTACTAAAATCCTAATTTCATACGTTCAATCAAGAAATATAATGAACGGTCATTTGACCGGTTTCGGTAGATATAGGTATTATTAAGTGTTAAAATGTTCATAAGAAATGCCACAATTCAGATATATCATTTTATCTTGTAAGTCAGGTTTAATAGGTTGGTGTCTTTCGAAATCATTCCAAAATTTCACCTTTTTACCTTTTTATATGGATGAGGGGGTAAGTTTATGAAATATGCTACTACACCTCCGCGGGGTACTGGATTAAATAAATGAGAAATTGTTTTCTTAAAAAACCTATTTTACATCTTGTTCCAAATATTTGTTTCCATTCCTGTAACCCCCTCTAAGCTAGGATCACTTAGAAACGTTACGTTTCGAAATTTATGATGTTGTTTATGAAAATTGAATTTTTGGTATTTAAAATGGTCATTAGATATGCTATATTTCAGATAAGTCCTTGTATCTTGTAAGTTATGTATAATAGGTTGTTGTCTTACGAATTCATGTAAAATTTGCACTTTCTTACCTTTTTATATGGGTGAGGGGGTAAGTTTATGAAATATGCTACTACACCTCCCGGAAGAATGGATTAACAAAATGAGAAATTATTTTCTAAAAAATACTATTATACATCTTGTGCGATAAACTTATATCCCTACCTGCAACCCCCTTTAATTAAAATCAATTAGATGTGTTACATTTGAAAATTTATTATGTAGTTTATCAAAATTTGTTCTAAATGTGAAAAATAGGAATTAAAAATTCTTATTATATTTTTGTTTTCGTTTAAAAATGTACAATATACATTTTTGGTTTTGTAATAAAATTTCTTTCTTTATTATTTAAAGTTACTTTGTTTAATATTTCCTTACTAAAATCCTAATTTCATACGTTCAATCAAGAAATATAATGAACGGTCATTTGACCGGTTGCTGTAGATATAGGTATTATTAAGTGTTGTTATGTTAAAACAACACTTAATAATACCTATATGTTAAAATGTTCATAAGAAATACCACAATTCAGATAGATCATTTTATCTTGTAAGTCAGGTTTAATAGGTTGGTGTATTTCGAAATCATTCCAAAATTTCACCTTTTTTCCTTTTTATATGGATGAGGGGATAAGTTTATGAAATATGCTACTACACCACCCCGGAGGACTGGATTAACAAAATGAGAAATTATTTTCTTAAAAATACTATTATACACCTTGTGTGAGAAACTTATATCCCTACCTGCAACCCTCTTTAATTGAAATCACTTAGATGTATTACATTTGAAAATTTATTATGTAGTTTATTACAATCGAATATTTGGAACTTAACATTACTAAAAAAGAAGCAGAAAATATAGATATTCAATAGATATTAAGAGGATACTATTGTTTTTTCCGCACAAGGTGTCGTGAAAATTATGTTTCACTATTATTTTACCTTCTTTTAATTCCAAAATAAAAAAAATGTTTAATATTTAATCTTTTATTTACAACTTTTATTTATTGTATTTTTTTTTTTACATTGAATTTATTCTTTTAAAGTTCAATTATTAATTATTTATTTATTTATATCACTTTTATTGATATTATGACAATTTTAATTATTATCTTGACCAATAGTTTATATTTTATTAATTATTTATTATTTTATTTTATGAATTTAAATTACAATACAATAACATTTTATTTTAATTTTTAAAACGTTACCTAGATTTTAATTTTTAAAAAAATTATTATTAAAACCTATTTTTTCATTATTTTAAATAAGCCCCCCGCGGAAGATATGAAGATTGTTTCGTAAATATACTACTTTGTTCGGTGAGCCTGTTAAATTAAATTAAAAAATTAACTTCTCCTTGAACTTATAAATTAAAAAGATATGATTGAGTTTTCGATCCAATATAATTTATTAAATCCATATAAAAATTAAGTTACAATATCACAGTAATAATTTTAAAAAAATTTTTAATATAATATTTCACAATATAATTTTAAAAAAAAATATTAAAATTCAATATAATTATATTACCATTTAATTTATATAATAAAATTACTAAAATTCCACAAATTGTTTTATAATTAATAATTCTAAAATTTTCAATTTCTTCTTAATAGTTCCCTTCAAAAGATTGCCGTAAATGATTCTTGACACTAGCGCTTCATACAATTTGCTGCCAGGGATGACAATTGATTCCAATTGTTTTAATGTATTAACTTAACTGTGTTGCCTAAAGCAACCGGTGTGCATACACAGTAAAAAAAATAAATTGATTGGTTGGTTTTCTTTAAAATTATTATTTGAAGTTGTAAATTTCAAATAAAAACAAAAATTTTAAATTAAATTAAATATATGAATGTAAATCTCTCAAAACAAACTAAACTTAATCGCAATATTCCACGAGAGCTATCACACGCCGATTCTCAATTATTACAATAACTGACGGTGTAATAATCAATATACACAATAATAAAGAACCTTCACGTATAATTCGCGTATCATGCTTTGCAAAAATTAAATTTGTGCTAAATAATCGAATTCACAATAAATTCAATAAAATTATAATTAATAATAAAAATTAATTCAAATATTCAAAAAAAAATTTAAAAATTTAGAAAAATTTAATTTTAATTAAATGCAAAATTCAAAATGTCGACCGAGGTTGGCAACTTAACTTTTCTTGTAATAATTTAAAAAATAAAATTTTAACGAAAAAACAAAATAAATATAATTATTAAATTGTTACTAAATTCCTTAGTTTTTATTATTCACTTTATTAAATTATTTTATTAAATGTGGATTATAATTTTCCCAAAAATTATATTATGTGCCAGATTATATTTTATTTATTATTATTTTTATTATGCCCCTAATTTAATCACCGCAAAACAGTCACAACTTTCCACAAAAATTATGCGTAATTGTTGACCTTATTTTTAATGATTAAATTCCTAAAAGATTTTTTGTTAATAAATTTCTTAGATTACTCACGAAATTGTTCCTTTAAATTATCTTGCTGACGCTTGAAAAATGAAAGAGTACGATGATTCTGCGCATCGCTCTTTTACTGCTCAAAATCCTGCAAATTCTGTCAGGGCTATGTGATTTTTCCCACCTTTACATATCTTTAAAATTATATAAAATGACCATAATTAAAATTTCTCCTTTTTTATAATAGTTACGCGTTAATTGCATATAAAATTTTTTGCTCTAATTTATATATGATTTCCATTTTTTAGGTTATAATATACATTTATTAATGTAAATATTTCCAAAAAATTGTAAATTATGTACACCATAATTTTCTGAGCAATTTCCATAATTTACTCACCCTTAACTTGAGCACAAAAGTTCTTGTGTACACCCATTAAATTCGTTGCGGGCCACACTTACTCGAATTTTCTATAGTCATCTCTTTTTCTCTTATTATCTCACTCCCACTCATACAATTTTCTAATTTAACTTAGAATGCTTCATTTCGAGCATTTTTAAATATTTTTGTTAAAATCGCGAAAACTTTTTTTACAGTGTATATGGCTTGTCATGTCACACAATGTGAAGTTTCGCAGTTTATTCATATATAGTTTTTTCGGTTTGACAGATGAAATGATGACATTTCATCTTATTAGTTTTGTGTTAAATTATTTAAAAATATCAAGGTAAGTACACCCAAACTATACTGTTGTATTATTTTCAATAACACAAAAATATTTAAAATTTTAATTCATTTAATTTTCATTCAATCTTATTTAATGTAATTGTTATTTTTATTATAATCTGTTTTCAAAATACATATAACATACATATTTATACATATAACATGGAACATGACAAATACATTCACGTAACAACACAACATATCATTAATAATAATGGTTATGTATTATCAACTAATATACGAGAAAATAACAAAATAACAAAATTCATATAACATGGAACATGACTAATACATTAACGTAACAACACAACGGTCTTTTCAGTATTGTATTCTGTGTTCGAACTTCAACCACTCTAACAAGTCCATCTGCTCCTGGGAATATTTGTGCTATTCGACCAAGTGGCCAAAATGTAGGAGATGTATTTTCATCCTTTCATAACACTAACTCTCCGACCGTGATATTTTTATTCGTTGTTTGCCATTTTGATCGCTGTTGTAATGTATTTAACACTAGATTTACCACACCAGTAAAAATTACTGGTTTTACAATTTTATTTTCAAATTCATACTTAACCTTAATTTTTTTTTTGAAACGTCATGACATTTGTAGCCATAATTAAATAAATAATATTAGGCGGTTATTTTTATTTTTTTATTCAAAATCAAAAAGTTTTTGATTATTATCGGTACTTATACCAAACCAGTCAAAATGGCTGGTGCATTTTTCTATGTGATGGAATGAGTTTTGCACAGTTATAATAACTAATAAATACTGCGCAATTGCGCGATAAAAAAAATGTCATGCGGGTGATAATGATACAATTCGTGATAGCGGTAAATTTATGATCACTGGACAATACGTTATAAATTTTCAGTCGTTGATTGAATTTTGAGGGGTGTCAGCTGTGAAATTTTGTTGAGAATACTGGAAAGAAACATTTCTTTGGAGTCTAAGATATTGAATAATATATTCTTTGATAAGAAAACTAAATAAAGAAAGAAATATTATCCTATTATTAGTTTCAATTTATTTTTATAATTATCGCCAGGCCGCACAAATGGAAAAACGAAAGAAACTTTCTGTGTTTTTGGAAAATATTACCGACATTCCTAGGGAATGTTCGCATGTTGAAAATGATGAGCTTTATGATAGCGAAGGCGAATTATTAGATAACCAAAGTTATCCACAGGGCAGCAATAATAAATATAGTATAAAATATATATATGTATATGTTATGTTGTGGATGTGGAATCACACGACAATTAATTTATGTTTAGGAATTTGAATATTATTATGATTTAATTAACTAATGAATGAATGTATAATTAATAAAATATATTACAATTAACCTAATTGAAGTAATTTATCATTTTTTACAAATATATAAAGACTGGAAACCACACTAATCATTTTTTCTAAGACCAGTCATTTTGACCAGTGTCGGTAGAAATAGGTATAGTCAAATTGTCGGTATATCTAGTGATAAATATACCTTGGACCATTTTGTCCAAAATTGTTGTGTCACATACTGAATATGTCGCCATCTTTGTGCAGGTGTGACACCTTGTAATATTTCTGGTTCTGATACTGCATTAATTGTTTGCCCGATTAAAAAATGCCATGGTATCAAAATTTCCATATTATCGTTCCTATTATCCAAAATTGTTACTGATGAACATATCATCGTTTCTAGTATCCAAAATATAAGCTAAATTGCTTATATTCTTCTTGAAATGTGTTTTGTTGATTTATTTTAATTATAGTATTTGTTGCTTGTTTTATTTCGTATTTAAGTAGTATTCCAGTTCTTTTTATATTTCCTGTTATTGTATTGTGAGCAAATCTTAATATTAATGCTACTATTCGTTTCATTTTCACAAACGATGAGAATCTTATCATCAGCTTTCATTATGCACTAACCATTTTGGACCATGCTACTATATTGTGGTCATTCGCTTTCATTATGCACTAACCATTTTGGACCATGCTACTATATTGAATGTTCAATTATTTCTTTCGTAGAAATGCTTCTTGATGCAATATCTGCTGGGTTATTTGCCGTTGGTATGTGTCTCCATTTGCTACGTTCAACCTTTTCTTGAATTTCTGCTACTCGATGAGACACAAAAGTTTTTCATCTTAAAGGATGATTTTGCAGCCACTGAAGCGCTATCATGGAATCCGTCCATGCAGTTATTTTATATTCCTTTAAATCCATCGATTGAATAGTAGTGTCTATTAATCTTAACAACAACAATGCTCCACATAATTCCAATCTTGGCAACGTGACTGGTTTAATTCGAGCCACCTTTGTTTTTGAAGCAATCAAATTCGAAGTAACCGGTCCATCTTCATGCTCGATTGGCATGTACACCACTGCTGCATATGCTTTAATGGATGCATCACAAAATCCATGAATTTGTGTGTTAATTGCTGCTTTGTTATTGCCTAGCCAACAAGGAATTCTTAATTTGCTTAAAGTTGACTTGCTTTAAATTCTTGCCATTTCAATGCAGCGGCTTTGTCCACGTTCGCATCCCCCGAGCATCCAGATATCCATAACTCTTGAATAATTAATTTTGCAACTATAATTACAGGTGCTATCGAGCCTACTGGATCATATAACGATGCTACTTGCGACATGATAGACCGTTTCGTTATTTCTTGTTGATTGCTGTTGGTTACTATAAATGTAAAATAATCCGTTCCTGGATATCATCGTATTCCCAAAGTTTTCAGAACTTCATGTTCATCGAATTGAAATACTCCTTTCAATTTCCGATGGTCCAGTGGCAAATATTCAACCACTTCCGGTTGATTACTGGCCCATTTCCTTAGTTTGAAATGTCCTTTACTCAACATTTCTATGCATTCTTTCTGTATTTTTTTTTGGTTCTTCAATGCTATCAGCACCGCTCAACAGATCATCCACATAAAAACCAGATAATGCAGCCTTTGATGCTAACGGATAGTTACCTCTTTCATCTATAGCTAATTGTTGTAATGTTTTAATAGTTAAATAAGGTGCAGCTGAAGTTCCAAAAGTAACTGTTTTTAATTGACAATCCATATCCATATTTGTTGCATTATCCCTCCAAAGTATTCTCTGATATTTTTCTTTGATCTGGTGCTTTAGTATCATTCGATACATTTTCTCAATATTCGCTGTTATAGCGATTTTATGTTTTCTCCACTTCATCAATGTAGAGAACAGTGTTGGTTGTAATGTTGGACCAATAAGCATTTGTTCGTTTAACGATTTACCATTATTTGTCTTTGCAGAGGCATCAAATACAACGCGCAGTTTTGTAGTAGTGATCTCTTTAAATACAGCATGATGAGGTATACAATAATGATCTTCTTCATTATCTCGTGTCACCCATGTGATCCAATTCTTATTCATCTAAACATTTTCTATATTCTGCTTCTAATGCTGCATTGGCTTTAAATGTATCTTTCAAATTTTCAAATCGCTTATATGCTCTCATTCTAGATGATCCTAACTCTGGATCATGCCCACCTATAAATGGAAGCCGTACTTGGTAGTGTCCATTATCAAGTCTGGTAGGTGGCATGACATAAGGCCATACGACATATTTATTACGGAAGCTAGCATATTTATTACTTTGGCCATATGGCTTTATGTCTCATTTTTGTGAGACATAATGCCATATACGCAAAAATCGCGATTAAGGCATTATGTCTCACACAAATGAGACATAAAGCCATATGGCCTTATGTCTCATTTATGTTTCATATGCTCCCATTGTCCTTGGACCGTTGTAGGTGAAGGTAACATGTCTGTTATTCTTTTAATAACCAGCATCATTATTTCAACCCGTTGTACTTTATCTTTATGATTATGCAATCGTAGTTCTCTTATTTGAAACAGCTGCCTTCCTTGCATTCAGACCCGTGATTTCAACTTTGGTTGACTTTCCTTGTACCCCTAGTTTCCTACAGCTAGCTTCCGTAATAAATGATAACAGCGAACCTGAGTCAATTAAACAGCGTAGAGTAATCCATCGACCATTTCGATCATTCACTGCTACTAGTACTGTTGCTAACAACGCATTCTGTTCAGCTACGAAAAAACTACGTTGCCTTAACGGTTTCCCCCTTTGCACTTGAATGTTCAACCTTATTCATAGTTTTGAACATTCAAAGTGTAAAGCTGCATGCAACAAGCTATGATATTTATTATGACAGCTCTTACACCTATTCTTATTGTTGCATTTGCTAGCAACGTGATTATTGGAGAAACAGTTGAAGCATCTCTTGCTTTCATCTATACATGTTCTCCTTTACTGTAGAAACTTATGGCATGTTCCTACATAAATCACATGCTGGACACCTTGTATTGGTAACAATGTGATATGTCTTCGTAATTGTTGGTGTCGCATTCTTTATTGAAGTTGATTGTGATACAGATTCTTGTATTTAAAATTTTTTTAAATTGCTCTAAAGAGGGAAAGTCCTGTGTCACCTAGCTCTTCTTCTCATAACCTTAACGTAACGAAAGGTAGTTTTTGAAATCATAAATATATTATTAGTGTATTCCAATTGGATACAACCACTTTGAGCGATTTCAATTGTTGCTCACAATTTTCCGTGGTTTCAATTAATTGTCTCAATGCTCTTCCAATCATGATTTTCGGTTGATTAACTAAAATTTTAATTTGAGTATTTACTAATAACCGTTTATTTTCGTAACGGTTCTTCAACTTTGTCCATGCTGGCTCATAGTCATCATCTGTAACTGGTATGTGCTTTAGCATCCCCTCTGCTTCACCAGTAAAAAATCCCTTTAAATATTGCAGCTTTTGTACAGCTTGTAATTTGTGGATTCATGGACTTGAACAAATCGTGAAAGGATCTCCATCCATTAAATCTACATTAAATGTTGGTAGCGATATTCGTGGTAATTGTATTTGAGCATATGCGTGATTGTTCAACATTGTTGTTGATCCTGTTGCTATTTCCTGCTGTACACTAGGCTCTTGTTTTAATTTTAAATTCTCTTTTAGTTCTCATATTCTCATACTCACATATTGTGAGTATACTAATTCCAAATCAGAGTACTGATTTCCAAAATTCCATAATTGTAATAAATCGGAAATTTTATTTTCGTAAAATCCTAATTTCCTTTTTTCTAATTTAGTTTTTTTTTCATTTGTAATTAGCTTCTGAATTTTTTCTCCCAGAATCCTGTACTTAACTAAAGCCTTTTTCAAATTTGTTGCCATATTGGAATAAAACCAATTTATTCCCTTTCCTATATTTCTAATTTGCACCTAAATTATGAAAGATTACACTTATCTTTACTACCAAAAATTTTAATTAATTATTACTAGTTAAATTGCCAATTTTTTTATGGTATAAAACAACTATTTTTTTTAAAAAAAAGAGGATTTAACAGATCGAGAAGGGATGGTACTAATCAAATCCGGTTCGAAGGACCTACATGTTCGGTGAGCCTGTTAAATTAAATTAAAATATTACCTTCTCCTTGAACTTATAAATTTAAAAGATATGATTGAGTGTTCGATCCAATATAATTTAGTAAATCCATATAAAATTAAGTTACAATATCACAGTATAATTACAATAGTTAAGTTACAATATCACAATATAATTCAAAATAAAAAATATTAAAATTCAATATAATTAAATTACAATTTAATTTATATAATAAAAATACTAAAATTCAACAAATTGTTTTATAAGTAATAATTCTAAAATTTCATTTTTTAATTGAGTTTTACTCCAAGAGGTTGCCGTAAATGATTCTTGATACTAGCGCTTCACACAATTTGCTGCCTTTTGTTCGACCATTTCGATCATTCCTGTTAAAATAGGGATGACAATTGATTCCAATTGTTTTGATGTATTAACTTAACTGTGTTGCCTAAAGCAACCGGTGTGCATACACAGTAAATAAATAAATTGATTGGTTGGTTTTGTTTAAAATTATTATTTGAAGTTGTAAATTTCAAATAAAAACAAAAATTTTAAATTAAATCAAATATATGAATTTCAATCTCTTAAAACATACTAAACTTAATCGCAATATTCCACGAGAGCTATCTTACGCCGATTCTCAATTATTACAATAACTGAAGGTGTAATAATCTATATACACAATAATAAAGAACCATGCGCAGAATCAATCAGAATCATATAGTACGCGTATCATGCTTTGCAAAAATCAAATTTGTTCTAAATAATCAAATTCACAATAAAATTATAATCAATTTTTTTAAATTAATTCAAATATTAAAAAAAAAAAAATTATTAAAATTAAGAAAAAATTTAATTTTAATTAAATGCAAAATTCATCCTAAAAAGATTATTGTTATTAAATTTTTTAGATTACTCACGAAATTTGTTCCTTATTATTATCTTGCTGACGCTTGAAAAATGAAAGAGGATGATGATTCTGCGCATCGCTCTTTTATAGCTCAAAATCTTGGAAATTCTGTCAGGGCTATGTGATTTTTCCCGCCTTTCAATATCTTTAAAATTATATAAAATGACCATAATTAAAATTTCTCCTTTTTTATAATAGTATCGCGTTAATAGCATACAATATTTTTTGCTCTAATTTATATATGATTTCCATTTTTTAGGTTATAATATACATTTATTAATGTAAATATTTCCACAAAATTGTAAACTATGTACGCCATAATTTTCTGAGGAATTTCCATAATTTACTCACCCTTAACTTGAGCACAAAAATTCGTGTGTACACCCCTTAAATTCGTTGCGGGCCACACTTACTCGAATTTTCTATAGTCATATCTTTTTCTCTTATTATCTCACTCCCAATCAATCATACAATTTTCTAATTTAACTTAAAACGCTTAATTTCGAGCGTTTTTAAATATTTTTGTTAAAATCGCGAAAACTTTTTTTACAGTGTACATGGCTTGTCATGTCACACAATATGAAGTTTCGCAGTGGATCCAATTGCTGTTCAATTAATTGTTCAGGTATGTTTTTATATATTTGTACTATTTTTCAGGTGAAAAAATCAACAATAAATGATTAAAAAAGCTACATAAATTTCATGTATTGTTGTTGTTGCTTTTTTCTCCATACAAAATGTAAACAAATATTCAATACTAACTTTTTTATATATTTTCAGGTCAACCTTGAAAGATTTCATCAATTCGAGAAAGGTAAATTTATTTCTTATAATAATCAAGATTATTGATCTAATTTTCATTTTTATTTTAGGATTAATTCAGCTGGTGGCTGAACACCTTCCTCCACATAAGAAGAGCAACGTGTTAATAGTTTTGGAGTTTTGGTGACTTGGATAACCACTAACCTGGTGCATCTACATTAAAAGTTGCAACTTAATATATAGAATGTGGCTTTTATTTTATAGTAATTTAAAATTCCAAAAATTCAATTTTTGTTCATATGCATCATTTTCACTAACATCAATGTGCTGTATATGTTGAGCTGGTACAATAGTATTCACAGCAGTAAGTAACAATAAAATTAACGTGAATCTGGAAAATATAACTTTATAACATTTTTAAATTATGTTGATTAAATGGAGTTGCAGGTATGGACATAAGTATGTCGCACAAGGTGTAAAATAGTATTTTTAAGAAAATAATTTCTAATTTTTTCAATCCAGTCCACTGCGGAGGTGTTGCAGCCTGTTTCATAGATATTTATTTATTTTTATTTATTTATTTGTGTTTAAATCAAACAACTTACAAAATTCATAAAATATATAAAATTACAAAATTCTTAAAATATATAAAATTAAAATAGTAACTACGAGTAATCAAATATAGTTAAAATATATACAATACTAATATGTAAATAATAAAATTATTAATTCTATATAAAAAAGCTGCCAATTTGGAATAGTGCTTCATATACCCTTTTGATCTACCTAGGATTTAGTAAAAAAGAAGAATTAAATAAAATTATGATTTTTACAAATCTCCCAGTGTGGTACAATTTAAAATTACATTCAAGTTTTTATAAATAAGTACTCGAATTTGTAATACTATATTTATACTAAATACTCGAAATGTAATATACATATATTTTTATTCTATAAATTTCGAAATTTTTGCCCCTGTAAAATGAAGAGGGTTGAAGGTACGTGTCTCAATTTTGTATACAAGGTGTAGGTGTGTATTTTTAAAAAATGATTTCTCATTTTTTCAATCCCGTCCCCCGCCGAGGTGTAGCAGCCTGTTTAATAGATATACCCCCTCACCCATATGAAAAGGGAAACGGGTGAACATTTTGAATGATTTCGAAAGACACCAACCTATTATACCTAACTTACAAGATATGAGACCCTATCGGAAATGCGGCTTATTTTATAGTCATTTTAAGTTCCAAATATTCAATTTTCAGAAACTATATAATAAATTTGGAAATGTAACATTTCTAAGTGATGTAGCTTAGAGGGGGTTGCAGGTAGGGAAATAAATTTGTGGCACAAGTTGTAAGATAGTATTTTTAAGAAAATTATTTCTCATTTTTTCAATCCAGTCCCCCGCTGAGGTGCTGCAGCCTCTTTCATAAAACTAACCCCTCACCCATAATAAAAGGGAAAGGGGTAAAATTTTTGAATGGTTTCGAAAGATACCAATCTATTATCAGGGAGATAATAATAATAATCATTTATATTCCACCAATTCATATTTAAATTATCCACAACCTAATTCTTTACCACAAATTTTACTAAACCCAAACCCAGCCTCTGCTAATAACAATAATACATGTCCTACTACTTCACATTCCAAACTAATATTAACGCCTATTATAAATAGCCTACCGAAAGCTGACCTAGATCCATTGATTAGTGATAGCAATAGCGTTAGTAATAATAACAAATATACTAATTTTGTTCAAGGACAAACATTGCAACCATCTACTTTTAAAATTATAACATCAACTTCTTCTCAACATGATCTTACAAAATCATGCACAAACCAACAATCAGAGCCACTTCTGGACCCACTTGTACCACCTGTCGTTAAATTAACTAACACATCAGCATCCGATGAAAATGGTCACTATATACTATCCCGTCTTAGAGACTATAATACTTTTCATAATATCAGACTTTATCTTGCTTATTTACATAAACAAGATAGCACGGTATGTATTGATGGTAAAACAAAAACAAATATTAAAGTTTTAATTCAACAGGAAGGATTTCCTATAGAATATAATACTTTAAAAAATATCTTCGTCCGTTATCACGATTATTTGGGTATAGGTGAGCGAGAAGTTACCAAAGATTTAGAAGCTTATGCTTCTCACTTAAATTCTAAAAGACTTTGACAAGTTTTTTCGTCCCCTTCCATCACAAGAATGGAAAAAGTCCACATTCTGGTAATGGCAATTTAATAGATATATCTACTAATAATAATACTATAAATATTAATAATAAACCTTTAATAAATAATATTAATTCATTAAATAGTAATGTAGTTAGTAGTAAATTAAATCCTATTAAATCTAATTTGATTCCTATTCAAAAATCTAATCTTACGGATTTAAAAATTTATTACCAAAATGTCAGAGGCCTTCGTACAAAAACTCAAACTGTACTTTCTAATTCAATCGTAATGGAATTTGATATTTTTATTCTTACTGAAATTTGGTTGACATCTTCAATTAATAGTCTTGAACTATTTGATCAGTCATTTTTAGTATTCAGAAAAGATTGATATCAGTCCCAAAATCTATTAAATCCTACTGATACTCGTAAAGGTGGTGGAGTATTAATTGCTATTAAATCATACTATAATGTTTCAGATATTTCTATACCTTTTTCTGACTCTCTTGAGATAGTCGGGGTTCAAATAAATCTGCAATCTAAAAAACTTATAATTATTAATTGTTACATTCCACCAAGTTCAAGTTTAGAAATTTAATCTGATTTTAATAAGGCTATTGACTCAATTTCTGCTGAACTCAGTTCTTCTGACGAAATTATTATTTGTGGGGACTTCAACCTTCCCAATATTAAATGGGTGAAACATGATGAAGATTCTTTTCTGATTCCAAATAATCCAATTACTGAAATAGAGTATTCTTTCTGTGATAATTTAAATGCTAATGCAAGTAACAAATATCTGATATCATGAATTTTCAGTCAAAGCAACTAGATTTAATGTTTACTTCTGATTGGGATAATATAGTGACTACTCAGTTTGGATCATCTAAGGTTAATGTCGATCAATATCATCCACCAATTTCACTTTCTTATTGTTATAACGCGCTTAATGGTAATTTAAGTAATGATCCTACTGTCATATCTAGTTATTTCCGGGATCACTTTTCTAGCTCTTATCTTAATTCTAATTCTAATTTTGAAATTAATGAATCATACTTTGAACATATGGATAACTTTCCAAAAACTACCCTCCAGGATATAAACCTTGATGAGTCTCAGATTAAGTCTTACTTAGACAAGCTAGGAGATAACTCATCTCCTGGGCCCGATGGTATTCCCGAAATTATTTTAAAAAAATGTTCTAGTTCTTTAACTTTGCCTCTAGCTATCTTGTTTAGACACTCATTATCTACCGGTATTCATAAAAAAGGCTCTAAAAAAGAAATATCTAATTATAGACCAATAGCTAAAATATCTTCCATACCTAAACTTTTTGAAATTAATAATATTTGATAATATATATGAACACTGTACAAAATTCTTAGTTCCTAATCAACATGGCTTTATGAAAAACAGATCTACGGTGACGAATTTGGTTGAGTCAACTTCCATTATTATTAATAATATGGAAGCAGGGTGTCAAACTGATGTACTTTTCAGTGATCTAAGTAAAGCGTTTGACCTTCTTCCACATAAAGTTATCTTATTTAAGCTTAAGAAACTAGGTTTTCCTACATACTTTTTAAAATGGATTAAATCTTATCTGATTAATAGGACTTATAGTATTTTATTTAAAGAAATCATATCTTCGCCATTTGAGGCTAATTCAGGAGTACCTCAAGGTAGCCATCTTGGTCCCCTGTTATTTATTATTGCAATTAATGATGTGGTATCTGTTATTAAACACAGTAATATTAGTATTTATGCGGATGATATGAAAATATATAGGAAAATATCTTCGTTGAATGATGCTATTTATCTTCAAGAAGATTTAAATCGTTTCTCAATATGGTGTAATTTAAATGTTTTTAAATTAAATGTTAGTAAATGTGCTATAATGACGTTTACGCGTAAACAACTTCCTTTCACATTTAATTACAAGTTGACTGATGAAGTTGTTCCAGTAGTTGAGTCATTTAGGGATTTGGGTGTTTACTTAGATCCTAAATTAAATTTTAAATTACACTATAATTATATTATTAATAAATCTAACGCTATGTTAGGTTTTATAAAAAGATGGTCGAAGGAATTTCTTGACCCATATATATTAAAGTCACTTTACACTTGTCTCGTGCGCCCTAACCTGGAATATGCCAGTCATGTTTGGAATCCTTACTTCGATTTACGTAGTCGTCGTATTGAATCTGTCCAAAGAAATTTTATTAGATTCGCTTTCCGTCAATTTCGATGGGTAGACCCAATAGTTCTGCCACCTTATCTAAATAGGTTAAAACTCATTAATTTGAGTTCTCTTGAAAAAAGACGTGAAATGGCTGACGTAATCTTTCTGACTGAAGTGCTTTATCTTAATATTGATTCTATATTTGTGTTGAATAATATTGAACTCAATCATAACCAACGCTGTAGATCACCTAACTTGTTTAAATTAGTTTTTCACAGAACCTTGTATGGGAAGTTTGAGCCAATAAATAGGATGCGAATATTAGGCAATAAATACCAAAATTGTATAACAATTTCAACATCCAAAAACAATTTAAAAAAATTAATATTACAGGACTAGATTAAATGTGTTAAATTTAATTTTTAAATTCTTACATATATGTTAATTATATTTTAATTATATTTTAGTTCAAATACTACTTTTAATTTTTTAGTAATATAATTTAAATGACAATATTCTATTTAGAATAATTATTGTAATAATTAAAATATAAATTTATTATTTTCAATTGATTGTGTTAACTTATTTTGTAAGCTCTGTAAAAATGTTTGAATTAAACAAGAAATAAATAAATAAAACCTACAAGATATAAGACCCTATCTGAAATGCGGCTTATTTTATAATCATTTTAAGTTCCAAAAATTCAATTTCATAAACTATATAATAAGTTTTGAAATGTAACATTTCTAAGTGATGTAGCTTAGAGGGGGTTGCAGGTAGGGAAATAAATTTTTGGCACAAGTTGTAAGACAGTATTTTTAAGAAAATAATTTCTCATTTTTTCAATCCAGTCCCCCGCTGAGGTGCTGCAGCCTCTTTCATAAAATTACCCCCTCATCCATAATAAAAGGGAAAGGGGTAAATTTTTTGAATGGTTTCGAAAGATACCAATATATTATACCAAACCTACAAGATGTAAGACCCTATCTGAAATGCGGCTCATTTTATAGTCATTTTAAATATCAAAAATTCAATTTTAGTAGTCCCATAAAAATTCTTTCACCTGTAAAATCCAGGGGGGTAAAGGTACGAAGCTGATTTTTATGCACAATGTGTAACATAGTATTTACTATATTCTTAAATATTTAAGAATATAGTTTCTCATTTTTTTAATTAATTTCCCCGCTCAATGTATGTAGCTTATTTCATACATAAGCCCCCTCACCCACTTAAAGAAGGTGGGGGGTAAATTTTTTATATGAAATCGAAATGCATAGGCATTTCAAATTTCAAAATTTTTGTTTTAATATTACTATAAAATAGGGGGGCGAGGACCTAGGGCTCCAAATTTTTACAATCTTCTTTATATGGCGTCTATACATATATCTGTGAAACAATGTAAAGATCCGACTATATTTAGGGGTATTTTTTTGAAGTGCACAAAATTGTGCATTTTCAACGCTCCGCTAGGGGGGGTTGCAGGGAAACGATTTAAAAAAGGATACCATACACATAAATTTCCATCCTTACTTTATATATGTTGCAATTTTTGTACTATTTCTAAGAGTTTAAAAAAGTGTATTTTAATTGATTTTACTCATATTAATTAACTAGCTATAAATTCCAATTTAAAAGTGTTTACAAATTACTAATTAAGTATAGTAATAAACAAAAGATTTAATTAATAACAGTAATAACAATCATAGCAATTATTATAGCAGAAACAATTCAGTTACTTAATATTAACTTTTTTAAATTATTTTAAGAAGTTGAATTTCTTATTTGATTTTGATATTTATTACATAATATCAGCATCCGATTAATAGGTTCAAACTTTCCATATGAAGTTCTATGGAAAGCTATTCTGAACAAATTAGGCGATCTACAGCGATAATTATTAGCAAATTGAATTTTATTTAAAATGAACAATGAATCAATTTGCAAATTTGTTACTTCTGTTATAAAGATCACGTCAGCCAATTCCCTTCTCTTTTCTAATGTTGTCAAATGGATGAGATTCAACCTATCTAAATATGGTGGTAAAATGTATAGGTTCAACCATTGAAATTGACGAAGAGCAAATCTAATAAAATTTCTTTGGATTGCTTCTATTCGGCGAACATGAATATCGAAGTATGGATTCCATACTTGACTGGCATATTTTAGATAAGGACGAACAAGACAAGTAAATAGTGACTTTAATATATAAGGATCCGCAAACTCTTTTGACCACCGTTTTATAAAACCTAACATTGAATTTGCTTTATTGATAATATAATTGTAATGCAACTTGAAGTCCAATTTCGGATCTAACACCCAGGTCTTTAAAGGATTTAACTCTTGAAACAATTTTTTCGTGGAGTTTATATGAAAATTGATTGGGCGAATGTTGACGTGAAAACGTCATTATTACACATTTATCAACATTAAGTTTTAGAAAATTTGAGTTACACCACATTGAAAAACGATCTAAATCATTTTGAAGCAAATATGAGTCTTTCAAAGAAGTAATCTTTTTATATATCTTCATATCGTCTGCGTATATACCTATATTGCTATTTTTAATTATAGACACTACATCATTTATCGAAATAATAAATAATAATGGTCCAAGATGGCTACCTTGAGGTACCCCAGAATTAGCTTTAAAAGATGACGATATAGCTGTTCTAAATCGAATACTATAAGATCTATTAGATAAATAAGATTCAATCCATTTAACAAAATAAGGGGGAAAACCCAATTTTTTAAGCTTAAATAATATAATACTATGGGGTAATAGATCAAATGCTTTAATAAGGTCACTATATAATACATCCGTTTGAAATCCTGCTTCCATATTATTAATAATATTGGAAGTAGACTCAACCAAATTAGTTACCGTCGATCTATGTTTCATAAACCCATGTTGATTAGGTACTAAGAAACCTACACAGTGTTCATAAATTGAATCAAAGACCATTAGTTCAAATAACTTCGGTATACTAGATAGTTTAGCTATAGGACGATAGTTAATAACATCTATTTTAGACCCTTTCTTATGTATTGGTCTAATATACGATTTTTTCCATATATATCTGGAAATATGCCCGTCGATAGAGAGTGTCTAAATAAAATAGATAGCGGTACATTTAATGAAGTAGAACAATTTTTCAGAATAATGTCCGGTATGCCATCAGGTCCAGCAGACGAGTTATCACCAAGCTTATCCAGATAGCACTTAGTAAGAGAGTCATCAAAACTAATATCCTGAAGAGTAGTCTTAGGAAAAGTGTCTAAATGATTAAAATAAGTCTCATTTAATTGAAAATCAGAATTACCGTATGAATCAGAAAAATGGTCACGAAAGTAATTAGATATCACAGAAGGATCATTACTTAAGTGACCATTGAAACTCATAAAGGAAGGGAATTCATCTGATTTTCTTTTAGAATTAACAAAATTCCAAAATAATTTAGGATTATCAATAAGCTTAAATGACATGTCGTCAACATAATTATTGTATTTAATATCTACTTTTTGTTTAAAAGTATTAAATAAATCTACAAAATTAATATAATCAATGTTATTTTTAGATTTGAGATATTTTCGCCATGCTTTATTTTTAATATTTCTCAGCTTTCTGAGTTCATGACAAAACCACGGCGGACTATTATTGGTCCCTTTGTTAATAATTTGCGGCACAAAAATATTAAAACCATATAGAATAACGTTATAAAAATTTTCTATGGCAGAATTAAATTCTACATTATTAAGCAATATATCATAGTCTATAGAATTTAAGAAAGTATTAAGGCCATGAAAGTCAGTTTTTTTTAAATTAAATCTATATGACGTAGCATTTGTTACTAACGGAGGCACGTTATAACAGTAAGAGAACGAGATAGGTGGATGAAATTGATCGATATTAACTAGAGAAGTCTCAAATTGTGAAATCATTAAATTATCCCAATCAGATGTAAAAATAAGATCTAGTTGTCTAGACTGGAAGTTTTTAATATCTGATATTTGTTGTAGGTAGTTAACATTAAGATTATCACAGAAGGAACATTCTATTTCACTAGTTACATTTGTTGGAAGAAGATAAGATTCTTCATCATGCTGGACCCAATTAATATTAGGGTGATTGAAGTCACCACAAATGATTAATTCATCTGAAGAACTCATTTCCGAAGATATACAATCAATTGCCTCGTTAAAACTCGAATAACCATCATTATTTGAATTAGGAGGAATGTAACAACAAATAAAAATTAGTTTCTTCGAGATCAGATTAATTTGAACACCTATTATTTCTAATGATTCCGGAAATGGAATAGAAATTTCTGAAACGTTAAAGTTGGATTTAATTGCAATTAAAACTCCTCCTCCTTTAGATGTTTGCACAGGAATTAGTGGGTCTTGGAGGTGATATCTATCTTTTCTAAAAACTGAGTAAGATTGGTTAAATAATTCAAGGCTATTAATTATTGGATTCAACCATGTTTCAGTTAAAGAATAGATATCAAAATCCATAGATAAAGAATTAGAATGAACAAATTTAGTCTTAGTGCGAAGTCCCCTAACATTTTGATAGTAAATTTTTAAGTCAGTAAACTTTAACTTATTAATTGAGATTAAATTAGAATTACTTGACTTGGCACAGTTTTCCTCAATGTTGTTATTAGGAACATGGCTTAAAATACTTGTAATCTGTTTCACGTACTCTTTGAAGATCTTCCCTTCTTCTATTATTGACAAGGCTACGGAAAGCTTTCAGCTCTGCTAATATATCGGCTTGAGATAAACCCAGATCTTCATTATATTTCATGTAAAGCTTACTAAGTTCTTTCTGGTCTAAAGGTAGGCCTTCCGACTTAATAAAGGCTTTAATGCTAGTTTTAGTATGACCAAGTACACAAGTTGAACTAGGTTCATCATATAAGTAAGCCAGAAAGAGCCTAACATTATCATAAATTTTATGATCTCTAAAACGACTCATAACATACAGATTATCACCATTCGCAACTGAATTTAATGTCATCCTAATGATATACCGCCTTTACCCATCTGAAAACGGAATACGGTGAAAATTTTGAATGATTTCGTAAGACACCAACCAATTATACCTAACTTACAAGATTCAAGGCCCTATCCGAAATGTGGCATATCTTATGATAATTTAAATTCAATAAATTAAATTTTAGTAGTCCCAAAAAAGTATTTCACCTGTTAAATGACGGGGGTAAAGATATGAGGCTGATTTTACAGTAGGTTTAAAATAGTATAAAGAAACTGGTTTCTCATTTCCACAATCCATTTCCCCGCTGAAATTTGGTGATACATTTTTTTTTTAAATCGAAATGCACTTACAACAGCTAATCTATGTTAGCAGTAAAAATAATTTATATAAAATATAACTGGTTTTATAGCCATTTCAAATTTCAAAATTTTTATTTTAATATTACCATAAAATGGGGGATAGGACCCAGGGCTCCAAATTTCTCTAATCTTCATTGTATGGCGCCTATACAAGTACCTGTGAAACAATGTAAAGATTTACATTACATGTAAATTTTCAACCTTACTTTAATCGGACGAGTCCTTGTACTATTTCCAAGCGTTTAGAAAAGTGTATTTTTACCTTGCGTACGGCGTATGGCGTACGATTTTTTGCTGATTCTGATTACCTGACATCAAAACGGCAAGAAAAATCAAAATCTCGAAAAAAAGTTCTAAATTTAGACAGCTCTAAAAACTTTCATATATTTATAATACATATGCAGCAAAAGGGCAGAGGATTTGAGTGTAGAATTTTTTTAAAGAAAATACATATTTATAAATTTAGAAGCAATTTTTATATTGAAATACTAATACTAATTGTAAACTATGACTGGTGTATTGATATTTAAAAAAAATAACAAAATAATTAAGATGTAAATAGTTGATAGCAAATACCAAATATTTTAACGTTTTCGTCTTGGTATTAATCCGGCATGAGCTAATACTGAATATATTTCTGATCGCGGAATTTTTTCTGCATGTCTGTCAAATACCTAAAATTTAATATTTTACATATTTCAAGTAATAATAAAATTTGATTATTTCATGATTACTGGTTCTTCGCCTGGACCAAACCAACTGAATTCTGATAATGCAGCTCTTACTCGTGGAGTTTTATAAAATGGATTTTTCAATTCATTTGGGAGAGTTTGTTCATATGCATCATTTTCAATAACAGCAATGTGCTGTATATGTTGTGCTGGTATAATAGTATTCACAGCAGTAAGTAACAATAAAATTAACGTGAATCTGGAAAACATAACTTTATAATTTATATATCGTAAACTAAACTTTATTTTATAATAGAAAACTTATATATTAGTTAGTTTTTAAACATCGAGTTTGTTGAAAAAAATTAAAATATTAAGAAATAAAAAAATATCCAACCTCTTCAACATTAATTATCACTTCTGTCGAAATTAAAGTGAACGTACAGAGAGAACAGGTCAGACTCATCAATTTGTGTATAAATAATAAGGCTCAATCATAAAAGAAAAAAATTACAAAATACACCGAAGTAAAATATAGCCGAGGTAATAAGTATATAATAAGTAATATGTAATTCAGTTTTCATCAATACAAATGCGTAATCTTTATTAACTAAATACATTTATTTTTATTTCATTTACTTTTATTATGAATAACGATGTTAGCAATATGAAAACTTTGCAAATATAACATCCTCAGATGAATTTTGTGTCGCATTCCGGTTATAATAATGTGACATTCAATATTATTGGAACTATGTAATAAGTCCGTGTAGATATAATGTATATATATATATATATATATATGAAAGTTTACAGTTATATATATATATATATATATATATATATATATATATATATATATATATATACATATATATATACATATTATTAAATTAAATAAGCATTACAAATTTACTTTCACTTATAAATTAACTTGTACTTATAACCAAATTTAAAAAATAATTGGAGAACATTTTGGTTAATATGATTTTTATTTTGTCATTGAATTAAACGAATTTTTGAAATAACTATTATAGTGTATAGTTCATTTCAATAATTACAAATATCGATCATTTTAAATAAGTAAATGAAGTTTTGCAATATTGTATATATTGAAAACTATCACTTATTTACTAATATTTTTTCATTAAATTTTATATCACGAATAACCTTGAAATCTCATTACAATTCAAATCATGAATATGTAGTTTTCATTATTTCAATTTATTAGATTAATATATCTATTAATACAATATTATATTTTACTTAAATGTTAAATCATACAAATTTGCATAAAACATAAGAGGATTTTTCCCGAAACTCGGACCAAAATATTTAAAATAAACACTTCAAATTAGAAATTGTATAAAAATTATTATTATTCTAATGAAAATACTTTCAACAATTCAAATTGTCAGTTTTGCTGATTTAATTTGTCAGTTCAAATGTTGAAAACCACTGTTTAATCTTAGTTAACACTCCTACAGAGTGGAATATATTATAGTTTTAAAGTTAAATTAATGATTATTTAAAAGTAAAATATATAAGTTAAGATTAACATAGATTTTTATTAGCTGTGTTTTTTTATTCCTACTCTGCACTACTCGATATAAAAGGCATAAAAGCGATGTAGTGCAAGGGGAAAATATGATTTAGAATTGATTGAAAAAAATTTGCCCACCTTGTTGATATTTTTTAAAAATCAAATTTTCAATATTCAAATATACGAAATGAAGTATCTTCTTGTCAAATTTATAGTTGCCATATTAAAATTTAATAATTTCCCATTAATTTCCCTTTTACTCTACATGTTGTACTGGATAATTATGTAGAGTAGCTTCAACAACAATCATACAGATGCTCTACTCGTATAGTACAGAGTAGGAATAAAAAACACAGCTATTATGGCACTATTATAAAATTTATTTTTAGAACGGGTAAAAATGATTATAAATTTCAAACACACTTCTTATCTTATTATAAAATAAATTTACAAAATCACAAGTTTATTAAATTACACTATATTTTTCATATATGTAGGTAATATTGGACAGCCAGAAATTTGCAACACCACTTGACTTTGCTTTTTAATGATATTTTATATTTTTTATAAAGTTAGTTTTTTTTTGTTAAGTGAAATAAAATATATTTTTTCATACAGATGCTCTACTCGTATAGTACAGAGTAGGAATAAAAAACACAGCTATTATGGCACTATTATAAAATTTATTTTTAGAACGGGTAAAAATGATTATAAATTTCAAACACACTTCTTATCTTATTATAAAATAAATTTACAAAATCACAAGTTTATTAAATTACACAAATAATGTAGTATATAATAATATACAATAATATACATAATGTATATGTATTTAACCAAAAAGTTATTAACTATCAAAAAACATAAAACAAAAGATTTAATTTAACCACAGACTAATATTATCAGAAAAGTAGTCATGTGTATTTTTTATTTGAAATACTAAACATACTTTAGATAAGAATTTTTAGGAACATCCAACAAATCATATAAATATTATATGATTGATACACCGTATAATTTTGTTTTGTTTCATATAGGTAATAATGGATTTACTTATTATATTTAACTTCTACCTCTATAATATATAAATATAATAATACTATGATTTGAATATAATCTGTTTATATAATATTCTTGTAAAATTATTTGAATTATAATTTTGTAGTTCCCAAAATAAAATTTAACTCCAACTTATGTATAAGTACATGTTATAATTATATACATATGTATATAGTACATATATAAAAGAAAATTAAGGTCAAGAACGAAATTTAATTTTATACCAGATAACTTCTTGATGATAACGAATTGCAAAATACCATATAATTTTATAAAGTAAGAATAGTAATTGGTTAAAATTGCGTAAGATATTAAAATCTCTTTAAATTATTTTTGTTTACTTAAAAATATACAATTTTAGAGTCTTATTATCAGGATTTACTTTTAAAATAATATAAATTGGAAAATTTACATATATGTACATATATTTAATTAATAGTATCTGCTGTCATATTCTTTTTTGTTATTTTCTGTTGTTTAATTTTACTGAGATAAAAAATTCTTTTAGTTTAATTTCATAAGTTCATTTAGTAAATAGTTCACAAAACTATAAATAGCAGAAAAAATTTTGGTATTAATTTTTATAGGAGTATAACAGAATTAAATTTCTTATCATTACATTTATGCCCTAAAATTATGAAAAATTCCGAGATCAGTATAATATATCATTATAGAGACATTTATCAACATAAGTGATGTATTTAAATATATTATCAATTGGAAATATAGTCTTTAGCATATCAAAATTCTATGTGAACCAATTTAATTCGGCTAATCAAAATTATTTAACAAGTAAGATTTACTTACATCATTTTAAGTTTGTTTCTTCTTTAAAAATACTGTAATAACATATAATATTATTAATTAGAAAAATATAGCATTTAATTATATTATATTTAAAAAAAAATTCCAAAATATATACATTGATTTAAAAAAAACAAGCGATATGTCGTGATATTAAAATTTATTTTATAAAGAATTGCATGCTTCCTGCCGTTTTATTATAAATGAAAAACGTTATTAACGTATTGACTGCGTTTGGTTGACTAAAATTATGTAAAAAAGAAACAAAGTCATAATTTATTAATCTTCAACGTTCAACCTCTGAAGCTGAAAAATAATTTACTCTTTAAATTTTTATAAGAGAAATTTGTTTTTTTTCATATATGTAGGTAATATTGGACAGCCAGAAATTTGCAACACCACTTGACTTTGCTTTTTAATGATATTTTATATTTTTTATAAAGTTAGTTTTTTTTTGTTAAGTGAAATAAAATATATTTTTTTTATTTTTTTGTGCTCTTATGAAAGTCTTCCCCTTTAATTTGTAATATTAACTATTATAAAGGATGGACGGTAAGTAACATTATTAATTACAACATTCTTTTCCGGTATTGTTTTAACCGAAACGAGAAATCAAAATTGAACCGCTATATGTAATTTAATTTTACTCCTAACACTTTTCTCTGGTCGCACCGTACAGAGTACAGACAAATTGTTAAATAACAAATAATTTCAATGAAATTAAGTAGACTTGCACCAACAAAAAGGCCTGTGTTACCACCAATTGATACTGAAAATATAAAATAATTATTTATGTTTTTACAATACTTATTAAGGAAATTTGTAATTCCTAATTTTAAACTAATATAAATAGCTTGTAAAAAATTTAAAAATATTAATGGTAAAGTGCAAACAAAAGTAAATGTAATATATAATATACAGTTGCTCACAAAAGTATCCGGCCACTTCTTTTATTCAGTAGAATTAATCTTAGACGTTAAGTTTTAATAATCAGAAAACAAATAATTATTATTTTTTAACATTATTTAGTCTTGTAATTTATAATCCAATCATAGAAATATCAAAATTAAATATACTTCAGAAAAAATCGACAACCAAACAATTAAGTACATAATTCGGAAATGCAATTTTTCTCGAATGACGCACTATATGGAAACTATTTGGTAACTAAACTTACTTTGGGGAAGTCCTCCGTATACATACACACTTAGTGGCCGACTTTAGTGTCAATTGTTTTATGAGTTCGGACAGCTATGTAAGTTTTTCTGATAATTAATTCATTTTTCTAATATGTTTTTCTAGTATTATAAAGTGCATTAGTAAAGGCTTTTTATAGCCAATATTAAAAAAAATACTTAATTGAAAATGAAGTGAAAAACATTAAATATTTTGAACCAAGTAGGGTGGCCGGATACTTTTGTGAGCAACTGTATATATATATATATATATATAGAGAATAGTGTTATTATTAGATTTATATACAATTAAAAAAAATTAAACCAAATTTTAAACCATATATTCCATTATATAATTAATAACTATTTTCTAACTATTCGAATTAATTTTCCATTATAGTATATTTTATTGATAATAAATTATTTATCAGAATTATCAGATATATATATATATACGGTATATACAAACCAAATTTTAAAACATATATTCCATTTACTAATAAAAAAATAATTAATTTTAATATATATATATATATTATATATATATATATATATATATATTATTACATTAAATAAACATTACAAATTTACGTTCACTTACAAATTACTTTGTATTTATAACCAATTTTAAAAAATAATTAAGGAACATTGTGGCTATGTAACATTTTGGTTAATACGATTTTTATTTTGTCATTGAATTAAACGAATTTTTGAATTACTAAGTATAGTTCATTTCAGTAAAAACAAATATCGATTATTTTAAATTAGTAAATGAAGTTTTGCAATATTGTATTTGTTGAAAAATATCACTTACCGAATATTTACAAATATTTTTGAATTTAATTTTATATCACGAATAACCTTGGAATCTCCTTATTACAATTCAAATCATGAATATATAGTTTTCATTATTTCAAGTTATTAGATTAATATATCTCTATATACAATAATATATTTTACTTTTATTTCGTTATAAAAATTTGGATAAAACATATAAGAGGATTTTTCGCGAAAGTCGGACCAAAATATTGTAAATAAACACTTCCAATTAGAAATTGTATAAAATTGATTATTATTCTAATGAAAATACTTTTAACAATTCAAATTGTCATTTTTGTTGATTTACTTTGTCAGTTCAAATGTAATAATGTAGTACATAATAATATATAATATATATACATTATATATGTATTTAACCAAAATTTATAACTATCAACAAACATAAAACCAAAGATTTAATTTAACCACAGACTAATATTATCAGAAAAGTAGTCATGTGTATTTTTTATTTGAAATACTAAACATACTTTAGATAAGAATTTTTAGGATCATCCAACAAATCATATAAATATTATATGATTGATACACCATACACTCGGTGGATATGCGTATGCCTTCAAAATATTTACGCATAATTTTGTTTTGTTTCATATAGGTAATAATGGTTTTACTTATTATATTTAACTTCTACCTTATAATATATAAATATAATAATACTACTATTTGAATATAATCTGTTTATATAATATTCTTGTAAAATTATTTGAATTATAATTTTGTAGTTCCCAAAATATAATTGAACTCCAACTTATGTATAAGTAAATGTTATAATTATAAACATATGTATATAGTACATATATAAAAGAAAATTAAGGTCAAGAACGAAATTTAATTTTATACCAGATAACTTCTTGATGATAAATTACAAAATACCATATAATTTTATAAAGTAAGAAAAGTAATTGGCTAAAATTGCGTAAGATATTAAAATTTCTTTAAATTATTTGTGTTTACATAAAAATATACAATGTTAGAGTCTTATTAAAGAAATCAGGATCTACACTGGTTGGTAAGTCATATTGCTATATAGTACTTTAGGAATGTTTTAATAACTACTTTAGGAATGTTTTAATACTGGAAATTGGAAAATTTACATATGTATGTACATATATTTAATTAATAATATCTGATTTCATGTAAGATATTCAAAATATAATTTTTTTGAATATTCTTATTTAAACAAAGTTTATATAAAATGTATGGTTAACAAGAAGAAGACATATTTTGAATGTGTTACTTCGCTAATTATAAATGGCTATATATTCTACCCACAGCTATAATCCTTTTTTTTACCTACGACGGACTTGATTAAAATTTTTTTAATTATTTTCTGTTGTTTAATTTTCCTATAAGTTAAAAAATTCTTTTAGTTTAATTTCATAAGTTCATTTAGTAAAAAGTTCACAAAACTATACAATAATTGAAACAATGTTGGTATTAATTTTTATAGGAGAATAACAGAATTAAATTTATTATCATTACATTTATGCCCTAAAATTATGAAAAACATGTATATTTATAATGTATCTTTTTAGAGAAATTTATTAACATAAGTTATTTATTTAAACATATCAATTGGAAGTAGTCTTTAGCTTTTAGTTTATCAAAATTCTATATGAACCAATATAATTCGGCTAATCAAAATTATTTAGCAAGTACTATTGGCGCAGGGAAATACGGCCCATGTAAATAACGCCTACAAAAAAAAATGAAAAAAGGCCCAAAAAATCTCCATACAAATTTTGGCGATATTTCATAATGAAGTAAAGTCCAAATTTTGGGCCATATTTCATTTTCTTTGGCTAATATTTCATTTAATTTTAGTAGGCTTTATTTCAGAATGAAATAAGACCCATGTTTGTTGAAATGAAATATCGCTCATAAATATGGCTATATTTCACAACGAATTAGAAATATATGGAAGGAGCATAAATAATAGAAATTGAAGCCAGATATCTCTTTTTTTTTCACCACCGAAAATTAATATATCGCGAATAAGAGCCGGACTAGGTTTTTTTAATTCGGGCAGCAGTTTTTAAGGAGATCAAATTTATTTTTTTGGAAAAATACAATTAAAGGTCATCCGAAGGAATATTTCATAAACAATTTTTCAGTATATTAAAATTTTAATGCGTTTAAAAGAGATGGAACATTTATGCTCCTTGCATATATTTCTAATTCATTGATATTTCATTATTTGTGGGCGATATTTTATTTCCTTAAATAAATAAAATCATCGCTAGGATTTTAGATTTTAAATCCTAGAACGCCGCTGGAGGTGATTGAAGCTTTCAATAGGGAAAACGTTTGGATGACTTTTGGTATATCAAAAGACATAACTTCACCATATCCTTTTTATAAGGCATGTATTCAAGAAGAAAACTTTTCATATTGCATCTTCATATCGCAAAATTCGATAAATTTAATTAAAGGAAATCTTGCTCCATATATTAGAAACTATTTGGTAGATGGTACTTTTAAAATAGTATAACTCATGGATGTTTTAATCAGCTATTGATTATATATGTAGAGTATTTAAATCCGAAGGTAATTAAAATTAATATTATATACAGACCAATGCGACAGGAGGCCGTGATATATATATATATATACAATTTTTATAATATTATTAAATTATATGTTATTACAATATTTGTAGAGACAAACATGAAATGATGTAAGTAAATAGTACGGCGCCGGGAAATAACGCCCATGGAAATAACGCCCACAAAAAAATTAAAAAATCGCCCAAAGGAAATGAAATATCGCCCAATTCACAATCATACCGGGTCATAAAACAACTATGGTGTTATTATAGATATATATATATATCACGGTATATATATATATATATATATATATATATATATATAGGTATGATTGTTAATTGGGCGATATTTCATTTCTTTTGGGCGATTTTTAATTTTTTTTGTGGGCGTTATTTCCATGGGCGTTATTTCCCGGCGCCGTACTATTTACTTACATCATTTTATGTTTGTCTCTACAAATATTGTAATAACATATAATTTAATAATATTATAAAAATTGTAGCAATTAATTATAATATTATATTTCAAAAATGTATTTATTTAAGTGATTTATTAAACATTTTATCAATTGGAAACAGTCTTTAGCATATTAAAAATCTATATGTGCCAATTTAATTAGGGCTAATCAATATTTTTTAACATGTAATATTTACTTACATCATTTTAAGTTTGTTTCTTCTTTAAAAATACTGTAATAACATATAATTTATTAATTAGAAAAAATATAGCATTTAATTATATTATATTTCAAAAAAATTTCCAAAAAATATACATTGATTTAAAAAAAACAAGCGATATGTCGTTATATTAAAATTTATTTTATAAAGAATTGCATGCTTCCTGCCGTTTTATTATAAATGAAAAACGTTATTAACGTATTGACTGCGTTTGGTTGACTAAAATTATGTAAAAAAGAAACAAACTCACAATTTATTAATCTTCAACGTTCAACCTCTGAAGCTGAAAAATAATTTACTCTTTAAATTTTTATAAGAGAAATTTGTTTTTGTTTTCATATATAGGTAATATTGGTAAGTCAGAAAATGCAATTGCAACCCCACTTGAGTTTGCTTTTTAATGATATTTTATATTTTTTATATAGCTCGTTTTTTTTTTGTTAAGTGAAATAAAATATATTTTTTTATTTTCTTGTGCTCTTATGAAAGTCTTCCCCTTTAATTAGTAATATTAAGTATTATATAGGATGGACGGTAAGTAACATTATTAATTACAACATTCTTTTCCGGTATTGTTTTAACCGAAACGAGAAATCAAAATTGAACCGCTATATGTAATTTAATTTTACTCCTAACACTTTTCTCTGGTCGCACCGTACAGAGTACAGACAAATTGTTAAATAATAAATAATTTCAATGAAATTAAGTAGACTTGCACCAACAAAAGGCCTGTGTTACCACCAATTGATACTGAAAATATAAAATAATTATTTCTGTTTTTACAATACTTATTAAGGAAATTTGTAATTCCTAATTTTAAACTAATATAAATAGCTTATAATAAATTTAAAAATATTAATGGTAAAGTGTAAAAAAAGTATATGTAATATAATTATATATAGATATATATATATATAGAATAGTGTTATTATTAGATGTACATACAATTAAAAAAAATTAAACCAAATTGTAAACCATATATTCCATTATATAATTAATAACTATTTTCTAACTATTGAAATTAATTTTCCATTATAGTATATTTTATTGATAATAAATTATTTATATATATATATCTATATTTTCTATATATATATATATATATATATATATACAAACCAATTTTAAAGCATATATTCCATTTACTAATAAAAAAATAATTAAATTTCTATATATTTATATACATATTATTAAATTAAATAAACATTACAAATTTACTTTCACTTATAAATTACTTTGTATTTATAACCAATTTTAAAAAATAATTAAAGAACATTTTGACTATGTAACATTTTGGTTAATACGATTTTTATTTTGTCATTGAATTAAACGAATTTTTGAATTACTAAGTATAGTTCATTTCAGTAATAACAAATATCGATTATTTTAAATTAGTAAATGAAGTTTTGCAATATTGTATTTTTTGAAAAATATCACTTACCGAATATTTACAAATATTTTTGAATTTAATTTTATATCACGAATAACCTTGGAATCTCCTTATTACAATTCAAATCATGAATATGTAATTTTCATTATTTCAATTTATTAGATTAATATATCTATTTATACAATAATATATTTTACTTTTATTTCGTTATACAAATTTGCATAAAACATATAAAAGAGGTTTTTTCGCGAAAGTCGGACCAAAATATTGTAAATAAACACTTCCAATTAGAAATTGTATAAAATTGATTATTCTTCTAATGAAAATAGTTTTAACAATTCAAATTGTCATTTTTGTTGATTTACTTTGTCAGTTCAAATGTTGCAAACCACTGTTTAATCTTATAGTTAACACTCCTACAGAGTTGAATATATTATAGTTTTGAAGTTAAATTAATGATTATTTAAAAGAAAAATATATAAGTTAAGTAAACATAGATTTTTATTATGGCACTATTATAAAATTTATTTTTAGAACGGGTAAAAATATTATAAATTTCAAACACACTTCTTATCTTGTTATAAAATAAATATACAAAATCACAAGTTTATATTACACAAATAATGTAGTACATAATAATATACATAATGTATATGTATTTAACCAAAATTTATAACTACCAACAAACATAAAACCAAAGATTTAATTTAACCACAGACTAATATTATCAGAAAAGTAGTCATGTGTATTTTTTATTTGAAATACTAAACATACTTTAGATAAGAATTTTTAGGAACATCCAACAAATCATATAAATATTATATGATTGTTACACCATACACTCGGTGGATATGCGTATGCCTTCCAAATATTTATGCATAATTTTGTTTTGTTTCATGTAATAATGGATTTACTTATTATATTTAACTTCTACCCTATAATATATAAATATAATAATATACTATGATTTGAATATAATCTGTTTATACTCTTGTAAAATTAATGTGTTTATATTCTTGTAAAATTATTTGAATTATAATTTTGTAGTTCCCAAAATATAATTGAACTCCAACTTATGTATAAGTAAATGTTATAATTATATACATATGTATATAGTACATATATAAAAGAAAATTAAGGTCAAGAACGAAATTTAATTTTATACCAGATAACTTCTTGATGATAACGAATTGCAAAATACCATATAATTTTATAAAGTAAGAATAGTAATTGGTTAAAATTGCGTAAGATATTAAAATTTCTTTAAATTATTTGTGTTTACATAAAAATATACAATGTTAGAGTCTTATTAAAGAAATCAGGATCTACACTGGTTGGTAAGTCATATTGCTATATAGTATTTTAGGAATGTTTTAATACTGGAAATTGGAAAATTTACATATGTATGTACATATATTTAATTAATAATATCTGATGTCATGTATGATATTCAAAATATAATTTTTTTGAATATTCTTATTTAAACAAAGTTTATATAAAATGTATGGTTAACAAGAAGAAGGCATATTTTGAATGTGTTACTTCGCTAATTATAAATGGCCATATATTCTACCTACAGCTATAATCCTTTTTTTTACTTACGACGGCCTTGATTAAAATTTTTTTAATTATTTTCTGTTGTTTAATTTTCCTATAAGTTAAAAAATTCTTTTAGTTTAATTTCATAAGTTCATTTAGTAAAAAGTTCACAAAACTATACAATAATTGAAACAATGTTGGTATTAATTTTTATAGGAGAATAACAGAATTAAATTTATTATCATTACATTTATGCCCTAAAATTATGAAAAATATATTTATAATGTATCTTTTTAGAGAAATTTATTAACATAAGTTATTTATTTAAACATATCAATTGGAAGTAGTCTTTGGCTTTTAGTTTATCAAAATTCTATATGAACCAATATAATTCGGCTAATCAAAATTATTTAACAAGTACTATTGGCGCAGGGAAATAAGGCCCATGTAAATAACGCCTACAAAAAAAATGAAAAAAGGCCCAAAAAATCTCCATACAAATTTTGGCGATATTTCATAATGAAGTAAAGTCCAAATTTTGGGCCATATTTCATTTTCTTTGGGTAATATTTCATTTAATTTTAGTAGGCTTTATTTCAGAATGAAATAAGACCCATGTTTGTTGAAATGAAATATCGCTCATAAATATGGCTATATTTCACAACGAATTAGAAATATATGGAAGGAGCATAAATAATAAAAATTGAAGCCAGCCTGGATATCTCTTTTTTTTCACCACCGAAAATTAATATATCGCGAATAAGAGCCGGACTAGGTTTTTTTTAATTCTGGCAGCAGTTTTTAAGGAGATCAAATTTATTTTTTTGGAAAAATACAATTAAAGGTCATCCGAAGGAATATTTCATAAACAATTTTTCAGTATATTAAAATTTTAATGCGTTCAAAAGAGAGGGAACATTTATGCTCCTTGCATATATTTCTAATTCATTGATATTTCATTATTTGTGGGCGATATTTTATTTCCTTAAATAAATAAAATCATCGCTAGGATTTTAGATTTTAAATCCTAGAACGCCGCTGGAGGTGATTGAAGCTTTCAATAGGGTGAAACGTTGGATGACTTTTGGTATATCAAAAGACATAACTTCACCATATCCTTTTTATAAGATAACTTCTTGATGATAACGAATTGCAAAATACCATATAATTTTATAAAGTAAGAATAGTAATTGGTTAAAATTGCGTAAGATATTAAAATTTCTTTAAATTATTTGTGTTTACATAAAAATATACAATGTTAGAGTCTTATTAAAGAAATCAGGATCTACACTGGTTGGTCAGTCATATTGCTATATAGTACTTTAGGAATGTTTTAATACTGGAAATTGGAAAATTTACATATGTATATACATATATTTAATTAATAATATTTGATTTCATGTAAGATATTCAAAATATATTTTTTTTGAATATTCTTATTTAAACAAAGTTTATATAAAATGTATGGTTAACAAGAAGAAGACATATTTTGAATGTGTTACTTCGCTAATTATAAATGGCTATATATTCTACCCACAGCTATAATCCTTTTTTTTTACCTTCGACGGACTTGATTAAAAATTTTTTAATTATTTTCTGTTGTTTAATTTTCCTATAAGTTAAAAAATTCTTTTAGTTTAATTTCATAAGTTCATTTAGTAAAAAGTTCACAAAACTATACAATAATTGAAACAATGTTGGTATTAATTTTTATAGGAGAATAACAGAATTAAATTTATTATCATTACATTTATGCCCTAAAATTATGAAAAACATGTATATTTATAATGTATCTTTTTAGAGAAATTTATTAACATAAGTTATTTATTTAAACATATCAATTGGAAGTAGTCTTTAGCTTTTAGTTTATCAAAATTCTATATGAACCAATATAATTCGGCTAATCAAAATTATTTAACAAGTACTATTGGCGCAGGGAAATACGGCCCATGTAAATAACGCCTACAAAAAAAATGAAAAAAGGCCCAAAAAATCTCCATACAAATTTTGGCGATATTTCATAATGAAGTAAAGTCCAAATTTTGGGCCATATTTCATTTTCTTTGGGTAATATTTCATTTAATTTTAGTAGGCTTTATTTCAGAATGAAATAAGACCCATGTTTGTTGAAATGAAATATCGCTCATAAATATGGCTATATTTCACAACGAATTAGAAATATATGGAAGGAGCATAAATAATAAAAATTGAAGCCTGGAGGATATCTCTTTTTTTTCACCGCCGAAAATTAATATATCGCGAATAAGAGCCGGACTAGGTTTTTTTTAATTCGGGCAGCAGTTTTTAAGGAGATCAAATTTATTTTTTTGGAAAAATACAATTAAAGGTCATCCGAAGGAATATTTCATAAACAATTTTTCAGTATATTAAAATTTTAATGCGTTCAAAAGAGAGGGAACATTTATGCTCCTTGCATATATTTCTAATTCATTGATATTTCATTATTTGTGGGCGATATTTTATTTCCTTAAATAAATAAAATCATCGCTAGCATTTTAGATTTTAAATCCTAGAACGCCGCTGGAGGTGATTGAAGCTTTCAATAGGGTGAAACGTTGGATGACTTTTGGTATATCAAAAGACATAACTTCACCATATCCTTTTTATAAGGCATGTATTCGAGAAGACAAATTTTCATATTGCATCTTCATATCGCAAAAAAATTTAATTAAAGGAAATGTTGCTCCACTTAATAGAAACTATTTGGTAGATGGTACTTTTAAAATAGTATAACTCATGGATGTTTTAATCAGCTATTGATTATATATGTAGAGTATTTAAATCAGAAGGTAATTAAAATTAATATTATTTACAGACCAATGCGACAGGAGGCCGTGATATACAGTTGCTCACAAAAGTATCTGGCCACCCTACTTGGTTCAAAATATTTAATGTTTTTCACTTCATTTTCAATTAAGTATTTTTTTTAATATTGGCTATAAAAAGCATTTACTAATGCACTTTATAATACTAGAAAAACATATTAGAAAAATGAATTAATTATCAGAAAAACTTACATAGCTGTCCGAAGTCATAAAATAATTGACACTAAAGTCGGCCACTAAGTGTGTATGCATACGGGGGACTTCCCCAAAGTAAGTTTAGTTACCAAATAGTTTCCAAATAGTGCGTCATTCGAGAAAAATTGCATTTCCGAATTATGTACTTAATTGTTTGGTTGTCGATTTTTTCTGAAGTATATTTAATTTTGATATTTCTATGATTGGATTATAAATTACAAGACTAAATAATGTTAAAAAATAAAAATTATTTGTTTTCTGATATTTAAAACTTAACGTCTAAGGTTAATTCTACTGAATAAAAGAAGTGGCCGGATACTTTTGTGAGCAACTGTATATATATATATATATATATATATATATATATATATATATATATATATCATAACACCATAGTTGTTTTATGACCCACTATGACTTTGAATTGGGCGATATTTTATTTCTTTTGGGCGATTTTTCATTATTTCCCTATTTCCATGGTCGTTATTATATACTTTTATTTCGTTATAAACATTTTATCAATTGCAAACAGTCTTTAGCATATAAAAAATCTATATGTGCCAATATAATTCGGGCTAATTAATATTTTTTAACATGTAATATTTACTTACATCATTTTAAGTTTGTTTCTGCTTTAAAAATACTGTAATAACATATAATTTATTAATTAGAAAAAATATAGCATTTAATTATATTATATTTCAAAAAAATTTCCAAAAAATATACAGTGATTTAAAAAAAAACAAGCGATATGTCGTTATATTAAAATTTATTTTATAAAGAATAGCATGCTTCCTGCCGTTTTATTATAAATGAAAAACGTTATTAACGTATTGACTGCGTTTGGTTGACTAAAATTATGTAAAAAAGAAACAAACTCACAATTTATTAATCTTCAAGGTTCAACCTCTGAAGTCTGAAGCTGAAAAATAATTTACTCTTTAAATTTTTATATTTTTTTTTCATATATGTAGGTAATATTGGACAGCCTGAAATTTGCAACCCCACTTGAGTTTGCTTCTTAATGATATTTTATATTTTTTATATAGCTAGTTTTTTTTTGTTAAGTGAAATAAAATATATTTTTTTATTTTCTTGTGCTCTTATGAAATCCCCTTTAATTAGTAATATTAAGTATTATCACAAACTAATAAACTGTATACAGACGATTATATTAGAATACCATTTTTGTCTACAATTTTCTGGCTCCACAAAGAGAGAAAATGATATATTCTGGAAAAATGTAGAAAATGTAGAACAAAAAGTAAAGAGAGCGACGAATTTCTCTACTTTTCATTCTACATTTTTCCAGAATATATCATTTTTCTCTTTATGGAGCCAGAAAATTGTAGACAAAAATAGTATTCTAATATAATCGTCTGTATACAGTTTATTAGTTTGTGGTATTATATAGGATGGACGGTAAGTAAAATTATTAATTACAACATTCTTTTCCGGTATTGTTTTAACCGAAACGAAAAATCAAAATTGCACCGCTATATGTAATTTAATTTTACTCCTAACACTTTTCTCTGGTCGCACCGTACAGAGTACAGACGAATTGTTAAATAATAAATAATTTCAATGAAATTAAGTAGACTTACACCAACAAAAAGGCCTGTGTTACCAGTTACCACCAATTTATACTGAAAATATAAAATAATTATTTCTGTTTTTACAATATTTATTAAGGAAATTTGTAATTCCTAATTTTAAACTAATATAAATAGCTTATAAAAAATTTAAAAATATTAATGGTAAAGTGTAAAAAAAGTATATGTAATTTATTATATATATACATATATATATATATATATAGAATAGTGTTATTATTAGATGTACATACAATTATATTCCATTATATAATTAATAACTATTTTCTAACTATTCGAATTCATTTTCCATTATAGTATATTTTATTGATAATAAATTATTTATATATATATATATCTATATTTTCTATATATGTATATATATTTTAAAGCATATATTCCATTTACTAATAAAAAAATAATTAAATTTCTATATATTTATATACATATTATTAAATTAAATAAACATTACAAATTTACTTTCACTTATAAATTACTTTGTATTTATAACCAATTTAAAAAAATAATCATTTTGGCTATGTAACATTTTGGTTAATACGATTTTTATTTTGTCATTGAATTAAACGAATCAAAAATTCAAAAAGTATAGTTCATGACAAAAGTATAGTTCATTTCAATAGTAACAAATATCGATTATTTTAAATTAGTAAATTAAGTTTTGCAATATTGTATTTTTTGAAAAATATCACTTACCGAATATTTACAAATATTTTTGAATTTAATTTTATATCACGAATAACCTTGGAATCTCCTTATTACAATTCAAATCATGAATATGTAATTTTCATTATTTTAATTTATTAGATTAATATATCTATTTATACAATTATATATTTTACTTCTATTTCGTTATACAAATTTGCATAAAACATATAAAAGAGGATTTTTCGCGAAAGTCGGACCAAAATATTGTAAATAAACACTTCCAATTAGAAATTGTATAAAATTGATTATTATTCTAATGAAAATACCTTTAACAATTCTAATTATCATTTTTGTTGACTTACTTTGTCAGTTCAAATGTTGCAAACCACTGTTTAATCTTAGTTAAAACTCCTACAGAGTGGAATATATTATAGTTTTAAAGTTAAATTAATGATTATTTAAAAGTAAAATATATAAGTTAAGTAAACATAGATTTTTATTATGGCACTATTATAAAATTTATTTTTAGAACGGGTAAAAATATTATAAATTTCAAACACACTTCTTATCTTATTATAAAATAAATTTACAAAATCACAAGTTTATTAAATTACACTAATAATGTAGTACATAATAATATACATAATTTATATGTATTTAACCAAAATTTATAACTATAAACAAACATAAAATCACAGATTTAATTCAGCCACAGACTAATATTATCAGAAAAGTAGTCATGTGTATTTTTTATTTGAAATACTAAACATACTTTAGATAAGAATTTTTAGGAACATCCAACAAATCATATAAATATTATATGATTGATACACCATACACTTGGTGGATATGCGTATGCCTTCAAAATATTTACGCATAATTTTGTTTTGTTTCATATAGGTAATAATGGATTTACTTATTATATTTAACTTCTACCTCTATAATATATAAATATAATAATACTATGATTTGAATATAATCTGTTTATATTCTTGTAAAATTAATCTTTTTATATTCTTGTAAAATTATTTGAATTATAATTTTGTAGTATATAATTGAACTCCAACTTATGTATATATAATTGAACTCCAAAATAAAATTGAACTCCAACTTATGTGTAAGGAAATGTTATAATTATATACATACATATGTATATAGTACATATATAAAAGAAAATTAAGGTCAAGAACGAAATTTAATTTTATACCAGGTAACTTCTTGATGATAACGAAATACAAAAAGCATATAATTTTATAAAGTTAGAATAGTACATGGTTAAAATTGCGTAAGATATTAATTTCTTTAAATTATTTGTGTTTACATAAAAATATACAATGTTAGAGTCTTATTAAAGAAATCAGGATCTACACTGGTTGGTAAGTCATATTGCTATATAGTACTTTAGGAATGTTTTAATAACTACTTTAGGAATGTTTTAATACTGGAAATTGGAAAATTTACATATGTATGTACATATATTTAATTAATAATATCTGATGTCATGTAAGATATTCAAAATATAATTTTTTTGAATATTCTTATTTAAACAAAGTCTATATAAAAAGTAGAAGAAGGCATATTTTGAATGTGTTACTTCGCTAATTATAAATGGCTATATATTCTACCTACAGCTATAATCCTTTTTTTTACTTACGACGGCCTTGATTAAAATTTTTGAATTATTTTCTGTTGTTTAATTTTCCTATAAGTTAAAAAATTCTTTTAGTTTAATTTCATAAGTTCATTTAGTAAAAAGTTCACAAAACTATACAATAATTGAAACAATGTTGGTATTAATTTTTATAGGAGAATAACAGAATTAAATTTATTATCATTACATTTATGCCCTAAAATTATGAAAAATATATTTATAATGTATCCTTTTAGAGAAATTTATTAACGCTCATAAATATGGCTATATTTCACAACGAATTAGAAATATATGGAAGGAGCATAAATAATAAAAATTGAAGCCAGCCTGGATATCTCTTTCTTTTCACCATCGAACTGTCAAAATTAATATATCGCGAATAAGACCCGGACTAGGTTTTTTTAATTCGGGCAGCAAAATTTTAAGGAGATCAAATTTAGTTTTTTGGAAAAATACAATTAAAGGTCATTCGAAGGAATATTTCATAAACAATTTTTCAATATATTAAAATTTTAATGCGTTCAAAAGACAGGGAACATTTATGCTCCTTCCATATATTTCTGATTCATTGATATTTCATTATTTGTGGGCGCTATTTTATTTCCTTAAATTAATAAAGTCATCGGTAGGATGATTTTAGATTTTAAATCCTAGAACGCCGCTGGAGGTGATTGAAGCTTTCAATAGGGAAAACATTTGGTATATCAAAAGACATAACTTCACCATATCCTTTTTATAAGGCATGTATTCCAGAAGAAAAATTTTCATATTGCATCTTCATATCGCAAAATTCGATAAATTTAATTAAAGGAAATATTGCTCCACTTAATAGAAACTATTTAATAGATGGTAGTATAACTCATGGATGTTTTAATCAGCTATTGATTATATATGTAGAGTATTTAAATCAGAAGGTAATTAAAATTAATATTATATACAGACCAATGCGATAGGAGGCCGTGCCGTCAAGCGCGGGAGCGCGGCCGCGCAAGAACCGAGCCACTTTCTATATATATATATATATATATATATATATATATATATATATATATATATATACCAATTTAATATATATCATAACACCATAGTTGTTTTATGACCCACTATGACTATGAATTGGGCGATATTTCATTTCTTTTGGGCGATTTTTCATTTTTTTTGGTGGGCGTTATTTCCCGGCGCCGTACTATTTACTTACATCATTTTATGTTTGTCTCTTCTTTACAAATATTGTAATACATATAATTTAATAATATTATAAGTATTGTAGCAATTAATTATAATATTTTAATTCAAAAATGTATTTATTTAAGTGATTTATTTAAACATTTTATCAATTTGAAACAGTCTTTAGCATATTAAAAATCTATATGTGCCAATTTAATTCGGGCTAATCAATATTTTTTAACATGTAATATTTACTTACATTATTTTAAGTTTGTTTGCTTTAAAAATACTGTAATAACATATAATTTATTAATTAGAAAAAATATAGCATTTAATTATAATATTTCTAATAAATTTCCAAAAAATATACATTGATTTAAAAAAAAAATAGCGATATGTCGTTATATTAAGATTTATTTTATAAAGCATGCTTCCTGCCGTTTTATTATAAATGAAAAACGTTATTAACGTATTGACTGCGTTTGGTTGACTAAAATTATGTAAACAAGAAACAAAGTCACAATTTATTAATCTTCAACGTTCAACTCAACCTCTGAAACTGAAAAATAATTTACTCAATGAATTTTTGTAAGAGAAATTTGTTTTTTTTTCATATACATATATGTAGGTAATATTGGAAAGCCAGAAATTTGCAACCCCACTTGACTTTGCTTTTTAATGATATTTTATATTTTTTATAAAGCTAGTTTTTTTTACTATGGATTATGAATTCACACTTCCAGTATTATATATACATATATATAGATATATTTTGTTTGTATGATCGGGCACATCGTGTTGCTTAGTATCTTGAAGAGTATATATATATATATATTTATATATATATCTATATAGGTATGTCGGTATCTCCTAACCTGGCCATAACTCTTGCCTGATTTAGCTCCAATTTGGAAGTTAAGCTGGTGTTATCAGATGTATGTGGTGCCTATGAAGTTGGCGCTTTGTACTGAGGAAGAGGGGGGCATGCGGCCGCTGAATTTTTAAATTTACCAAAAAAACCATGTGGGGTATAAAATGAAAGTTATTGAAGGGTACAGCTCAACGAATGGTAGTCCTGAGGGCGTCGTAGGTCATGCCGTGGCCCAAAACTAGGGCAATGTTGGGCACCATAATACAAAAAGCATGTGTGGGGTAAAAAACCAGTTAACAGAAAATGAAAATGTTAAATATTAAAATTAACAGAAAATGTAAAATTTATCAGAAAATGTAAATTTTAACAGAAGTTGTAAATTTAACACCCAGTACTTCAATTCACAAGCAAAAAACAGCCGATAAAAATATTTTGTAATAATTTAAATTTCTTAATTGAAATTTGCAAAATAATTAAATTTTAAATTAGAACATTATTTTGAAGAGCTGATTGGTTAAGCGAAACATCGCGTGCGATATTTTGGGAAACCAAAAAACATTTTATTGTATGTAAAACTGCCAATTTATATACGAGTATATATATAAATAATTATATATATATAATATATATATATATATATATTTTATTTGAATAGAAAGATTTTGTTAACAATATATATGGGATATACTCGGTTCACCGTGAAAATAAACTCACCGCCTTACGTTTTACCGCATGTAGAATTCACCGTTTTTACGATTAACCGTCACAACAATTCACCGCTTACGATTCACCGTCACAACAGTTCACCGCTTACGATTTCCCGTTTTTAGCACATTTCCAACCAAATTGGAAGAAATGTGTATATTAGTTTCACTCTGTCTGTCCGTCTGTCCGTCCGTCCGTTTACACAAACTTCTACATCTATTAAGATAGAGTATTAAAATTTTGACCATAGAAAGATAGTAATAAAATAATAGGTCCAGTGGAACAAAATTTCCTTCTATGTCTTTTCCCCTCTGAGTTATTCCCCCTATAAGTTCGAAAATTGCCCATATTGAACATCTAATAACTTTTAAACCAATAAAAATTGTTGAGGTCTGTAAAAGCCATAAGATAGTAAAATCTTTTATCTTAATTGTGAAATTAACAAATTTTTTAAAATTTAATTCTTTGATGTATAAAAATACCGTTATCTTCATACAACTTTTTTTAGTTTTTTTAACACCCTGTATTTCCCAAACTGCTTATTATGGAAGGCTGAAATTTATGTACCAAAGAGATATCTAAAAAATAACTAGAGTCTCTGAAGAAATTGTATCCGTATCTCCCCTCCTCTTTCCGTTGTGGCCCTTCGAAATTCAAAAAATTACATTTTTAATTTACTTGTATAATTATAACCGCGCAATATTTTTAAAAACAAATAATGAGAAAACTTTCGAGAATTATATTTCTTTAAAGTGCATTAATTAAAAAATTATATTCATTTGCCTCACACTTATAATTAATCAAAATGCATAATAATATAAAATTTTGCAAAAAACGAATATTTTGCATATTTTTAGGAGCTATATAAATAGTATACATATTGGTTATTATTTCATATCACATTATATTCAATTAAAAGCAAAATTACAGAAAACTTAAATGATACGTTTATATATATTTTGCTGGAATAATAACCTTGGAAGCAAAAAAAAATTAATAAAATCGAACAGGGACACATTTTTTACCTATATTTACCATATCATTTTTTATCTGTCCTTTACATTGAAAATACTACTAAAAAATACTATACACGTATAGGAATTCCCATTGTTTTAGAATAGCTCATAGTTCTACATGAGGCGATTTTGAGGAAATGTGCTTTTGACAAACCCGGGGTTTGTTTATCGTATTTTTTTTTTTTTAGATAAACTATCAATATATTTAATGAAACAAAATGCTTTGCTTATATTTTTTTATCTTAGTCATCGGAAATATAAATATATTAATATAATATAATTTGACAGCATAAAAATAATTTAAAAAAGTGCCCAATAAATGGAAGTAATAACAGTTGTAAAATCAAAACGCGGTAAAGATAAACTTGTGGTCGATGGTTATGTGTATAACTTGGAAAAAAAATTGGAGCCAAATTGCTTTCGCTGGATTTGTGATAAAAAGAAGATTAAATTAAAAAAGAAAGTAGAATTAAGCGAATTTTGGAAAAAAAAAATACCTATACAACATATAAAATTTTAAGTAGTTTAGCAACAAATACTAATTTGACTGAAATAAATTAAAAAAATATATATAAAAAATTTCATATAATGTAATATAAGGTCTGTTCGTTAGCTTGATACAAGTTACTTGGATCAATATGTGTCAATTTGATCGTGTTCGTTTGCGTTAGGTTAGGTTAGGTCCAGTATACTCTATGTTCGTTAGCTTTTTTGAACTTGATCCGATCTACTTGGAGTTGCTTTTTTCTAACCTTCCAAAATAGATAGAGTCGAATAGGTTAGTATATTTAATATGTCATTCATACGAAAAATTTAAAATTATATCAAAGCCGCTTTGATTTAAATTTTGATTTAATTATGTTTATGTTTGGCAGCAAAATGTAAAAAATTCCAACTGATTTGATCTGAGCAAGCGAACAGAATTTGGGTTTGGGTCACAAATGAACCTAAAGTGATCTGTGACGTCACTTATTCTAACTCAACCTAACACAACCTAACCTAACCTACTCGGGTTATGTGACCTGAGCAAGCTAACGAACAGACCTATAATGTTATAACTCTAAATTTACAGTTTTATTAAAAATAAATCATCTAATTGATTTCAAATTATAATTTTACAGTTTTATTACAAATACTAAAAATATCAATAGACATTTATTTAGCACATTTCACCGCAAACATTTACATTAATTTCATCTCATTCACCGCGGCGGTGCGCGGTGAACTGTGCCGGCGGTAAACCATGCGCGGTGAACTGTTAAGCAGCGAACCATGGGCGGTAAACTATGAGGCGGTGAACCGTACCCAACTCAATATATATATATATGTATATACATATATATATACGAGTATATACATACATATTATATATAGGTTACATCTGTATCATATAATATCACGCCACAACCTAATGATATTTTAACTAAATCAAATTTACCTTTTTCTCACGTTTAACCAAAATTATAAAATTCAAGTTAATTTAATAAGATAAAAATTGTAATCTAATATTTTACATAATTTTAAATAAAAATATAAATTCTTTCTCACGGGAAAGAATTATTATTTTCAAAATGCAAAGTTAGCATATTAATGCAAATATAAAAGCTCATAATTAGTTTTAAGAAAATATAAATTCATTCTGTTGTTAACGGTCATAAAAATCAGTTCAATCTTGTAAACGGTAATTAAACGCTATTAATAAAATACATTATCACTTAAATAAAAAAGGAAGTGTTTTATTACAATAAAAGAATTAAGTATTATTATTTGTAAACTAATAAAAAAAGTTATAAAAAGGTAATTAACGAAGAAATAAAAAAATTACTGGAGGGGGATATTATACAACCAAGCAGAAGCCCTTGGAACTCCCCTCTATTAGTAGTGGCAAAAAAGGCTGGACCTGAAGGAGAGAAACGGTACAGGGTGGTAGTAGATTTCAGAAAAATCAACCAAGTAACATTGGGAGACGCGTTTTCCCTACTAAGGATAGCAGATATAATATATCAAATAGGGGGATCGCTATATTTCTCAACATTGGATTTAGCAAGGGGCTACCACCAGGTGGCAGTTGATCCCGAGGATAGAGAAAAAACGCACAATTTTCGGACATTACGAATTTAAAAGAATTAGCACAATTTTCGGACATTACGAATTTAAAAGAATGCCGTTTGGTCTCTCATGAGCACCTGCTACCTTCCAGCGTTTAATGAACCATATACTTACTGGATTACAAGGATTCAAATGTTTCGTCTATTTAGAATTTAGACGATATTGTAATATATGGAAGAACGCTACGGGATCATGACGAAAAACTTCGAGCTGTTTTTAATAGACTCATGGAAAATTATTTGAAATTTCAGCCTGAAAAATACAAATTCTTAAAAAAGGAAGTCGTTTATTTAGGTTATAGTATTACAACAGAAGGCATATTACCAAATCCTGAGAAAACGGAATGTGTGGCAACTCACCCCATTCCAAAAACCAATAAAGAACTGCAATACTTCTTCGGATTGGTAAATTATTATCGTGCAATTATGCCATTATTAGCGGAAAAAGGAGAACCCTTACCAAATGGCAACAAAAAATAAAAAGTTTCAATGGACAGACATACAACAAAAGGCATTCGAAGACATTAATAAATTACTGACGTCACCACACATTCTGAAATATCCGGACTTTACTTAACCGTTATTGTTAACCACTGACGCTAGCAACCATGCTCTAGGAGCGGTATTATCGCAAGGCGAAGTAGGTAACGACCTTCCAATAGCATATGTTAGCAGGGTACTGAATAAGGCGGAACGAAATTACGCTACTATTGACAAGGAAATGTTCGGAGTTTATTCTACAGTGAAAATTTTTAGATGCATACTTACTAGGACAAGAATTTACAGTCTTTACGGATCATAAACCAGTAATAAAAGTGAATATCGTAAAAAGACCACGAAGGAAAAATTAATAGATGGAAAACACGTTTTATCCGGACTTTACTTAACCGTTATTGTTACCATAATATAAATTAAAAATTTTGTACAAGCCAGGTAAGTTAAACATTAACGCTGATGCACTAAGTCGAATTTCAGCAGATGAAGGGGAAATCGGTAACGAAGCTACTAAAAATACCTACGCTATTACTCGAGCTAGTGGAAGGAAAAAGGAAATCAGAGACGAAGTAACGGAAAAGGAACCAAATTATATAAGTCAGTATCTAAAAAACACCGGAGATATCTGTTAAGGACTCGACATCTTTAATTTATAATTATTAATCTTAATAAATTACTGAATAATTTTCATAAGATAAAAATTTGAAATGAAAGAAAAAACTGAATATTTTAAACGTTATAAATTTATTTTCCAATACTCTACTGAGACAAACTATATGATCGATATGAGATTCCAAAAAAGAATAATTAAAAATTACATTTAGAAAAACTATTTAAAATTTTAAGTTGAACGAACTTTCTAAAATATATAACAAAGTACATAAAGTACATAAGCAAATATATAATGTATAATTTACATAAAAAAGCTTTAAATTCACTATGCTCTAAAAATTACTTCAAAATTAAAATGATTCTACTCTAAAATTACTCTACTTTTTCTTAACAAATAACTTTGAATAATGAATAAAAATATAAATAAAATGTACAATGACAACACCACATCGGACATCTGATGAACGACATGTCAAATTATTAACACGTTCAAGATGGTTGCGCTCGTGTTAATTGTGCGCGATGTAAACATTCTCCGGGACATTGGACAATCAATTTATTTGTCCAAATATATATTCATCGGTTCGGTGTAAATGTAAATCCATCGGTGATATGTGATAATTTCTAAGAGAAAAATTATCAATAAATTGTGAATAAAAATATAATAAATAAATCTTAGTGTTGTGTTATGATTATGATGATCGATGGATGATCATGTTGATTTTCATTTTCCAGTGATATAATTTTTCTCTCGTGTTTGTGGTTATATGAAAGTGTAAAAATAAAAAATGTAATAAAAAATTTATATATTTTTTTTTAATTTTTTATTTTTATTTATTTACTTGCTTAGATCAAACAATTTTTTTACAAAAATTACAGGTTTATAAAAATAGAAAAATGTAGAAAAATGTATATAATTACAAATTAACAAATTTCAAAATAAAATTAATAATAATAATAAAAAATCAACAAATTAACAAAGTATACAATATAATTATAAGTATTAAAAATTATGATTTGAGGGAAACAAGGGTTATAAGTCTTATCCTATGTTCATAAGGTGGAAGGTGGAGGGGATTATTCCATTGGAAGTGACGAAGAGCAAATCTAATAAACTTCTTTTGGACCGATTCAATTCGATTTATGTGAATATCGAAATGAGGATTCCAAACTACACACGCGTATTCCAAAGTAGGACGCACTAAACTAACGAAAAGGGATTGTAGTACATATGGATCCGAGAATTCTTTCGACCATCTTTTTACGAAACCAAGCATAGAATTAGCCTTATTAATAATGTAATTATAGTGCATATTGAAATTAAGTTTGGGGTCAAGGAAGATGCCAAGATATTTGAAGATATTGACTTTCTTAATAGTTTCCGCATTAAGGTCATAAGAAAAATGGATAGGTGAACGCAAACGAGAAAAAGTCATGAGGGCGCATTTATCAACATTTAATTTAAGAAAGTTCTTTTTGCACCAAATGAAAAAACGAGAAAGATCGTCCTGAAGTGCACAACAGTCATCTAGGGATGTGATTTTTCTAAATATTTTCATGTCATCAGCATATATCCTAATATTGCTGTTTTTGATTATAGAAATTACATCATTTATGGCAATGAGAAATAATAGCGGGCCAAGATGGCTGCCTTGAGGGACACCAGAGTTTGCAGTGAAGTAGTTGGATAAAACCGATATGAATAAAATAGAATACTTTCTATTGGAGAGATATGAACTAATCCAACGAATAAAGTAAGGAGGGAAACCAAGCGCTTGAAGTTTAAAGATAATAATATTGTGTGGAACGAGATCGAAAGCCTTACTGAAGTCAGTAAAAATAACATCAGATTGGTAACCTTCTTCTATATTATTAATTAAAATAGAAACTGTTTCTAGTAAATTAGTTACTGTAGACCTATTCCTCATGAAGCCATGTTGTTTAGAGGTTAAAAAGATTCTACAGTGATCATATATCTGATCATAAATTACTAATTCGAAAAGTTTTGGTATACTGGAAAGGTTAGCAATGGGGCGATAATTGGTAATGTCTATTTTGGAGTCTTTTTTATGTACTGGTTTAATGTAGGACAATTTCCATATTTCAGGGAAAATACCAGTATTTAGGGAAAGTTAAATAGGATAGAGAGAGGAAAGGAGAGAGAAGAAGAACATTTCATAAGAATTATTTCTGGGATACCATCAGGGCCTGGTGCATTATTATCACTTAATTTATTTGGATACTCAAGAATGTCCTGGTCACTAAAATTAATTTCAGTCATCGATGTCTGAAATAATGTTCATCTATAACACATTCCGTGTTAGAATATGTTTCGGAGAAGTAAGACCGGAAAAAATCGGAAATAGTAGACGAATCATTTGATTTCCGTTGAAACTCATAAACTCCGGAAGCTTTGATTTCCGTTGAAACTCATAAACTCCGGAAATTTATCACATTTTCTTTTGGAATTTACAAAATTCCAAAAGGATTTGGGATTAGTTTTAAGTTCACAGGCTGTCTTTCGGATGTAAGAATCGTACTGATTTTGTAGTTGTACTTTAAATTCTTCAAAGCTAGATACAAATTTAAGATAATCATCATTAGATTTTGATTTAAGATATTTTTTCCACGCTTTATTCTTTAGGTTCTTTAGTTTTTTAAGATTTTTATTGTACCAAGGGTGAGTAGAGTTAGATGGTTTTTTAACACGTTTAGGGATGTGTAATTCAAAACCGGAGTATATGATTTCGTAAAATTTTGAAATCCAATAATTGAAGTCTGATGACTGGAATAAGGATGCGAAATCAAATGACTCAAAATATTGGTTAAGGCCCACAAAATCTGCGTTCTTGAAATCAAAAAAGATAGGAGTAGAGATTGGTGTAGCTGAGGGAATAAGGCAACTATAAGTGAAAAAAATTGGTGGGTGAAAAAGATCAATTTTTGATAGTACCGATTCAGGCTCTGAAATTGTTGTGTTGTACCAATCTGTGGTGAAAATTAAATCGAATTGTTTGGATTGATGATTTTTTATGTCCGAAAGTTGTTGAAGAGAAATACTATTAAGCACGTCATAAAATAGACACTCCGTATGGTTAACTAAGTTGTTGGGGACTAAGTAGGGCTCTTCATCGTGATGAAGCCAATCAATATTAGGAAGATTGAAATCCCCACACAAGATGGTCTCATCCCGTGGATTCAGTTCGGATGAAATTTGATCTATAATTAAGGAAAGCTCAGAATAGGCATCGTGACTCGAGTTTGGTGGGATGTAGGCACAAATAACAACTAAGTTTTTAACAGAAAGATGTATTTTTACAGCTATGACATCAATGTTATGATCAGACACCCCTGGTAATGGAATTTCAACTGCATTCAAAGCATTTTTTACAGCAATTAAGACACCGCCCCCTTTAGGAGGAGGAAAGCTAGAATGTAGATTGTGATTATACCTATCCTCTCTAAAAACAGAAAAACTACCATCAAAAAGCTCCAAAGAATTGATTGCGTCATGCAACCACGTCTCAGTTAATAAGTAAACATCACAGTTCAGAATGTTAGAGTTCTGGTAAACAGTGGAAGTTTTAGTGCGAAGACCTATGACATTTTGATAGTAAAAGGATAGAATCTGAGAATTATTAGAAGAAATAGAGTTTACTACAGGTTGAGCAGTGTTCAGAGGAATGTTTATTAAATTGGATTTATTTGAACCACGCTGACTTGGGGGACGAAAAAGCTCTCGGACCTCATTGGATTTTCTATTCAGGAAGTTATCACTCTTGGTGATGAGATGAGAACGGTATGTATCCAAATCTTTTTGGGCATTAATTTCACTAACACCATTTTCAGATTGATAACGGAAATAAAGATTCTTAAGTACTGAGTAATCAATTGGTAGGCCCTCGCGCTTTATAGACACCTCGAGGCTTGTTTTAGTTTTAGCATCAATACAAACAGAGTCACTAGCATCATGAAGATATGCTAGGTAGAGCCTAATATTGCTATAAGTTTTATCTTCACTTAGGCGAGACATTAAATAACGGCTCCGACGAGAATTTTTGTGTGGTTTTTACATTTGGAGATATGAGCGGGTCTATGTATGATGGAAGGGGCGAACTAGATGTAGTATTAGAAGGTGGGGAGTCTGATTGGTTCCCGGGAACCGGGTTAAAAAGCGGTGCTTCGTTATTGACGGAGACCACAGGTGATGCATTAGAAGTTGATGGTACAGATATTATGTAAGAAGGTTTTAATGTTGGACCTTGAACGAAATTAATAGTGGATTTTGGGGGTTGTGTTGGCGTTGCAGGAGCTGAAGTGGTGTTAGGCAACGAATTCAAGAGAATAGTGGGTAACGGATTAGAGTTATTTGTAGAGGAAGTAGGTAATGGAGAGTCTAAATTTATTAATCTAGGATTGTTGACAATTCTTAAAGACGTAGAATTAGAATTGGATTTAGAAACATTAATATTAATGTTAGTTTTAGTTTTATTAATTTCATAATTTTTCTTCATCATAACTGCTTCGGGGATGAACTTAGGACTTCTTATGATCCATCTGCTCATAGTAAAGCTGTACCATCTGAACGAATCTTTTTCATGAGACAAGAACAGCCACTCTAAATTGGCAGGCATATCTTCATATCGCAAAATTCGATAAATTTAATTAAAGGAAATATTGCTCCACTTAATAGAAACTATTTAATAGATGGTAGTATAACTCATGGATGTTTTAATCAGCTATTGATTATATATGTAGAGTATTTAAATCAGAAGGTAATTAAAATTAATATTATATACAGACCAATGCGATAGGAGGCCGTGCCGTCAAGCGCGGGAGCGCGGCCGCGCAAGAACCGAGCCACTTTCTATATATATATATATATATATATATATATATATGACAATTTAATATATATCATAACACCATAGTTGTTTTATGACCCACTATGACTATGAATTGGGCGATATTTCATTTCTTTTGGGCGATTTTTCATTTTTTTTTGTGGGCGTTATTTCCCGGCGCCGTACTATTTACTTACATCATTTTATGTTTGTCTCTTCTTTACAAATATTGTAATACATATAATTTAATAATATTATAAGTATTGTAGCAATTAATTATAATATTTTAATTCAAAAATGTATTTATTTAAGTGATTTATTTAAACATTTTATCAATTTGAAACAGTCTTTAGCATATTAAAAATCTATATGTTCCAATTTAATTCGGGCTAATCAATATTTTTTAACATGTAATATTTACTTACATCATTTTAACTTTGTTTGCTTTAAAAATACTGTAATAACATATAATTTATTAATTAGAAAAAATATAGCATTTAATTATAATATTTCTAATAAATTTCCAAAAAATATACATTGATTTAAAAAAAAAATAGCGATATGTCGTTATATTAAGATTTATTTTATAAAGCATGCTTCCTGCCGTTTTATTATAAATGAAAAACGTTATTAACGTATTGACTGCGTTTGGTTGACTAAAATTATGTAAACAAGAAACAAAGTCACAATTTATTAATCTTCAACGTTCAACTCAACCTCTGAAACTGAAAAATAATTTACTCAATGAATTTTTGTAAGAGAAATTTGTTTTTTTTTCATATACATATATGTAGGTAATATTGGAAAGCCAGAAATTTGCAACCCCACTTGACTTTGCTTTTTAATGATATTTTATATTTTTTATAAAGCTAGTTTTTTTTACTATGGATTATGAATTCACACTTCCAGTATTATATATACATATATATAGATATATTTTGTTTGTATGATCGGGCACATCGTGTTGCTTAGTATCTTGAAGAGTATATATATATATATATTTATATATATATGTATATAGGTATGTCGGTATCTCCTAACCTGGCCATAACTCTTGCCTGATTTAGCTCCAATTTGGAAGTTAAGCTGGTGTTATCAGATGTATGTGGTGCCTATGAAGTTGGCGCTTTGTACTGAGGAAGAGGGGGGCATGCGGCAGCTGAAATTTTAAATGTGCCAAAAAAACCATGTGGGGTATAAAATGAAAGATATTGAAGGGTACAGCTCAACGAATGGTAGTCCTGAGGGCGTCGTAGGTCATGCCGTGGCCCATAACTAGGGCAATGTTGGGCACCATAATACAAAAAGCATGTGTGGGGTAAAAAACCAGTTAACAGAAAATGAAAATGTTAAATATTAAAATTAACAGAAAATGTAAAATTTATCAGAAAATGTAAATTTAAACAGAAAATGTAAATTTAACAGAAGTTGTAAATTTAACACCCAGTACTTCAATTCACAAGCAAAAAACAGCCGATAAAAATATTTTGTAATAATTTAAATTTCTTAATTGAAATTTGCAAAATAATTAAATTTTAAATTAGAACATTATTTTGAAGAGCTGATTGGTTAAGCGAAACATCGCGTGCGATATTTTGGGAAACCAAAAAACATTTTATTGTATGTAAAACTGCCAATTTATATACGAGTATATATATAAATAATTATATATATATAATATATATATATATATATATTTTATTTGAATAGAAAGATTTTGTTAACAATATATATGGGATATACTCGGTTCACCGTGAAAATAAACTCACCGCCTTACGTTTTACCGCATGTAGAATTCACCGTTTTTACGATTAACCGTCACAACAATTCACCGCCTACGATTCACCGTCACAACAGTTCACCGCTTACGATTTCCCGTTTTTTTTTTTAGATAAACTATCAATATATTTAATGAAACAAAATGCTTTGCTTATATTTTTTTATCTTAGTCATCGGAAATATAAATATATTAATATAATATAATTTGACAGCATAAAAATAATTTATAAAAAGTGCCCAATAAATGGAAGTAATAACAGTTGTAAAATCAAAACGCGGTAAAGATAAACTTGTGGTCGATGGTTATGTGTATAACTTGGAAAAAAAATTGGAGCCAAATTGCTTTCGCTGGATTTGTGATAAAAAGAAGATTAAATTAAAAAAGAAAGTAGAATTAAGCGAATTTTGGAAAAAAAAAATACCTATACAACATATGAAATTTTAAGTAGTTTAGCAACAAATACTAATTTGACTGAAATAAATTAAAAAAATATATATAAAAAATTTCATATAATGTAATATAAGGTCTGTTCGTTAGCTTGATACAAGTTACTTGGATCAATATGTGTCAATTTGATCGTGTTCGTTTGCGTTAGGTTAGGTTAGGTCCAGTATACTCTATGTTCGTTAGCTTTTTTGAACTTGATCCGATCTACTTGGAGTTGCTTTTTTCTAACCTTCCAAAATAGATAGAGTCGAATAGGTTAGTATATTTAATATGTCATTCATACGAAAAATTTAAAATTATATCAAAGCCGCTTTGATTTAAATTTTGATTTAATTCTGTTTATGTTTGGCAGCAAAATGTAAAAAATTCCAACTGATTTGATCTGAGCAAGCGAACAGAATTTGGGTTTGGGTCACAAATGAACCTAAAGTGATCTGTGACGTCACTTATTCTAACTCAACCTAACACAACCTAACCTAACCTACTCGGGTTATGTGACCTGAGCAAGCTAACGAACAGACCTATAATGTTATAACTCTAAATTTACAGTTTTATTAAAAATAAATCATCTAATTGATTTCAAATTATAATTTTACAGTTTTATTAAAAATACTAAAAATATCAATAGACATTTATTTGGCACATTTCACCGCCGCGGTGAATGAGATGAAATTAATGTAAATGTTGGCGGTGAAATGTGCTGGCGGTAAGCCGTGCGCGGTGAACTATGCCGGCGGTAAACCATGCGCGGTGAACTGTTAAGCAGCGAACCATGGGCGGTAAACTATGAGGCGGTGAACCGAACCCAACTCAATATATATATATATGTATATACATATATATATACGAGTATATACATACATATTATATATAGGTTACATCTGTATCATATAATATCACGCCACAACCTAATGATATTTTAACTCAATCAAATTTACCTTTTTCTCACGTTTAACCAAAATTATAAAATTCAAGTTAATTTAATAAGATAAAAATTATAATCTAATATTTTACATAATTTTAAATAAAAATATAAATTCTTTCTCACGGGAAAGAATTATTATTTTCAAAATGTAAAGTTAGCATATTAATGCAAATATAAAAGCTCATAATTAGTTTTAAGAAAATATAAATTCATTCTGTTGTTAACGGTCATAAAAATCAGTTCAATCTTGTAAACGGTAATTAAACGCTATTAATAAAATACATTATCACTTAAATAAATAAAAGAAGTGTTTTATTACAATAAAAGAATTAAGTATTATTATTTGTAAACTAATAAAGAATGTTATAAAAAGGTAATTAACGAAGAAATAAAAAAATTACTGGAGGGGGATATTATACAACCAAGCAGAAGCCCTTGGAACTCCCCTCTATTAGTAGTGGCAAAAAAGGCTGGACCTGAAGGAGAGAAACGGTACAGGGTGGTAGTAGATTTCAGAAAAATCAACCAAGTAACATTGGGAGACGCATTTCCCCTACCAAGGATAGCAGATATAATATATCAACTAGCGGGATCGCTATATTTCTCAACATTGGATTTAGCAAGGGGCTACCACCAGGTGGCAGTTGATCCCGAGGATAGAGAAAAAACGCATAATTTTCGGACATTACGAATTTAAAAGAATTAGCACAAGTTTCGGACATTACGAATTTAAAAGAATGCCGTTTGGTCTCTCATGAGCACCTGCTACCTTCCAGCGTTTAATGAACCATATACTTACTGGATTACAAGGATTCAAAAGTTTCGTCTATTTAGAATTTAGACGATATTGTAATATATGGAAGAACGCTACGGGATCATGACGAAAAACTTCGAGCTGTTTTTAATAGACTCATGGAAAATTATTTGAAATTTCAGCCTGAAAAATACAAATTCTTAAAAAAGGAAGTCGTTTATTTAGGTTATAGTATTACAACAGAAGGCATATTACCAAATCCTGAGAAAACGGAATGTGTGGCAACTCACCCCATTCCAAAAACCAATAAAGAACTGCAATACTTCTTGGGATTGGTAAAATTATTATCGTGCAATTATGCCATTATTAGCGGAAAGAGAACCCCTACCAAATGGCAACAAAAAATAAAAAGTTTCAATGGACAGACATACAACAAAAGGCATTCGAAGACATTAATAAATTACTGACGTCACCACACATTCTGAAATATCCGGACTTTACTTAACCGTTATTGTTAACCACTGACGCTAGCAACCATGCTCTAGGAGCGGTATTATCGCAAGGCGAAGTAGGTAACGACCTTCCAATAGCATATGTTAGCAGGGTACTGAATAAGGCGGAACGAAATTACGCTACTATTGACAAGGAAATGTTAGGAGTTTATTCTACAGTGAAAATTTTTAGATGCATACTTACTAGGACAAGAATTTACAGTCTTTACGGATCATAAACCAGTAATAAAAGTGAATATCGTAAAAAGACCACGAAGGAAAAATTAATAGATGGAAAACACGTTTTATCCGGACTTTACTTAACCGTTATTGTTACCATAATATAAATTAAAAATTTTGTACAAGCCAGGTAAGTTAAACATTAACGCTGATGCACTAAGTCGAATTTCAGCAGATGAAGGGGAAATCGGTAACGAAGCTACTAAAAATACCTACGCTATTACTCGAGCTAGTGGAAGGAAAAAGGAAATCAGAGACGAAGTAACGGAAAAGGAACATAAAGTCGAAATGGCAAGGAAAAAAATAACCAAATTATATAAGTCAGTATCTAAAAAACACCGGAGATATCTGTTAAGGACTCGACATCTTTAATTTATAATTATTAATCTTAATAAATTACTGAATAATTTTCATAAGATAAAAATTTGAAATGAAAGAAAAAACTGAATATTTTAAACGTTATAAATTTATTTTCCAATACTCTACTGAGACAAACTATATGATCGATATGAGATTCCAAAAAAGAATAATTAAAAATTACATTTAGAAAAACTATTTAAAATTTTAAGTTGAACGAACTTTCTAAAATATATAACAAAGTACATAAAGTACATAAGCAAATATATAATGTATAATTTATATAAAAAAGCTTTAAATTCACTATGTTCTAAAAATTACTTCAAAATTAAAATGATTCTACTCTAAAATTACTCTACTTTTTCTTAACAAATAACTTTGAATAATGAATAAAAATATAAATAAAATGTACAATGACAACACCACATCGGACATCTGATGAACGACATGTCAAATTATTAACACGTTCAAGATGGTTGCGCTCGTGTTAATTGTGCGCGATGTAAACATTCTCCGGGACATTGGACAATCAATTTATTTGTCCAAATATAAATTCATCGGTTCGGTGTAAATGTAAATCCATCGGTGATATGTGATAATTTCTAAGAGAAAAATTATCAATAAATTGTGAATAAAAATATAATAAATAAATCTTAGTGTTGTGTTATGATTATGATGATCGATGGATGATCATGTTGATTTTCATTTTCCAGTGATATAATTTTTCTCTCGTGTTTGTGGTTATATGAAAGTGTAAAAATAAAAAATGTAATAAAAAATTTATATATTTTTTTTTATTTTTTTATTTTTATTTATTTACTTGCTTAGATCAAACAATTTTTTTACAAAAATTACAGGTTTATAAAAATAGAAAAATGTAGAAAAATGTATATAATTACAAATTAACAAATTTCAAAATAAAATTAATAATAATAATAAAAAATCAACAAATTAACAAAGTATACAATATAATTATAAGTATTAAAAATTATGATTTGAGGGAAACAAGGGTTATAAGTCTTCTCCTATGTTCATAAGGTGGAAGGTGGAGGGGATTATTCCATTGGAAGTGACGAAGAGCAAATCTAATAAACTTCTTTTGGACCGATTCAATTCGATTTATGTGAATATCGAAATGAGGATTCCAAACTACACACGCGTATTCCAAAGTAGGACGCACTAAACTAACGAAAAGGGATTTTAGTACATATGGATCCGAGAATTCTTTCGACCATCTTTTTACGAAACCAAGCATAGAATTAGCCTTATTAATAATGTAATTATAGTGCATATTGAAATTAAGTTTGGGGTCAAGGAAGATGCCAAGATATTTGAAGATATTGACTTTCTTAATAGTTTCCGCATTAAGGTCATAAGAAAAATGGATAGGTGAACGCAAACGAGAAAAAGTCATGAGGGCGCATTTATCAACATTTAATTTAAGAAAGTTCTTTTTGCACCAAATGAAAAAACGAAAAAGATCGTCCTGAAGTGCACAACAGTCATCTAGGGATGTGATTTTTCTAAATATTTTCATGTCATCAGCTTATATCCTAATATTGCTGTTTTTGATTATAGAAATTACATCATTGATGGCAATGAGAAATAATAGCGGGCCAAGATGGCTGCCTTGAGGGACACCAGAGTTTGCAGTGAAGTAGTTGGATAAAACCGATATGAATAAAATAGAATACTTTATATTGGAGAGATATGAACTAATCCAACGAATAAAGTAAGGAGGGAAACCAAGCGCTTGAAGTTTAAAGATAATAATATTGTGTGGAACGAGATCGAAAGCCTTACTGAAGTCATTAAAAATAACATCAGATTGGTAACCTTCTTCTATATTATTAATTAAAATAGAAACTGTTTCTAGTAAATTAGTTACTGTAGACCTATTCCTCATGAAGCCATGTTGTTTAGAGGTTAAAAAGATTCTACAGTGATCATATATCTGATCATAAATTACTAATTCGAAAAGTTTTGGTATACTGGAAAGGTTAGCAATGGGGCGATAATTGGTAATGTCTATTTTGGAGTCTTTTTTATGTACTGGTTTAATGTAGGACAATTTCCATATTTCAGGGAAAATACCAGTGTTTAGGGAAAGTTAAATAGGATAGAGAGAGGAAAGGAGAGAGAAGAAGAACATTTCATAAGAATTATTTCTGGGATACCATCAGGGCCTGGTGCATTATTATCACTTAATTTATTTGGATACTCAAGAATGTCCTGGTCACTAAAATTAATTTCAGTCATCGATGTCTGAAATAATGTTCATCTATAACACATTCCGTGTTAGAATATGTTTCGGAGAAGTAAGACCGGAAAAAATCGGAAATAGTAGACGAATCATTGCTTTGATTTCCGTTGAAACTCATAAACTCCGGAAATTTATCACATTTTCTTTTGGAATTTACAAAATTCAGCTCAACGAATGGTAGTCCTGAGGGCGTCGTAGGTCATGCCTTGGCCCAAAACTAGGGCAATGTTGGGCACCATAATACAAAAAGCATGTGTGGGGTAAAAAACCAGTTAACAGAAAATGAAAATGTTAAATATTAAAATTAACAGAAAATGTAAAATTTATCAGAAAATGTAAATTTAAACAGAAAATGTAAATTTAACAGAAGTTGTAAATTTAACACCCAGTACTTCAATTCACAAGCAAAAAACAGCCGATAAAAATATTTTGTAATAATTTAAATTTCTTAATTGAAATTTGCAAAATAATTAAATTTTAAATTAGAACATTATTTTGAAGAGCTGATTGGTTAAGCGAAACATCGCGTGCGATATTTTGGGAAACCAAAAAACATTTTATTGTATGTAAAACTGCCAATTTATATACGAGTATATATATAAATAATTATATATATATAATATATATATATATATATATATATTTTATTTGAATAGAAAGATTTTGTTAACAATATATATGGGATATACTCGGTTCACCGTGAAAATAAACTCACCGCCTTACGTTTTACCGCATGTAGAATTCACCGTTTTTACGATTAACCGTCACAACAATTCACCGCTTACGATTCACCGTCACAACAGTTCACCGCTTACGATTTCCCGTTTTTTTTTTTAGATAAACTATCAATATATTTAATGAAACAAAATGCTTTGCTTATATTTTTTTATCTTAGTCATCGGAAATATAAATATATTAATATAATATAATTTGACAGCATAAAAATAATTTATAAAAAGTGCCCAATAAATGGAAGTAATAACAGTTGTAAAATCAAAACGCGGTAAAGATAAACTTGTGGTCGATGGTTATGTGTATAACTTGGAAAAAAAATTGGAGCCAAATTGCTTTCGCTGGATTTGTGATAAAAAGAAGATTAAATTAAAAAAGAAAGTAGAATTAAGCGAATTTTGGAAAAAAAAAAATACCTATACAACATATGAAATTTTAAGTAGTTTAGCAACAAATACTAATTTGACTGAAATAAATTAAAAAAATATATATACAAAATTTCATATAATGTAATATAAGGTCTGTTCGTTAGCTTGATACAAGTTACTTGGATCAGTATGTGTCAATTTGATCGTGTTCGTTTGCGTTAGGTTAGGTTAGGTCCAGTATACTCTATGTTCGTTAGCTTTTTTGAACTTGATCCGATCTACTTGGAGTTGCTTTTTTCTAACCTTCCAAAATAGATAGAGTCGAATAGGTTAGTATATTTAATATGTCATTCATACGAAAAATTTAAAATTATATCAAAGCCGCTTTGATTTAAATTTTGATTTAATTCTGTTTATGTTTGGCAGCAAAATGTAAAAAATTCCAACTGATTTGATCTGAGCAAGCGAACAGAATTTGGGTTTGGGTCACAAATGAACCTAAAGTGATCTGTGACGTCACTTATTCTAACTCAACCTAACACAACCTAACCTAACCTACTCGGGTTATGTGACCTGAGCAAGCTAACGAACAGACCTATAATGTTATAACTCTAAATTTACAGTTTTATTAAAAATAAATCATCTAATTGATTTCAAATTATAATTTTACAGTTTTATTAAAAATACTAAAAATATCAATAGACATTTATTTGGCACATTTCACCGCCGCGGTGAATGAGATGAAATTAATGTAAATGTTGGCGGTGAAATGTGCTGGCGGTAAGCCGTGCGCGGTGAACTATGCCGGCGGTAAACCATGCGCGGTGAACTGTTAAGCAGCGAACCATGGGCGGTAAACTATGAGGCGGTGAACCGAACCCAACTCAATATATATATATGTATATACATACATATTATATATAGGTTACATCTGTATCATATAATATCACGCCACAACCTAATGATATTTTAACTCAATCAAATTTACCTTTTTCTCACGTTTAACCAAAATTATAAAATTTTGAAAGTTAATTTAATAAGATAAAAATTATAATCTAATATTTTACATAATTTTAAATAAAAATATAAATTCTTTCTCGCGGGAAAGAATTATTATTTTCAAAATGTAAAGTTAGCATATTAATGCAAATATAAAAGCTCATAATTAGTTTTAAGAAAATATAAATTCATTCTGTTGTTAACGGTCATAAAAATCAGTTCAATCTTGTAAACGGTAATTAAACGCTATTAATAAAATACATTATCACTTAAATAAATAAAAGAAGTGTTTTATTACAATAAAAGAATTAAGTATTATTATTTGTAAACTAATAAAGAATGTTATAAAAAGGTAATTAACGAAGAAATAAAAAAATTACTGGAGGGGGATATTATACAACCAAGCAGAAGCCCTTGGAACTCCCCTCTATTAGTAGTGGCAAAAAAGGCTGGACCTGAAGGAGAGAAACGGTACAGGGTGGTAGTAGATTTCAGAAAAATCAACCAAGTAACATTGGGAGACGCGTTTCCCCTACCAAGGATAGCAGATATAATATATCAACTAGCGGGATCGCTATATTTCTCAACATTGGATTTAGCAAGGGGCTACCACCAGGTGGCAGTTGATCCCGAGGATAGAGAAAAAACGCATAATTTTCGGACATTACGAATTTAAAAGAATTAGCACAAGTTTCGGACATTACGAATTTAAAAGAATGCCGTTTGGTCTCTCATGAGCACCTGCTACCTTCCAGCGTTTAATGAACCATATACTTACTGGATTACAAGGATTCAAATGTTTCGTCTATTTAGAATTTAGACGATATTGTAATATATGGAAGAACGCTACGGGATCATGACGAAAAACTTCGAGCTGTTTTTAATAGACTCATGGAAAATTATTTGAAATTTCAGCCTGAAAAATACAAATTCTTAAAAAAGGAAGTCGTTTATTTAGGTTATAGTATTACAACAGAAGGCATATTACCAAATCCTGAGAAAACGGAATGTGTGGCAACTCACCCCATTCCAAAAACCAATAAAGAACTGCAATACTTCTTGGGATTGGTAAAATTATTATCGTGCAATTATGCCATTATTAGCGGAAAAAGGAGAACCCCTACCAAATGGCAACAAAAAATAAAAAGTTTCAATGGACAGACATACAACAAAAGGCATTCGAAGACATTAATAAATTACTGACGTCACCACACATTCTGAAATATCCGGACTTTACTTAACCGTTATTGTTAACCACTGACGCTAGCAACCATGCTCTAGGAGCGGTATTATCGCAAGGCGAAGTAGGTAACGACCTTCCAATAGCATATGTTAGCAGGGTACTGAATAAGGCGAAACGAAATTACGCTACTATTGACAAGGAAATGTTAGGAGTTTATTCTACAGTGAAAATTTTTAGATGCATACTTACTAGGACAAGAATTTACAGTCTTTACGGATCATAAACCAGTAATAAAAGTGAATATCGTAAAAAGACCACGAAGGAAAAATTAATAGATGGAAAACACGTTTTATCCGGACTTTACTTAACCGTTATTGTTACCATAATATAAATTAAAAATTTTGTACAAGCCAGGTAAGTTAAACATTAACGCTGATGCACTAAGTCGAATTTCAGCAGATGAAGGGGAAATCGGTAACGAAGCTACTAAAAATACCTACGCTATTAATCGAGCTAGTGGAAGGAAAAAGGAAATCAGAGACGAAGTAACGGAAAAGGAACATAAAGTCGAAATGGCAAGGAAAAAAATAACCAAATTATATAAGTCAGTATCTAAAAAACACCGGAGATATCTGTTAAGGACTCGACATCTTTAATTTATAATTATTAATCTTAATAAATTACTGAATAATTTTCATAAGATAAAAATTTGAAATGAAAGAAAAAACTGAATATTTTAAACGTTATAAATTTATTTTCCAATACTCTACTGAGACAAACTATATGATCGATATGAGATTCCAAAAAAGAATAATTAAAAATTACATTTAGAAAAACTATTTAAAATTTTAAGTTGAACGAACTTTCTAAAATATATAACAAAGTACATAAAGTACATAAGCAAATATATAATGTATAATTTATATAAAAAAGCTTTAAATTCACTATGTTCTAAAAATTACTTCAAAATTAAAATGATTCTACTCTAAAATTACTCGACTTTTTCTTAACAAATAACTTTGAATAATGAATAAAAATATAAATAAAATGTACAATGACAACACCACATCGGACATCTGATGAACGACATGTCAAATTATTAACACGTTCAAGATGGTTGCGCTCGTGTTAATTGTGCGCGATGTAAACATTCTCCGGGACATTGGACAATCAATTTATTTGTCCAAATATAAATTCATCGGTTCGGTGTAAATGTAAATCCATCGGTGATATGTGATAATTTCTAAGAGAAAAATTATCAATAAATTGTGAATAAAAATATAATAAATAAATCTTAGTGTTGTGTTATGATTATGATGATCGATGGATGATCATGTTGATTTTCATTTTCCAGTGATATAATTTTTCTCTCGTGTTTGTGGTTATATGAAAGTGTAAAAATAAAAAATGTAATAAAAAATTTATATATTTTTTTTTATTTTTTTATTTTTATTTATTTACTTGCTTAGATCAAACAATTTTTTTACAAAAATTACAGGTTTATAAAAATAGAAAAATGTAGAAAAATGTATATAATTACAAATTAACAAATTTCAAAATAAAATTAATAATAATAATAAAAAATCAACAAATTAACAAAGTATACAATATAATTATAAGTATTAAAAATTATGATTTGAGGGAAACAAGGGTTATAAGTCTTATCCTATGTTCATAAGGTGGAAGGTGGAGGGGATTATTCCATTGGAAGTGACGAAGAGCAAATCTAATAAACTTCTTTTGGACCGATTCAATTCGATTTATGTGAATATCGAAATGAGGATTCCAAACTACACACGCGTATTCCAAAGTAGGACGCACTAAACTAACGAAAAGGGATTTTAGTACATATGGATCCGAGAATTCTTTCGACCATCTTTTTACGAAACCAAGCATAGAATTAGCCTTATTAATAATGTAATTATAGTGCATATTGAAATTAAGTTTGGGGTCAAGGAAGATGCCAAGATATTTGAAGATATTGACTTTCTTAATAGTTTCCGCATTAAGGTCATAAGAAAAATGGATAGGTGAACGCAAACGAGAAAAAGTCATGAGGGCGCATTTATCAACATTTAATTTAAGAAAGTTCTTTTTGCACCAAATGAAAAAACGAAAAAGATCGTCCTGAAGTGCACAACAGTCATCTAGGGATGTGATTTTTCTAAATATTTTCATGTCATCAGCATATATCCTAATATTGCTGTTTTTGATTATAGAAATTACATCATTGATGGCAATGAGAAATAATAGCGGGCCAAGATGGCTGCCTTGAGGGACACCAGAGTTTGCAGTGAAGTAGTTGGATAAAACCGATATGAATAAAATAGAATACTTTATATTGGAGAGATATGAACTAATCCAACGAATAAAGTAAGGAGGGAAACCAAGCGCTTGAAGTTTAAAGATAATAATATTGTGTGGAACGAGATCGAAAGCCTTACTGAAGTCATTAAAAATAACATCAGATTGGTAACCTTCTTCTATATTATTAATTAAAATAGAAACTGTTTCTAGTAAATTAGTTACTGTAGACCTATTCCTCATGAAGCCATGTTGTTTAGAGGTTAAAAAGATTCTACAGTGATCATATATCTGATCATAAATTACTAATTCGAAAAGTTTTGGTATACTGGAAAGGTTAGCAATGGGGCGATAATTGGTAATGTCTATTTTGGAGTCTTTTTTATGTACTGGTTTAATGTAGGACAATTTCCATATTTCAGGGAAAATACCAGTGTTTAGGGAAAGACTCCAAAATAGACATTACCATTATTATCACTTAATTTATTTGGATACTCAAGAATGTCCTGGTCACTAAAATTAATTTCAGTCATCGATGTCTGAAATAATGTTCATCTATAACACATTCCGTGTTAGAATATGTTTCGGAGAAGTAAGACCGGAAAAAATCGGAAATAGTAGACGAATCATTGCTTTGATTTCCGTTGAAACTCATAAACTCCGGAAATTTATCACATTTTCTTTTGGAATTTACAAAATTCAGCTCAACGAATGGTAGTCCTGAGGGCGTCGTAGGTCATGCCTTGGCCCAAAACTAGGGCAATGTTGGGCACCATAATACAAAAAGCATGTGTGGGGTAAAAAACCAGTTAACAGAAAATGAAAATGTTAAATATTAAAATTAACAGAAAATGTAAAATTTATCAGAAAATGTAAATTTAAACAGAAAATGTAAATTTAACAGAAGTTGTAAATTTAACACCCAGTACTTCAATTCACAAGCAAAAAACAGCCGATAAAAATATTTTGTAATAATTTAAATTTCTTAATTGAAATTTGCAAAATAATTAAATTTTAAATTAGAACATTATTTTGAAGAGCTGATTGGTTAAGCGAAACATCGCGTGCGATATTTTGGGAAACCAAAAAACATTTTATTGTATGTAAAACTGCCAATTTATATACGAGTATATATATAAATAATTATATATATATAATATATATATATATATATATTTTATTTGAATAGAAAGATTTTGTTAACAATATATATGGGATATACTCGGTTCACCGTGAAAATAAACTCACCGCCTTACGTTTTACCGCATGTAGAATTCACCGTTTTTACGATTAACCGTCACAACAATTCACCGCTTACGATTCACCGTCACAACAGTTCACCGCTTACGATTTCCCGTTTTTTTTTTTTAGATAAACTATCAATATATTTAATGAAACAAAATGCTTTGCTTATATTTTTTTATCTTAGTCATCGGAAATATAAATATATTAATATAATATAATTTGACAGCATAAAAATAATTTATAAAAAGTGCCCAATAAATGGAAGTAATAACAGTTGTAAAATCAAAACGCGGTAAAGATAAACTTGTGGTCGATGGTTATGTGTATAACTTGGAAAAAAAATTGGAGCCAAATTGCTTTCGCTGGATTTGTGATAAAAAGAAGATTAAATTAAAAAAGAAAGTAGAATTAAGCGAATTTTGGAAAAAAAAAATACCTATACAACATATGAAATTTTAAGTAGTTTAGCAACAAATACTAATTTGACTGAAATAAATTAAAATTATATATATAAAAAATTTCATATAATGTAATATAAGGTCTGTTCGTTAGCTTGATACAAGTTACTTGGATCAATATGTGTCAATTTGATCGTGTTCGTTTGCGTTAGGTTAGGTTAGGTCCAGTATACTCTATGTTCGTTAGCTTTTTTGAACTTGATCCGATCTACTTGGAGTTGCTTTGTTCTAACCTTCCAAAATAGATAGAGTCGAATAGGTTAGTATATTTAATATGTCATTCATACGAAAAATTTAAAATTATATCAAAGCCGCTTTGATTTAAATTTTGATTTAATTATGTTTATGTTTGGCAGCAAAATGTAAAAAATTCCAACTGATTTGATCTGAGCAAGCGAACAGAATTTGGGTTTGGGTCACAAATGAACCTAAAGTGATCTGTGACGTCACTTATTCTAACTCAACCTAACACAACCTAACCCAACCTACTCGGGTTATGTGACCTGAGCAAGCTAACGAACAGACCTATAATGTTATAACTCTAAATTTACAGTTTTATTAAAAATAAATCATCTAATTGATTTCAAATTATAATTTTACAGTTTTATTAAAAATACTAAAAATATCAATAGACATTTATTTAGCACATTTCACCGCCAACATTTACATTAATTTCATCTCATTCACCGTAAATGTTGGCGGTGAAATGTGCTGGCGGTAAGCCGTGCGCGGTGAACTGTGCCGGCGGTAAACCGTGCGCGGTGAACTGTTAAGCAGCGAACCATGGGCGGTAAACTATGCGGCGGTGAACCGTACCCAACTCAATATATATATATATGTATATACATCTTGTAAACGGTAATTAAACGCTATTAATAAAATACATTATCACTTAAATAAATAAAAGAAGTGTTTTATTACAATAAAAGAATTAAGTATTATTATTTGTAAACTAATAAAGAATGTTATAAAAAGGTAATTAACGAAGAAATAAAAAAATTACTGGAGGGGGATATTATACAACCAAGCAGAAGCCCTTGGAACTCCCCTCTATTAGTAGTGGCAAAAAAGGCTGGACCTGAAGGAGAGAAACGGTACAGGGTGGTAGTAGATTTCAGAAAAATCAACCAAGTAACATTGGGAGACGCGTTTCCCCTACCAAGGATAGCAGATATAATATATCAACTAGGGGGATCGCTATATTTCTCAACATTGGATTTAGCAAGGGGCTACCACCAGCTGGCAGTTGATCCCGAGGATAGAGAAAAAACGCACAATTTTCGGACATTACGAATTTAAAAGAATTAGCACAAGTTTCGGACATTACGAATTTAAAAGAATGCCGTTTGGTCTCTCATGAGCACCTGCTACCTTCCAGCGTTTAATGAACCATATACTTACTGGATTACAAGGATTCAAATGTTTCGTCTATTTAGAATTTAGACGATATTGTAATATATGGAAGAACGCTACGGGATCATGACGAAAAACTTCGAGCTGTTTTTAATAGACTCATGGAAAATTATTTGAAACTTCAGCCTGAAAAATACAAATTCTTAAAAAAGGAAGTCGTTTATTTAGGTTATAGTATTACAACAGAAGGCATATTACCAAATCCTGAGAAAACGGAATGTGTGGCAACTCACCCCATTCCAAAAACCAATAAAGAACTGCAATACTTCTTGGGATTGGTAAAATTATTATCGTGCAATTATGCCATTATTAGCGGAAAAAGGAGAACCCCTACCAAATGGCAACAAAAAATAAAAAGTTTCAATGGACAGACATACAACAAAAGGCATTCGAAGACATTAATAAATTACTGACGTCACCACACATTCTGAAATATCCGGACTTTACTTAACCGTTATTGTTAACCACTGACGCTAGCAACCATGCTCTAGGAGCGGTATTATCGCAAGGCGAAGTAGGTAACGACCTTCCAATAGCATATGTTAGCAGGGTACTGAATAAGGCGGAACGAAATTACGCTACTATTGACAAGGAAATGTTAGGAGTTTATTCTACAGTGAAAATTTTTAGATGCATACTTACTAGGACAAGAATTTACAGTCTTTACGGATCATAAACCAGTAATAAAAGTGAATATCGTAAAAAGACCACGAAGGAAAAATTAATAGATGGAAAACACGTTTTATCCGGACTTTACTTAACCGTTATTGTTACCATAATATAAATTAAAAATTTTGTACAAGCCAGGTAAGTTAAACATTAACGCTGATGCACTAAGTCGAATTTCAGCAGATGAAGGGGAAATCGGTAACGAAGCTACTAAAAATACCTACGCTATTACTCGAGCTAGTGGAAGGAAAAAGGAAATCAGAGACGAAGTAACGGAAAAGGAACATAAAGTCGAAATGGCAAGGAAAAAAATAACCAAATTATATAAGTCAGTATCTAAAAAACACCGGAGATATCTGTTAAGGACTCGACATCTTTAATTTATAATTATTAATCTTAATAAATTACTGAATAATTTTCATAAGATAAAAATTTGAAATGAAAGAAAAAACTGAATATTTTAAACGTTATAAATTTATTTTCCAATACTCTACTGAGACAAACTATATGATCGATATGAGATTCCAAAAAATAATAATTAAAAATTACATTTAGAAAAACTATTTAAAATTTTAAGTTGAACGAACTTTCTAAAATATATAACAAAGTACATAAAGTACATAAGCAAATATATAATGTATAATTTATATAAAAAAGCTTTAAATTCACTATGTTCTAAAAATTACTTCAAAATTAAAATGATTCTACTCTAAAATTACTCTACTTTTTCTTAACAAATAACTTTGAATAATGAATAAAAATATAAATAAAATGTACAATGACAACACCACATCGGACATCTGATGAACGACATGTCAAATTATTAACACGTTCAAGATGGTTGCGCTCGTGTTAATTGTGCGCGATGTAAACATTCTCCGGGACATTGGACAATCAATTTATTTGTCCAAATATAAATTCATCGGTTCGGTGTAAATGTAAATCCATCGGTGATATGTGATAATTTCTAAGAGAAAAATTATCAATAAATTGTGAATAAAAATATTGTTTAGCCAACCTAAAATAAAATAAATATATTATTAAAAATGAAATGAAGTGATTTTAATTACTTAACTTTAATCCCATCCAGGGTGTGGTACAATAACAGTTCCAGGTTGTTGTATCTGAAAATAAATGTTTTTATATTCAATATACAAAATATAAAACGCAACATACCTTAGGTGTCCTCAACAACTATTGCATAGTTGAATTTACCAATTGGATCAATTTATTGGAAATTGATGTCCAATGGTAACCAAACCGGCATAACCTGTAAAAAACAATGAAATTTATATATATATGAAAATATTGGATTAGACATATACAATGCCGTAATCCATGGTTTATATATATTAATGGAACCAGAAAAGGCTCCTAAATAATAAATTGTAGAACTTACCTGAATTTATTCTTGATTTTAGCCGAAATTCTGGAAAAACTTCTGCTCGTTTGCGGCTGTCAAACGAGAACTTGTTGATTGCCCTGTGTGCAGAACTTTATGTTCAGACATATACAATCTTACTTACCCAGTAGAATGAAGTGTCGCGAATCCAAAAATCTTATGCAAAACATAAGAAAAGGAGCATAAAACATAAAATTATGCTTTTAAATATGTTATGGAAAACATAATTGGAGTGAATGAAACCGATAGGGTAAGCGAGATAGATATAGAACAACAAATTAACTATATCGATGAAATGTAACGCAGGGATGTACAAATTAGATAAATTATAGCATAATTTAAATCACAAAAATTATAAAATTTAACAGGAGAAAACAATAAAATGTTACAAAACATAACAAATTAAGAACATCTGAAGGCAAATATATCATAAAACCTTGATATAACATGGAAATAAATAAATTAAATAGTTTATGGTAGGTTTACAAGGTAATATGCTATAATTAACGTGCAGCCCTGCAAAAAATGGACCAAAACAAACTATAAAAGACGGCGCAACGAATTAATCATTCTCTTTCGTTATCAGATTTTGGTGAGATTCACATTAAATTAATCAAGGCAAATTTATCAAAATTATTGCAAACAACACATCATCGCAAACAAACATAATTTTGCAACAATACAACAAAATATAACAAGGAGTCAACTACAAACAACATACAACGAAAATCAACGTGAGTATTGTATGGATAAGATCATAAATACACGAAAGTGGAAATTTTATGATTGTTCCTACTTTACTTTGGGAATAATAATTTGTTGTAGAATTATATAAGGTTTTTTTTCTGCCATTTTGGGAATAATTCATATAATTCATTCCTTTGGTTTTTTTCCTCGAATAATTTAGAAATTGGAGCAATTTAAAATTATAATTTGGAAATTATAATTTAGAACATTAAACATAAATAAATAAAATATTTTTTTTTTTTTTAAATATAATAAAATCATATTGATTCTTTTTTTTTATTTTAATATTTGTATATAAATAGAGTAATTTGGTTATATTTGGTCAATACTAAATTGAACAATTTAAATTGCTAACGGGCCATAACATAAAGTAGAATTTTTTTTTTTTTTTTTGTGTCAAACAATTAATTACAATAAAGCAATTGCGTTAACAACAGTATTTGAAACCCCAACTAAAACCACAACTGACAAGTATAAATCGTTTTTTTTTGTTGTTTAAAGTTAAAATTTTACGGATATATTTAAAACAATTTTTTTTATTATCGTGAATTTTATGTACACTACCTTGGTAGTACTTTGATATTATACATAATAAACATATAATTTCATTAAAATTTGGCGCAAATATTAATAAATTTTGATAATCATTTTGAAGTTAGTGTCTTTCGCATTGGTATCGCTTTTGCATCAAACATAAAGGAACACGCGGTTTTGTATACAGTGTCAGTATTGGGTGACAGTTAAATACTTTTGTTGTGCATATTGAATTAAGGTGTACACATAATTAACGCAACTTCAAACGCAATTTTTTTTTATTAAGGTATATATACAATTAACGTAACGTTAACGCATTTTGTAAATTTATATAAATTAATATTTGAATTTGTTTTTAAATTTTTTTTTGTAAATAATTTGGAAATTTAGATAACAATTTGTCAACAATTTGAGTTTTATAAATTAATTATATTAAAGTAATACTGAATTTATTATTATAATTTTATTTTTTTGAGTTTATCAATTTTATTTTAAATTTTAATTTAATTTGTTTAAATTTTTTTATTTAATTAATTTTTTTTTAATAAATTATATACAATTTTTTTTTTCTCGATATTTAATAAATAAATAATTTGATCGTAAGCGAAGCATAGTCTTTTATTTTTAGTTCACGGAGAAGAATTTAATTAACTTTAATTTTATCTAGCTCACCGAACAAATATAATAAATAAATCTTAGTGTTGTGTTATGATTATGATGATCGATGGATGATCATGTTGATTTTCATTTTCCAGTGATATAATTTTTCTCTCGTGTTTGTGGTTATATGAAAGTGTAAAAATAAAAAATGTAATAAAAAATTTATATATTTTTTTTTATTTTTTTATTTTTATTTATTTACTTGCTTAGATCAAACAATTTTTTTACAAAAATTACAGGTTTATAAAAATAGAAAAATGTAGAAAAATGTATATAATTACAAATTAACAAATTTCAAAATAAAATTAATAATAATAATAAAAAATCAACAAATTAACAATACAATATAATTATAAGTATTAAAAATTATGATTTGAGGGAAACAAGGGTTATAAGTCTTATCCTATGTTCATAAGGTGGAAGGTGGAGGGGATTATTCCATTGGAAGTGACGAAGAGCAAATCTAATAAACTTCTTTTGGACCGATTCAATTCGATTTATGTGAATATCGAAATGAGGATTCCAAACTACACACGCGTATTCCAAAGTAGGACGCACTAAACTAACGAAAAGGGATTTTAGTACATATGGATCCGAGAATTCTTTCGACCATCTTTTTACGAAACCAAGCATAGAATTAGCCTTATTAATAATGTAATTATGGTGCATATTGAAATTAAGTTTGGGGTCAAGGAAGATGCCAAGATATTTGAAGATATTGACTTTCTTAATAGTTTCCGCATTAAGAAAAATGGATAGGTGAACGCAAACGAGAAAAAGTCATGAGGGCGCATTTATCAACATTTAATTTAAGAAAGTTCTTTTTGCACCAAATGAAAAAACGAGAAAGATCGTCCTGAAGTGCACAACAGTCATCTAGGGATGTGATTTTTCTAAATATTTTCATGTCATCAGCATATATCCTAATATTGCTGTTTTTGATTATAGAAATTACATCATTGATGGCAATGAGAAATAATAGCGGGCCAAGATGGCTGCCTTGAGGGACACCAGAGTTTGCAGTGAAGTAGTTGGATAAAACCGATATGAATAAAATAGAATACTTTATATTGGAGAGATATGAACTAATCCAACGAATAAAGTAAGGAGGGAAACCAAGCGCTTGAAGTTTAAAGATAATAATATTGTGTGGAACGAGATCGAAAGCCTTACTGAAGTCATTAAAAATAACATCAGATTGGTAACCTTCTTCTATATTATTAATTAAAATAGAAACTGTTTCTAGTAAATTAGTTACTGTAGACCTATTCCTCATGAAGCCATGTTGTTTAGAGGTTAAAAAGATTCTACAGTGATCATATATCTGATCATAAATTACTAATTCGAAAAGTTTTGGTATACTGGAAAGGTTAGCAATGGGGCGATAATTGGTAATGTCTATTTTGGAGTCTTTTTTATGTACTGGTTTAATGTAGGACAATTTCCATATTTCAGGGAAAATACCAGTGTTTAGGGAAAGTTAAATAGGATAGAGAGAGGAAAGGAGAGAGAAGAAGAACATTTCATAAGAATTATTTCTGGGATACCATCAGGGCCTGGTGCATTATTATCACTTAATTTATTTGGATACTCAAGAATGTCCTGGTCACTAAAATTAATTTCAGTCATCGATGTCTGAAATAATGTTCATCTATAACACATTCCGTGTTAGAATATGTTTCGGAGAAGTAAGACCGGAAAAAATCGGAAATAGTAGACGAATCATTGCTTTGATTTCCGTTGAAACTCATAAACTCCGGAAATTTATCACATTTTCTTTTGGAATTTACAAAATTCCAAAAGGATTTGGGATTAGTTTTAAGTTCACAGGCTGTCTTTCGGATGTAAGAATCGTACTGATTTTGTAGTTGTACTTTAAATTCTTCAAAGCTAGATACAAATTTAAGATAATCATCATTAGATTTTGATTTAAGATATTTTTTCCACGCTTTATTCTTTAGGTTCTTTAGTTTTTTAAGATTTTTATTGTACCAAGGGTGAGTAGAGTTAGATGGTTTTTTAACACGTTTAGGGATGTGTAATTCAAAACCGGAGTAGATGATTTCGTAAAATTTTGAAATCCAATAATTGAAGTCTGATGACTGGAATAAGTTAAGGCCCACAAAATCTGCGTTCTTGAAATCAAAAAAGATAGGATTAGAGATTGGTGCAGCTGAGGGAATAAGGCAACTATAAGTGAAAAAAATTGGTGGGTGAAAAAGATCAATTTTTGATAGTACCGATTCAGGCTCTGAAATTGTTGTGTTGTACCAATCTGTGGTGAAAATTAAATCGAATTATTTGGATTGATGATTTTTCATGTCCGAAAGTTGTTGAAGAGAAATACTATTAAGCACGTCATAAAATAGACACTCCGTATGGTTAACTAAGTTGTTGGGGACTAAGTAGGGCTCTTCATCGTGATGAAGCCAATCAATATTAGGAAGATTGAAATCCCCACACAAGATGGTCTCATCCCGTGGATTCAGTTCGGATGAAATTTGATCTATAATTAAGGAAAGCTCAGAATAGGCATCGTGACTCGAGTTTGGTGGGATGTAGGCACAAATAACAACTAAGTTTTTAACAGAAAGATGTATTTTTACAGCTATGACATCAATGTTATGATCAGACACCCCTGGTAATGGAATTTCAACTGCATTCAAAGCATTTTTTACAGCAATTAAGACACCGCCCCCTTTAGGAGGAGGAAAGCTAGAATGTAGATTGTGATTATACCTATCCTCTCTAAAAACAGAAAAACTACCATCAAAAAGCTCCAAAGAATTGATTGCGTCATGCAACCACGTCTCAGTTAATAAGTAAACATCACAGTTCAGAATGTTAGAGTTCTGGTAAACAGTGGAAGTTTTGGTGCGAAGACCTATGACATTTTGATAGTAAAAGGATAGAATCAGAGAATTATTAGAAGAAATAGAGTTTACTACAGGTTGAGCAGTGTTCAGAGGAATGTTTATTAAATTGGATTTATTTGAGCCACGCTGACTTGGGGGACGAAAAAGCTCTCGGACCTCATTGGATTTTCTATTCAGGAAGTTATCACTCTTGGTGATGAGATGAGAACGGTATGTATCCAAATCTTTTTGGGCATTAATTTCACTAACACCATTTTCAGATTGATAACGGAAATAAAGATTCTTAAGTACTGAGTAATCAATTGGTAGGCCCTTTATAGACACCTCGAGGCTTGTTTTAGTTTTAGCATCAATACAAACAGAGTCACTAGCATCATGAAGATATGCTAGGTAGAGCCTAATATTGCTATAAGTTTTATCTTCACTTAGGCGAGATATTAAATAACGGCTCCGACGAGAATTTTTGTGTGGTTTTTACATTTGGAGATATGAGCGGGTCTATGTATGATGGAAGGGGCGAACTAGATGTAGTATTAGAAGGTGGGGAGTCTGATTGGTTCCCGGGAACCGGGTTAAAAAGCGGTGCTTCGTTATTGACGGAGACCACAGGTGATGCATTAGAAGTTGATGGTACAGATATTATGTAAGAAGGTTTTAATGTTGGACCTTGAACGAAATTAACAGTGGATTTTGGGGGTTGTGTTGGCGTTGCAGGAGCTGAAGTGGTGTTAGGCAACGAATTCAAGAGAATAGTGGGTAACGGATTAGAGTTATTTGTAGAGGAAGTAGGTAATGGAGAGTCTAAATTTATTAATCTAGGATTGTTGACAATTCTTAAAGACGTAGAATTAGAATTGGATTTAGAAACATTAATATTAATGTTAGTTTTAGTTTTATTAATTTCATAATTTTTCTTCATCATAACTGCTTCGGGGATGAACTTAGGACTTCTTATGATCCATCTGCTCATAGTAAAGCTGTACCATCTGAACGAATCTTTTTCATGAGACAAGAACAGCCACTCTAAATTGGCAGGCATAATAAATTTAAAAGACTTACTATTTTTGTTTTTGTTGGGTAGTTCAATGCAATTACAGTCGGTGATGCAGAATTTTTCCCTAAATATTTTAAGTATCCAATCCGGGTTGGCGTGTACAGGTGCACCTTTTATAGAGTACATGCAGTAGACATTTGAATTTGGTTTATTATTCTTATTATTCTTATTTTTATTTTTATTTTTTTATTTTTATTTTTATTTTTTATTTTTATTTTTATTTTGATTTTTATCATTATTATTACTATTTTTATTATTATTATTATTATTAATATTATTACTATTATTACTATTATTATTATTATTATTATTACCATTATTAATATTATTATTATCATTATTATCAGTGCTTTTTTTTGAAAAAAATATTTACAGGAACGCTATATTATTTTTAATTCTATAGAAGGAAAACTGATACAGAAACTGAATTTAATTTATTGAATAATTATCATTTATTATACGAAAAAATAATTTTAAAATTACAAGTTTTTCCATAAAATTGCCATGTTTTCATCATAATCCTTTTCACGATTTCTTTTTTTGCTGTTTGTGTCCATTGCTGAATGATGACCTCGAATTAGCCATGATTTGACATATTTTTCCGGGTTGAAAAGTCTCAAAGGCGGACCAATCATTCTTATAAAGAGTAATGATGCTGTTGTAGATGTTAACAGCGATGATCTGGTTGGAGTTATGATTAGATTCATCTGCGAAAATCGTCTCTCACATTCTCGCTTGTAGAAATTGGAACAACATCTAAAATATTTACCAATGGGAGGAGTGACGAAGGTATCTGTTTTTCTTCCAAATATTCACGGAAACCTCTGGTAATCTGTCTCTCCTTTAAACCAAATCTTTTGCTCAGAATTTAAATTTCAGTTTCACCGTACGTTATGTTTTTTTGTATGTCATTGGGCCATTTTGTGGATACAGTACTTTAGAATATTGTGGTAATTCTATGTCTTCTGCTGATAATAGTCTCTTTTCTATTGATTGTTTCAAATGTTTATAAAATGCACTCGGACTTATAGTTTCTGTTTCATATCTACCAAATTTGTTCGTTTTGTTAATAGAAACATTTTTAAATTTCAAACTATCAACTGCACTAACAGCATTTTTATAATAAGTTCCAGGGCTAGTAATTCTTTCTTCAAAAAATTGAGTTTGCAATTTTATCTTTTGATGTGCTGTATATAAATTTATATTACGTGATTGTAGTTCAAGCGACAATTCGGATAGTCCCTGTAATGCATCGCACATCAATGCAAGATCCAGAATGAATCCAGACGAAGTAATTTTAAGAAGCAGTACAGAATACATACTTTTATCCTTTGCATCTCTCTGATTATCCGATTGCGCCTTTGTAAAGTGTTTCACCAAAACTTCATAATTTTCCCATACCGCATAAACTGATCTGAAGCTTGAAGCTACCCACCGAGAACTTAAATTTCGTCAAATTTTTAATATTTGAACCTCAAGTTCGGTTGCACAAATACTAAGTTCTCGTGAATTTTTTGGTGACGCGTGATATATAACATATAGTTTATCCATAAAAGATTTGAACCTATTAATGCTCGAAACAGATTTAACCGCATCTGCAACAGAAAGTTCTAATCGGTGGTTAGCGCAGTGCCATATCAAAATAGACGGGAACATATTCTTTAGTAAAGTGCTAACCCCACTACGCCTACCAAGCATTACTGCAGCACCATCGCAAGCAAATGCTACCAAATTCTTTTTTAAATAATCTTGTGTAAATCCAAAGATTTTGGATTAAAGAACTAAAAATTCCTGTAGCGATAACATCGGTAAGTTCAATTAAATTTATAAATAAATTTACAGGTTTTCTTGTTACATCAATATTTTCGTTATTTGGAATAAACACACGAAAATATATAATTAAAGTAGAGGATTGGCTTAGCGTAGTGCTTTCATCAACCAACATAGCAAATTTTAAGTCCTTATCAATTGGCAACTATTGCTGTTTTCATCTATTTGCTAATGTGTTTTATTATATTTATGCACGCATTTGTAGAATGAAGTATGTGCCCCATGTCTATTCCATTTAACTCCTGTAAATCTATTTCTGTTTCAAAATCATTAGATGCTTGATTTTTTTTAGCTATTTTATAAGCAGTTCGAAATATTTTTTCAGTAGTATCGGTTTGATGAGCAATCGCCTTAAAATAAACATTTTCCAATAACTTCTTTTTTGATTCATTTTGAATTTTAATTATAGCTTTATGAGATGCACTTTCTTTATGTTCATATATTTTTTTTCTTAAAGAAGATAATTGTCGCTGTCTAGTTTCTCCATTCGGAATTACAGTTATTGTTGTCCATTCTTTCGAAATTTTCATTCCAACATTTTGCTCGATTCCAAGTGCTCCTATTTCTCGACAGATTGAACAGCCCAATTTTTTGTTCTCTGTAAAAAGGTTTGTTCTCTGTAATTAGCCAGTCATATTTCAAACAAAATTCGATTTTTTGATCCATATTCCAGCAGTCAGGATAATCACTTATAATATCGTCATTGGTACTTTTATTTAATTCAGCAGCAATTTCTGTTGATTGTGATTGTACATTAATAGTAATAGGCGAATTAGGCGTTGGAACATTGCAAGAAACTTTCGATGCGTTACCTATCTCGCCTCCTTTGACTTTTTTTGGTAGGGTACTAAAATTTATTCTTTTCATATTCTTGGGATATATTTAAAAACTATATTATAAGTTACACTTTGAAAAATAAATTTAAATTCTTAACTTCCTGAAATCTTCACAGTAACGTAGAATAATAGCAATCGTAAAATAACTAAACAAAAAATCCCTAGCAAAAAAATAGCAACCAAAAAATAGCAATCGCAAACCTAGTCATGGCAATCTATGATTTACAATTTTTATTAGATAAAAATTATCGTTAATTACGAATTTTTCTCATGAGAAAAATAACTACAATCTTTTAAATCTAATAAAAATTGATTTTTAATTTTTTATTTAATTTATATTGAGCTCCGGTACAAAAAAAGCGGCGATTATTATTATAATTATTAATTTTAGTATTATTATTATTTTTTTTTCGTCATTTTTCGTTTTATTTTTATTTTTATTTTGTTATTATTATTATTATTGTTATTGTTATTGTTATCATTATTTTAACATTATTATTAGAAATAGGTTTAGAGTTGACATCACTTAATCCTTCCATTAATGAAGTAGCTGGTAGGTCAACGTCGTTCGGTTCAACATTAACAGGTGATGACTTAATATGGTGAGAAAATTGCTCCATATAATGATTAATTTTATTATTAATGGTTGAGATGGATAGTTTTAAGCTATTTATTTCACCAGTTATATGAGCTAGATGGTCGTTAAATAGGTTCGTAATTCCATTGTCAGTCGCATTAAAAATAGCGCTGATAATATTATCATTGTTCGTAGTAATTTTATTACCCAAAAATTCCAGTTTAGACATTATTGCTTCATTACTAAGAAAAAAAAAATATGAACATAAAGAAAGTGCATCTCATAAAGCTATAATTAAAATTCAAAATGAATCAAAAAAGAAGTTATTGGAAAATGATTTATTATAAGTTTTTTCCATAAGTATTTTGAATTCTGATATTAAATTCAAAGAAGAGGTATCAATAGATTTGGTGATGCCTGGAAGTAAGTCATCATTTAATTTATTAGAAATATTGTCGAAAGTTCTGGCCATTTCGATGAAATTACGATTATTTGAATCTATTGTAGACTGCTGCCTAAATATTATGTCTTTATTCGCACAATATATGCTTGATATTTTATATGATAAATTATCGTATAAATTTCTAAAGAGATGCTCAGTATTTTGGCAATCGGAGATTACCATTTTGAATGAGTTATCATAAGAAATGCAGGCAAATACAGATTACCATTTTGAATGAGTTATCATAAGAAATGCAGGCGTACATATCACATTTTGTATCCATGATTATTACTAGTATTAAATATAAAAATTCACAAAGTAATTTTTACGAATTGATAAAATATTAAAGTCACTAGGTTAAACCAAAGAATTCCAAAAGGTGAATAGTCTGAATTGAAATGGATTTAAATTTCAATAATTTTACAAATTTATTATTCGTTTATATTGCACAAAAAAAAAAAAGTTTATTTTATTTTATTTATACGAGTTATAAAAATATTAAAAGTCCAAAGAATTCAGAAAAGTTAATAGACTTGAATTGCACTAGTTTTAAATTGCAATAATTTCACAAATATTTATTAGCTCGATATATTAAAATACACCTGTTCATTATTAGTATATGCAATATCAAGTTGCAATATGATATAATTAGCACGAGATATTCATATAAAATATTCATATAAAAATTATTACGCGTGGTCAAAAATTCAACAGCAACAAAATAAAGCACAATAATAATAAATTATTGAGCGATTAAAAAGCACGTCCGAACAGGTTGAAAGCTAATTTATAACTTGTATATATATACATATACATATATATATATACGCGACACAATTAATTATAATTTTGTGAAATGTGATTGATAAATTAAAAGTTCATGTTTGTTATTGTTTTTTTTTTACTATTACAATAACAAAATACGATAATAATGTTTCTGTTCTTTGTGTAATAATTCTAAATTCAGTAAAAATATAAAGTTCATTCATTAAAAAATTATCACGGATTAAGCAATTATGTTATAATAATAGTATTATTTGTTTTTTTGTTTTTCTTTTAAATTAATGCTAACGAATAATATAATTTTTTATCACATATGAGTTCATTATAATTTTTTTTATTATTGTTATATAATATATATTTACAAATATTTAATTTTGAGATAAATATTGATTTTGATTACTATTAAAAATTTAATGTGTTTATTGTTTATTATTATTGTGATTGTTCTTCATAATTGTCTTTCTTGGCAGTAAGCATATTTTTTTATTGATCCTTTAAAAGTACTTTTCGCGGTTTAAATCATCCTTACCTGGATGCGCTGTTCTTATATGCGTATCACGCAGCAGTAATTTAGTTAGATAGCTATTTCGTGGAATTATTATCGGATGTTTTTTATCCTATTCAAGATTTGAATTTTGTAATCGACCTCCAACATGAAGGATTTTATTATTGTCTAGAAATGGATTTAAATTAAAAATCGGCGCAGGGAAATAAGGCCCATGGAAATAAGGCCCACAAAAAGAAATGTAATAAGGCCCAAAAAATGTGGGCCTTATTTCATAATGAAATAAAGCCCAAAAACAAAAAATGAAATATCGCCCAAAAGAAATGAAATATCGCCCAATTTAAACATCTAAATTCATCGGTTCGGTGTATATTGATTTTGATTACTAATAAACACATTTGTCCTAGAAGTATTAGTTCGTTGCGATATATAATGAAATTAGTTTCGTTTGTAGCAACTGTAATTATTTAAAATTAATTTTAATTGATAAATTATAATTAAGTTTTGAAATTTAGTTGCATTGTAACTTTAATGAGGGTATTAACCATGGTAATATGCTTCTTCTTCTGTTTTATTTTCCATTAATATGTATATAGAAAAACGGATAGACCTAAAAATAGAAAAAAAAATTTAATATGATACATGTAAGTGTTAAAATGAAAATTAGACAAACAACATTTAGGGGGTACGCGGGCGTGCACCGCCCCGGCCGCGGTCTTGCGGCTACAAACGAATTAGTTTCGTTTGTTGCTACAAACTAAACTAATTTCATTGTTATTATTAGCATAGTAACTTCTTCAATAGAAATTATTAGTTGTATAACAATTTAATTTGTAATTATTGCCTTTTTAAGCATCTCGGGCGATAATTCTCACGTAGTAGGGTATTATTGCCGAATGTGAGTTATGGCTCACCGAAAACAATTCGGGCCTTAATACTCACCCTCGTAATATTTATTTTTTAATATATGAATAAAAATTTTGATTTATTTTTAATTATTTTAAATTCTTTATTTATTAATCAAGATTAATAAAGAGAAATTATGTACAATAAAAAAAAATATATTCTATAATTTGTTATATAATAAGAAAAAAATATTTTTTGTCAATATTAATATTATTATTATTATTTTTAATTTATTTATATACATTTATTATGTATATGTATATATAAAAAAAAAATAATGTAAATAAAAAAAAGTTTTTTAAAAATACTTTCCCTTAAAGAAATATTCAACTAAAAAGTAATAAACAAGCAAATAATACCACATCAATGTACTTTCCCGTTGAGTTTTAGCCACTGTTTTTATTTTACACTTTTTAGTCGGTCAAATATTTATTTATTTGACCGACTAAAAATATTTAAATACTTTGACAACTTGGGAATTCCACATGTGGCCGATGTTTTGGGCCTTCCATGGCCCCCGGTGCCCTACATGTTTTTTTGTATAATTGGCTCCACATGACCCAGGGTACTGCTCGGACTACTCTTCAAGGCCTTTCATTTGATGCCCCACATGATTTTTTTTATGATGGGCCCCCACATGACACTTTTGGGCGATGTATTCTTCAATACCTTTTATGTGATACCTCTCATGTCTTTTTGAATTATGGGTCCCACAAGACCCAGAGTACCTCTCGGAGTACTCAACAAGATGTCCTCTTCAAGACCTTTCATTTGATACCCAACATGATTTTTTGTATGATAGGGCCCCACATTACCCCGTTTTGAGCCCGAGATGACTCAAGGCGCCTCCGGAATACTGCCCATTGAGATGTACTGTCGGAGACCTTTCATTTGATTCCCCACATGATTTTTGTATAATGGGGCCCAACATTGCTCCCGTTTTAACCCCTACATGACCCAGGCCGCCCTCAGACTAAAGCTTAATGAGATGTACTCGTCAAGACCTTTCATTTGATACCCCACGTGTTTCTTTGTATTATGGACCCCACATTGCCCCCATTCTGGGCCTGGCCTGACCCACGGCGCCCACCGGACTACCGCTCAATGAGATGTATTCGTCAAGACCTTTCATTTGATACCCCACATGATTTTTTGTATTATGGGGCCCCACATTGTCCCGATTTGCGCCCGACATGACCCACGGCGCCCGCGGACCACCGTCCAATGAGATGAACTCGTCAAGACCTCGTCAGTCATGACCCACGGCGGCCCCGGACTACCGCTCAATGAGATGTACTCTTCAAGACCTTTCATTTGATACCCATGTTTTATTGTATTATGGACCCCACATTGCCCCCGTTCTGGACCTGACATGAACCACGGCGCCCCCGGACTACCGCTCAATGAGATGTACTCGTCAAGACCTTTCATTTGATACCCCACATGATTTTTTGTATTATGGAGCCCAACATTGCCCCCGTTTTGGACCCGACATGACCCACGGCGCCCCCCGGACTACCGCTCAATGAGATGTATTCGTCAAGACCTTTCATTTGATACCCCACATGATTTTTTGTATTATGGGGCCCCACATTGTCCCGATTTGCGCCCGACATGACCCACGGCGCCCGTGGACCACCGCTCAATGAGATGTACTCGTCAAGTCCTTTCATTTGATACCCCACATGATTTTTTGTATTATGGAGCCCAACATTACCCCCGTTTTGGGCGACATGACCCACGGCGCCCCCCGAACTACCGCTCAATGAGATGTACTCGTCAAGACCTTTCATTTGATACCCCCACGGCGCCCCCCGGACCACCGTCCAATGAGATGTACTCGTCAAGACCTTTAATTTGATACCCCACATGGTTTTTTTGGTACATTCAAAAATTAAACAGCCCACCGCGCCCCCTTCCCTCTAATTCGCCCCAAATTTATATGGTACCAAGCCATTGATGGCACGAGCTCCACTTCCAAATTTGAGCTCAATCGGTCAAGCCGTTTAAGAGTTATGGCCAGGTGAGGAGATATATATATATATATAAATAAATATACCGACATATATACTGGAAGTGTGAATTCATAAAAGGGAAAGTAAAAAAATTCCAAAATTTTATAAATTATGAATAAATACTCATAATATCTTCCACTATGGACCTGCACATTAAACATAACATGGTGCCGTTGTTTCTCCTGTTGTATCCTTCTTTAATTTTGTCGTGGCACTCTAAACATGTAGGGAATACCTTTATCTAAAGTATAATTTTCTAGCCTGACTCCACGGCTAGCCTACCTTAAATGTTATTTTATATGTTAATTAAAACACTGTTTTTGTCCATTAGAATTAACATTATTTATTTAACTTAATATTTATTACTTTAATTTATTTAAATTATCGGTCATTTATTTATTTAATTTATTTTAATTTATTAATCAAAATTATTCAATTATTATTTAATTGTTACTTATTTAATATTTATTAAAAAGATTAAAGAAAAGGTTATTTTCTATATCATATAAATTTGATTTATATTACTGTGTGATAAAATAAAATTTTTTTTATACTTTTACTAAATTCAAATTCCGGTTTTACGTTTTCGCACGCACAACTAATCAAATTAACAGATCGAAATCGATTGCTCGATTATCAGAATAATTAATATCAAGATGCTCAATTAATTTAATCGCTATATTGTTATAGATTATAGATAATTTAATTGGTCGTCATAATCGTACGACTTTACTGTTTCATACTTTATTTGTAATTTTATAAAAAGAGAAAATTAAACATTATAATTTTGCATTTTTATTTGATAGTGTGCGTAGCGTCACTACATCACCCTCCTCCGAGTGGAACGTCATACGTTAAAGAGTTATTTCTCGAAAACAATTTTCTGTTTTTTATTGAAAATTTTATCATTATTAACCTCGGCAATACCATAAGCCGGTTTCAGCCTATCAATGGATATCGAACTTTCTTTATTTTTAATCGACAGTACGTAGAATTTACGTAATCGACGAATTATTTGATATGGCCCGTCATATGTAGGTGATAATGAAGGTTTTATTTTATCATTACGAACGAATACATATTCGCAAGAATTTAAATCTTTTGGAATGAAAATGTTATTTTGTTCCGTTTTCCGCGTTGGAGTTGGAATTAAATTTTTCATGACGTCGCGAAGTTTGGTGATCAGCGAGTTATGCTCGATACAATTGTCTTTGGAAGCGACAAAAAATTCACCGGGTAATTTTAAAGTGTCCGTACACTAATTCAGCTGGCGAACATTGTATATCTTCTTTTACCGCGGCCCGTATACCAAGAAGAATAATCGGTAGTTCTATCGACCAGTTTTGTGAATTATTTCTCGCTTTTAAAGTGTCTTTGAGTTGTCGGTGGAAACGTTCAACTAAACCGTTCGACTGCGGATGATACGGAGTTGTTCGCGTACGTATCACGCCTAACAATTTAGTTAACTCATGGAACAATTTAGATTCAAATTGTGCACCTTGATCGGTTGTTATCGTTGCGGGAATTCCGAATCTCGATATGTAATTCGTTACGAACGAATTCGCAACTGTAACAGCAGTAATATCAGTAATAGCGTATGCCTCTGGCCATCTTGTGAAACGATCGACAATGGTTAAAATGTATGAATTTCCATTGGAAACTGGAAATGGTCCTACCAGATCCATATGGATATGTTCGAATCGTTCTGTTGGAACATTAAAAGTTCCGTGTTGTGATTTTGTATGACGTAAAATCTTGGACTTTTGACAAGAAATGCAATTCTTGGTCCAAAGATTTGTGTCACGATTTCTATTTGGCCAAAAATATCTGGATGCAATCAATTTTCTGGTTGCACGAATTCCAGGATGCGCCAAATTGTGTAAAGCATTGAAAACAGAACGACGTAAATAACTAGGAACATACGGTCGGTTATTCGTTGTCGAAGTTTCACAAAATAGTTCTAGATCCGGCAATTTAATATTTTCAAGCTCCCAGGTTGATTTTGATTTATTTGATAAATCGATCAGTTCCTGGTCAGGTTTTTGTGCTTGCGCGATCGTTTTCAAATTTAAAGAATCTATATCTACGACAGCAATTTCTGAAAAACGCGACAGGCTATCAGCGACTACATTGTCTTTTCCGGCAATATGCCGAATGTCGGTCGTAAATTGGGCAATATAATCGAGATGTCGTGTTTGCCGAGGATTTCTTTCGGTTTTCGAACAAATAGCGTTAACTAACGGTTTATGGTCCGTAAAAATCGTAAATTCACGACCTTCAACCGAGTATCGAAAATGTTTGATCGACATGTAGATCGCAAGCAATTCTCGATCAAAAGCGGAATATTTTTTCTCGGCTTGTGACAATTTTCTTGAGAAAAATGCAAGAGGTTGCCAGCCTTGTTTTGTAGGTTGTTGTAAAACCGCACCTAATGCAATATCTGAAGCATCTGTTACGATTACGTATTTTGCATTCAGATGTGGGTGCGCTAGCATTGTAGCGTCGGCTAAAGCGTTTTTTACATTTTGAAAAGGAACATTTAATTCCTCTGGCCATAATAATTTTTTGTTTTTAGATTTATTCTTTGATATTTCCGTCAAAAAATTATAAATTGGAGTTAATAATTCAGCTAGTTTCGGAATGAATCGGTAGTAGTAATTCACCATTCCGATAAACCGTTGAATTTGCTTGATAGAATTTGGTGTCGGAAATTCTTTAATAACCGCTACACGCTCTTCGGAAGGCGAAATACCTTCAGCGGTAATGCGGTGGCTCAAAAAATTGAGTTCAGTAACACCAAATACACATTTAGATGGATTGAGTGTAATTCCGTATTCCGATAAACGTTTAAATAATTTACGAAGATGTTCTTTATGTGTTTGTGGATCAGGTGATGAAATTAAAATATCGTCGATATAGACGAAAACAAAATCTAACCCACGTCAAACTTCGTTCATGAAACGTTGAAATGATTGAGCAGCATTGCGCAATCCGAAAGGCATACGTCTGAACTCGAAAAGTCCAAACGGTGTCATGATTGCCGTTTTGTGAATGTCGGATTCTGCAACTGGAATTAAATGATATGCCCGTATTAAATCAAGTTTTGAAAATTTTTTCGCGCCATTTAAATGCATCGCAAAGTTTTGAATGTGTGGAATGGGATAGCGGTCAGGGATCGTAGCGGCGTTCAACCGCCGGTAGTCTCCACATGGACTCCAATCCGTATTATTTCTCTTGCGTACCATGTGTAACGAGGATGATACCGGAGAAGACGATGGTTGACATATTCCCATTTCATTCATAAGATCGAACTCTTTTTTCGCGGCGTCATGTCTAGCGGGATCTAAACGACGGGGTTTCGAAAAGGGAAGTTGATCTTTAGTACATATGCGGTGAACCACTGAGTGTTTAACCTCTTTAAAAAACTATATCATTTGAATTATCACGGACGAAAAGGCGGCTATTAAATTTTGTTGCACCACTAGCCGCGATATGTAGTGTACCAATTAGTTTGGGTTATTCTTATCTGATTTTGTAGGACACCGACATTTAGTCGCCTTATCCCCGAAACGTCTATGATACCAACACAACGTTTGCGTGGTGGATGAAGTAGAAGTAGATCGTGGTCTGCTGTTTCGACTCGAGCTGCGTCGTCTATATGGACTTCGCTCTCGCCTATGTCTATGAGATACATCAAGTTTCGCAATCATGGCTTCGATTCTAGACAAACGCGCGTCAAAATCTGATTCACCGAAATTACGCCTTGCGGAATCGTTAACGTTCGTGTTTGTTCCGGCGATTGCGAACACAGTTGCATTTTGTTGCGCTTCATAGATTTTATCAGCTACTTCGGCTAGTTCGTTAAGTGGCTTGTCGCCAACTGCCACTAGTGCGACGTGAATTAGTTGTGGCAATTTCCGAAGCCATAAATTTTTGATAATAGAATCATTGAACATTTGACCTGCCATTTGCCGCATTGAACGAAGTAATTCAGATGGGCTTCTGTCACCGATATCCGTCTTCGCGATTAACGTTTCTAATCGTTTAGTTTCCGAAATGGAATGTCGTTTAATTAAGGCGGATTTAACACCTTTATAACGTTCTGTGACAGGCGGATCGGATAATATGTCAATAATAGAATCACATGATTCTGGAGGTAAAGCAGCTATTGTTAGACAATATTTTGTATCCTCGTTTGTGATTCTGTACGCCTGAAATTGTGCCTCGGCCTGAACAAACCAGGTTGCTGGGTTTTGTGGCCAAAACGGTGGCAATCGGACGCGTACCGAATCTATTTTACCTTCATCACTTATCGTTACCTTCACTTATTTCACTTATCGTTCACTTATTTGATCCGTCTGTTGCCGGGTTTATTTTCGAAGTATCACCGTCCATATTCTCGATAATCGTAACAAAAAAACGATAAAATTTGAAAACAAATAACAGAATAGTGTGACGTAATATAATGACGGCAGTATCAAAATAATATTAATTTTTTTAGCAAAAATTATAAAATTAATATTGACTAAAAAAAACTTCAATTTTTCAATGCAAAATCACAAATTGTATATTTTTGTCCAAAATTAAAATTTGTATGTAATTTGTGGACGACCCCCAAAATATTTTTAGAGTGATGAAAAAAAATTTGGAATGAGCGGAGAAAAAATTTTTGAGTGAGTGGAAAAATAAACTGAGCAAAATGACTGATGCGAATTATGTATGTGCGTGTGTTTGTGTATGAAAACGAAATTAATAATAAAAAAATGTTAGCGTACTATACAAAAGTTAAATGAATTTATTTTCAGCTTTTTGTGTATATAAAAACTTTGTATATATGAAATAATTATTGTATATAAAAATTTTGCGTTATTTTCACAAAACCAAATGTTTTTTTTTTAGGTAATAATCAAAAATGAATACCATATATATTTTTGTATGATAATCAAATTCGTATGCACAAAAATATATATGGTATATTTATATGATATAAAAATAGAATATATAATAATGACGTAATTAATGACGTATATTCAATAATTTAAATATGTACTAATAATGTACCAATCGTTTTTTTTTATAAATATAATAATAAAATTTATGAATTTTATATTTTAATAACAATAATTAAGGAAATTGTAATATTTTATTGATGTTATATATAAATAATTTTTCAAAATTTTCATAAGGAAAAATTTTGATTTGGTACTGTTAATATAAATAATATGGAATTACGTATGTAATTAAAAATTTATAAAATTTTAACGATCTTATTACAAAATTCGTGTAATACAAATTTACTATTCTAAATATATTATTTTATATTAACTTCTTGTAAATTAATTTAGCAAAAATTATATGATTTGTAAAAATTTTAAATAATTTATTATTCGTAGCAATACGATATATAGAAATTTTTATTATTTTTAATAATTGTTATAAATTTGTATCACAAAAATAAAATATGTAATGTATTAAAATTTATATGTAAAATTTTTTATCAAAATGTTACTTGGTAATATTTTTTAATTATGATGAAAACGGATGAAATTGTTGCACAATGATGTCTGATGATCTAATCGTTCTAAAGATGATGATGACGTTGATAGTGATGATCGTGATAATAAAGATGATACTGTTGATGACGTTGATATAAATGTTGAATTTGATGATGTTGTGTAATCAACTAATATAATATTTGTTGAAAATTTTTCAACGTTGTGAATTCCCTTTTTTTGTTCTATATTTATAGCAGTTATCGAAAACACTAATTTAGTTTAAATGTTTTTTATATAAAAAAATAACTGAATTTAGTTTAATATTCTTTTTTGTATAACTGCGATCACGTTATAATTTACTGTACGTTTAACAGTTTTTATAATTTTAAACAGATTTTTCATCTATTACAGTTTTTTTATGATAAAATGAACTGATTTTTTTATTACAAATTTTATATTGTACAATGATTTATTTTTAACAAAATGTACTTAATTGATTTGTTAAATGTACTTAATTGATTTGCACTTTTAGTTCACAAAATAATTAAGTTTCACCAATTGTATTTTTATATGTGTTTTTTTATTTTAACAAAAAACATACGATTTTAAAACGATTCGGGGTCACCAATTGTAGGGAATACCTTTATCTAAAGTATAATTTTCTAGCCTGACTCCACGGCTAGCCTACCTTAAATGTTATTTTATATGTTAATTAAAACACTGTTTTTGTCCATTAGAATTAACATTATTTATTTAACTTAATATTTATTACTTTAATTTATTTAAATTATCGGTCATTTATTTATTTAATTTATTTTAATTTATTAATCAAAATTATTCAATTATTATTTAATTGTTACTTATGTAATATTTATTAAAAAGATTAAAGAAAAGGTTATTTTCTATATCATATAAATTTGATTTATATTACTGTGTGATAAAATAAAATTTTTTTTATACTTTTACTAAATTCAAATTCCGGTTTTACGTTTTCGCACGCACAACTAAATTAACAGATCGAAATCGATTGCTCGATTATCAGAATAATTAATATCAAGATGCTCAATTAATTTAATCGCTCTATTGTTATAGATTATAGATAATTTAATTGGTCGTCATAATCGTACGACTTTACTGTTTAATACTTTATTTGTAATTTTATAAAAAGAGAAAATTAAACATTATAATTTTGCATTTTTATTTGATAGTGTGCGTAGCGTCACTACAAACATAGCTGGAAATGTTTACATGGCAGGAATGCAATTGTCCTTGGGTTTTCCATGCAAACTGTACATACAACTTTTGTACTACTTTGAGTAGCACCATCACCATCATCATCATCATCATGATCGGTTGAAGAAGCGATTTCATTACTGTAATTATCATCCTCTTCTTTTGAACAACTATCACCACCATTAATATTATCTAGTGCTAATTGAGTATTACTAAATATATTATAAATAAAATTACAAAGAAATAAATAAAATTACAAATGTTTATGTAGTTATTGTACAAATTAACCACAGCGCGGCGGTGCCCCAAGTCGCGGTGCGCCCGGTCTCGTGTTCAGCCGGAACGCGCGGCGACGCGCCTTACCCGCGGCTACGGGCCTTACCCGCGGCGACGCGCCTTACCCGCGGCGGCGCCGGGAGTTATATTATAAAAACCGGGAATTATATTATATTCCAATAAATTATTATTAATACTACTACTATCACTCATAATTTTTAAATTTTTATTTTAATTTTATAAATTTTAATATAATAATTATTTAACTTTTTTAATATATAACTTTCTCCGTCCAAATATATATTAAAAGTGAACTTAATTACCACATTGCAAAATAATGATTTTTAATTACAATAGAAAATATAATAATATAATTTTTAATTACAATAATTTTCCATTGTAACAACACACTTGATCATTAACAATTAATTTTTCATCATGGATCAATCACGTGTATATATCACACGATATACAAAATTATACATTTTTGAAATTTTTAAAACTATTTAAAAACTGATTTTAGATTACAGTTTGGCCTTATGACACAATCAATTGTGTCTTAAAGCCAACCTTAAAATTTTCATATTTGGTTTTCAGACTCCCATCCATAATTTTTTTTTGGCTTTATGACTCAATGAAATGTGTCTTAAAGTCAACCGCGAAAAATTGTTGAGTTTGGCTTTAAGACTCATTCCATTGAGTCATAAAGCCAATTTGGCTTTATGCCATTTGGCTTTAAGACAACCCACCGATTTTTCAATGAGTGAAGACATTCATTTGTAATGTCCAAAAAAATTTTAATATTTAACGCAGTTTCAATAGTAAGATTTTTCTGGTTTAGTAAAATTTTTAAATGGGTGTTAACCAAAACTCGTTTGTTTTCATACCTTTCAATTAAAATAGACCAATCTGATACATCATTTTTTCCTTCAAGGGAGATGTGTTGGCAACAACCGAGCTGCTTCACATTTAAGTGAGGATTTTAAATAATGGAATTTTTGAATATCCGATATTGATGCGTTCGAATGTACTAAGGTGACGAAAAGATCGTGAAATGGTTTCCAGTGTTCATATCCACCAGATAAATAAGGTAATTCCATTGCTTTTAACTTAATTTCACATGGTATTTTGTGTAACACTGGTATTAACTTTGATGTTCTTTTAGTGCTTCTTGGAGTTCACCGCTGTATTCAAAATAAATATTCTTCACTGAAGGAAAATTTCATTGTTTAGGTATGTTTCTTTGAGCTGACCTTCATCCTTGGTTGATATTATTTTATAATGTAAACTTCTGGCTTCCACGAACAGGCTTTCCAGTTCTTTTAATCTACCAAGGATGTACGATTCGCGACGTTTACTTGTTGATGCTCTCGAAAAGGTCACTGCATCAGATTGTATCTGCGCTAACATGTTTTCGATTAAATCGATAGCATTTGGCAGTGTTTTTGCAGACATGATTTAAACAAAAAAATTTAATGAAAAATAAATAAAACTCAAAGAAAAAATAAATTTAGCTTTATATTTGAGTTGTAATAATTATATTTGTATTTAATAATTATTAATTAAAACACATTGTTTATATTTTGTTTTTATTTGATATATATAAAAAAATTTGTATATCTTAGTTTTTAATTTAATTTTTTTATTTATTTAAATATTTCAATGTTTATTAATTTAAAAAAAAATTTTTTTAATTTATTTTTTTTATTGAAGTATATTTAATGTTTATTAATTTAAAAAGGAATGTTTTAATTTATTTTTATTTATTAAAGTATATTTAATGTTTATTAATTTAAAAAAGAATGTTTTAATTTATTTTTATTTATTAAAGTATTTAATGTGCATTAATTTTAAAAACAATGTTTTATTTTATTTTTATTTATTAAAGCATTGAATGTTTATTAATTTAAAAAAGAATGTTTTAATTTAATTTATTTTAAAAAAAACTAATAAAATCCAAAAAACAATATTGTTTTTTTTTTTAAATTTTGTAATACCAAAATTAATTTTGTAATAAAAAAAAGTTTAATTTATTGATCTAAAATAAAAAAATTACCGAAAATATTAAAATTTTGAGTTTTGATAAAAAATATTAATCCATTGTATTTAGATTTAAAAAAAACAAAGGTTGGTAATGGCCCTAGACGGAGGGACAAAGGTTGGTAATGGCGTTTTGTGGAATAAAAACACCGTCCTTGTAATAAATAATAACTAAACCATAAAATATTTTGCATTACGCATTGGGCAAAAATATTATTAAATATTTTATTTAAACTATGTCACTAAGTTAATAAAGCTAAGTTAATAATGCTTAGTACGCAATTTTGCGGACTATTCAATTTTGGGTATAAAAAAATATTTATATGCAATTTTGGGTATAAAAAACAAACAATTAATAATAACTAATATTGAGTGCAATTACTCAATCATAAATTAATTATGTTATTAATAAAACAAAGTTCGTTTACATTTTGATGTAAACAAAGGCCGGCAAATTTAATAATAAAAAATAATATATATCCTAAAATTTATTCAGCTTACAGTTAACAGCTTTCAAAACAGAAAGTTTTGAACAGAGCTAATTTGTTAACATAAGTTCTGAATAAATAAATTAAAGACTTGTTTTGTTTTTATAAAGGATAATTTTGAGTTTAATTTAAATAATTAAAAGATTTACGCTCCTTTAATATTTATGTAATATATATATATAATACTGGCAAAAGCCAAATATATATAATATATAAAATATTGGGGGTTATTATACAAAACGGCGTATTTGTAATACGTTCATTTCTGCGTTTCACTTTCGAATTATTTTGCTATTATGGAAAACGATCGAAGAACTGTATTATCCCCACATTATCGATAGTATTGAAAAACTTAAGTTATGACGTTTCATGTAAATTTTTTTTTTGTTTAATAACGAAGACGAAGTAGGTTGTTTTGAATTTATATATATATGTATATACATATATATATTTATATATATATTCGTGTTATTACGTTTTCCATAGATTTGTGATTCACAAGTATATAGTCGCGTATTTTGAATGAAAATATAATTATTACAATTTTTATTAATGAAATATCAATATATGTATGTACGTATATTATCCTGGATGAAATCAGGTATGCCCATATTTTCATCTGGGATTTTCTCTGGCACCCCTGGATGAATTGTGCTAAAATTTAATAAACACATTCAAATTAGTGGTCTGGATGAAATGATGAATGGCCATATTTTCATCTGGGATTTTCTCTGGAACCTCTGTATGGATTGGGCTTATATTTGGTAAACACAATCATTATAGTGTTCTATAGTTAACTATGCCAGTGCTCCTCCATTATATCCCACAATGTATCAGAAATCACGTTTTCATCATATAACCATCTTCCAAGTAGAGAAAATGGAGGAGCACTGGCATTGTTAGCTATAGAACACTATAATGATTGTGTTTACCAAATATCAGCCCAATTCATACAGAGGTTCCAGAGAAAAAACCCCGATGTAAATATGGCCATTCATGATTTCATCCAGATCACTAATTTGAATGTATTTACCAACTTTTAGCACAATCCATCCCAAGGTGCTAGAGAAAATCCCAGTTGAAAATATGGGTATACCTAATTTCATCCAGGATAATGGGGGTTATTCTACAAAACGGCGTATTTCAAATACGGTCGTATTTAAATTTTTGCTATTCTGCAAATCGCAATTACGTTTAATGTAAGACTGTATTATCACTGCAGTTTTTTTGTTATTCTGGAATACGGTTATATCGAAAGAATGAAACGTTTTTCATATATTTGGGATACGCAAGTATATAGTCGCGTATTTTGAATGAAAATGTAAGTATTACAATTTTTATTAATGAAATATCAATATATGTATGTACATATGTATATTATCCTAGATGAAATTAGGTATGCCCGTATTTTCATCTGGGATTTTCTCTGGCACCCCTGGATGGATTGTCCTAAAATTTGGTAAACACACTCATTATAGTGGTCTGGATGAAATGATAAATGGCCATATTTTCATCTGGGATTTTCTCTGGCACCTCTGTATGGATTGGGCTGATATTTGGTAAACACATTCATCATAGTGATCTATAGTTAATTATGCCAGTGCTGCTCCATTTGCTCTACTTGGAAGATGGTTATATGATGAAAACGTGATTTCTGATATTTTGGAAATAATAGAGGAGCACTGGCATTGTTAGCTATAGAACAGTATAATGATTGTGTTTACCAAATATCAGCCCAATCCATACAGAGGTGCCAGAGAAATCCCAGATGAAAATATGGCCACTCATCATTTCATCCAGACCACTATAATGAGTGTGTTTACCAAATTTTAGGACAATCCATACAGAGGTGCCAGAGAAAATCCCAGATGAAAATATGGCCATTCATCATTTCATCCAGATCACTAATTTGAATGTATTTACCAACTTTTGGCAAAATCCATCACAAGGTGCTAGAGAAAATCCCAGATGAAAATATGGGCATACCTAATTTCCTCTAGGATAATATACATACATACATATATTGATATTTCATTAATAAAAATTGTAATAATTACATTTTCATTCAAAATACGCGACTATATACTTGTGAATCACAAATCTATGGAAAACGTAATAACACGAATATATACATATATAAATATATATACATACATATATATATAAATTCAAAACAACCTACTTCGTCTTCGTTATTAAACAAAAAAAAAATTGACATGAAACGTCATAATTTAAGTTTTTCAATACTATCGATAATGTGGGGATAATACAGTTCATCGATCGTTTTCCATAATAGCAAAATAATTCGAAAGTGAAACGCAGAAATGAACGTATTTCAAATACGCCGTTTTGTAGAATAACCCCCAATATACATACATACTTATATTGATATTTCTTTAGTAAAAATTGTAATACTTACATTTTCATTCAAAATACGCGACTATATACTTGCGTATCCCAAATATATGTAAAACATTTCATTTTTTCGATATCATCGTATTCCAGAATAACAAAAAAACTGCAGTGATAATACAGTCTTCCATTAAACGTAATTGCGATTTGCAGAATAGCAAAAATTGAAATACGACCGTATTTGAAATACGCCGTTTTGTAGAATAATCCCCATTATAAAACATTGGTGCAGCCGGTTAACCAAGAACTACGTTTCTTGGTAGAACCGTGAAAAAAAAACATCAACAACTTATAAGAAAAAAGGTCGCATCAAACAGTAGTAAAGTAGGTGATCGAGATGTGATACACATAAATTTTGTAAAAATAACACCCTGACATTGCGTGAAGCAAAAAAGGGATAAGCGTAAGATTTATTGAAAATAGCAGAATTTTTGTTGTTTTCATTGTACATTTTATTTAAGTAGATGTATAATTAATTTAAAAAAAAAAAAAAAATACAGTTAAATTCATTTATAATTAGTTTTTTTTTTGTAACAAAAATTTTTTTTTTAATTCTTTTTTTGAGATATATTTAGAAAAAAAAAATTGTTTTAAATTAATTTTTTTTATATACAATTGGATTTAAAAGTAGTCTTCTTTTTTGTTAAATTAAAAATAGATATACACAATAAGTTTTTTTTCTGTGTAATTTTTTAGGAAGGTTTTTTGTTTTGATTTTTGGGACAAAAAATTGGGATAAAAATTATTTTTTATATATTTTTTGTTAATATGAAATATATTATTGGGTATTTGACGAAAATTTAGTTAACAAAAAGTTTTTTTTTGTATTGGACACAAATTTTTTTTTTTGTATTTGGCCAAAATTTTGAATATATTTTATTTAAATAGAATATATTTTGTATTTAACGAAGATTTACTTTTTTATATATGAACATTTTTTTTTGTATTTGACAAAAATTTATTTGTCTATGTTTTTGGCTATTTAATGGAAAATAGTGTCAAAATGTTAGTTAATAGGAATATTTATTTTATCTTAAGAGTCTCGCGTTTTTTTACTTTCCCTTTTATGAATTCACACTTCCAGTATATAGGTATATATTGTTATATATTATAACTAACTCCCACAATTTAATAAATTCCTAGAAATAAGAATTAATAAGAAATTACGAAATGTATTAATTCATAATTTCAAGCTGAATTGACAATTCACACGTTTAAACAAATATAAAATTCCATTGCATTTAAATTCTAAGTAAAACTTAGAATTTAAGAAATGAAATATTTGAATTCAGTTTTAAGCAACAAACTGTAAGTGTAACATTGAATTTTTGCCTAAATAAAATCGTTCCAATTAAATAAAAAAGGGAATTTGTTATTCTTTAAAAAAGATAAATAACTGGCGCAGTCGGTAAAGGCAAAAGTGTATAATTTATAGTTACGGAACAGAAAAACTATCAAATAAAATCAAAGTTATTTTAATTAAAGATAATTAAAATACCAAAATAGAATTTGATAAGTGTTTAAAACTCATTTTTTTTTCGAAATCATTTAACTAGTGTTAGTGATTCTAGTGGTATTATTAAAAATAAATTGCTTTAAAATTAGCGATTAAAAAATAAAATAATAATACTAAAAAATAAATTGCTTTAAAATTATTAATTAAAAACAAAATAATTATAAAAAAAAAATATATTGCTTTAAAATTAGTGATAAAAAACAAAATAATTATAAAAAAAAAATATAGTTGGATTAATGTCATTAATCATGACATTAATCCAACTAAAATTTAAAATTTTAGTTGGATTAATGTCATGATTAATGGATTAATGGTTAATCAGTAAATATTATAGTATTATTATACTTTTTTTTTTTTAACCATTTTTAAGGTTAAAAAAAAAGTATAATAATACTATAATATTTACTAATTAACCATTAATCCATTAATCATGACATTAATCCAACTAAAATTTTAAACAAAAAAAAAACAAAAGTACATAAAAAAAAAATATTTTCACTAATTATAAATTCAGTTAAAAATACTAGTGGTGTTACAAATAGTGGAGTGCTTCAAATAAATCAGAAAAAAAATCAACAAATTACAACAAAGACAACAGATCAACATTAAAAGTGACAGCAATAAATATAATAAAATTTTGGATTTTCAGGGATTTTCGAATTTACAGAAATATCCATTGGTTCCACTGTATTGTTATTATTGTTATAATTGGTAGAAGTATTGTTGTTTTGTTGTATTTCTTGGTTATTATTGTTGGTAACATGATTTGTACGTCTGCTATTTGAAAAAATTCTTGAACTTGAATTATTTCGTGTATCTGGTCAAGATTTATAATTGTGATATTTCCTATTTTGGCTATTATTGTACTGTGTATAATTAGACCTTTGTGTTTGTGTACTAGGTAAATAATTACCATTTTGGTTGTTATTACTAGAAACATTGGATTGGTTCCTATTATTATTTACAGTGCGATTATTATTGTTATTATTTTGACTGTTATTACTAGAACCATTTGATTGGTGTCTATTATTATTTACAGTTCTATTATGATTGTTATTATTATTTTTTTCGAAATTATTATGATTAAAATTATTTTGTCGTCTGTATGTATTATTTTGTGTGGATAATCCAGTAAATTTTAAATAACCGTTTGATGCTATTATGTCGTATGCATCAGCCAATGACGTAGGGTCTCTATTAATGATGATACCACGTACGGGTTCTGGTAAGTTTTCTTTAAATGCATTTAAAACTATTCTGTTATTGCTATCGGTTTTTTCCTTCGTTGCAGTACCATTTAAAAGGTATGAATTATTCAGTCTACACAATAAGTTGTTTAGCTGTTTATAGAATTCTTCAATAGTTGAAGTGCAACGACATACTGTAATATAATCTATAAGTTTAGAAGTTGATGTTTTTTCACCATGAGTTTTTAATAATATATTTTTTAAGTCTGTCCAAGTTTCTATCCGTCCATTAGACAACATACTATTCCGTGCGTTACCTATTATTCTGTCTTGTATATAACCTAACATAATCTTTTTATTTTCGACAGTTAATTTTTCAATCATAGGTATCAAATGCTTCTATATTTGTTATGCATTTAATAAGTAAATCAAAAATTTTATGTTCAGAATCTTCCATTTTTATTTAATTTTATTGTTATTATTACTTTAAATATTTTAATTTTTTTTTGTTTTAGTTTAGTTTTCACCCAGCTACATTAAACAACTACCCTATATAGTAGTTAATACTAAAATAAAAAAACTTAGATTCATATTAGACACCGGTGCTGAATTAAGTATCGTAAATACCAATTTATGTCAACCAAAGTGGAGAATAAATACTCCTCCACAAACACTAAAAGTTTTAAATAGAATTATTCATTCCCAAACTAAATGCCGGTTTCCTTTATTCGAGATTTTTAATGAAAAAACAGAAGTAGATTTTGTAGAATTTCAATTCCACAATTATTTTGATGGAATTATAGGAAATAATATTTTAGTGCCATTAAATTCAGTAATTGACTATAAACAAAGATTACTTATTACAAACAATGCAAAAATACCATTTTTCTTAAATAAGTATGAAGAATTTTATTACAACAGTACTCATACTGACGAGCCTGAATTACCAACCAATGTAGTAGAACCAAATACTCATCCTTTTGAAATTAATTTTGCATCTCATTTACAAATAGAAGACGTAAACAAAATAAAACAGGTTCTAGATAGTTTCAAAGACGTCTTTTACAATGAGAAAAATAATTTAACCTTTACAAATGAAGTTAAACATAAAATAATTACAAAAAATAATGTCCCAATTTATACCAAAAGCTACCGTTATCCAGAAATTCATAGAGAAGAGGTAGATCGCCAAATAAAAGAAATGCTTGACCAAGGCATAATAACGAACAGTATATCTCCATATAATGCACCAATTTGGGTTGTTCCTAAAAAAATGGACAAATCCAATAAACAAAAATGGAGAATAGTAATAGATTATCGTAAACTTAACGATAATACAGTAAATGACAAATTTCCCTTGCCAAATATCGATGAATTATTCGATAAGCTGGGAAAATGTCAATATTTTTCTACAATTGATCTGGCAAAGGGCTTTCATCAGATTGAAGTCCATCCAGTTGATAGATGTAAAACTGCTTTTCCACAGCCAATGGTCATTACGAGTTTACTCGAATGCCATTCGGTCTTAAAAATTCACCTTCAACATTTCAGCGATTAATAAACAATGTATTAAAAGATTTTATAAATAAAATTTGTATTGTATATCTAGATGATATTTTAATTTTCTCTAGTTCATTAGAAGAACATATATGTTCTATAAAAAAATTCTTCAAAAATTAAGAGATGCTAATCTTAAAATCCAAGTTGACAAATGCAATTTCGCAGAAAGTTCAACAAGCTATTTAGGGCACATAATAACAAATGGTGGCATTAAACCAGACCCAAAAAAAATTGAATGCATACAGAAACTTTCCTTACCCAAAACTCAAAAAGAAATTAAATCCTTTTTAGGCATAAGCGGTTATTACCGAACGTTTATTAAGGATTATGCCAAGGTGGCAATCCAATGATAAAATACCTTAAAAAAAGTTCTAAAATTAATAAAAATGATACAGAATATATCAACTCATTTAATAAAATAAAAAAACTGTTAACATCTGACCCAATTCTGATAAACCCAGATTTTAATAAAAAATGTACACTAACGGCAGATGCTTCGAACAACGCAATTGGTTCAGTATTAAGCCAAAGTAATCATCCAGTATGTTTTGCATTCAGAACATTAAACGAACACGAAAAAAGTATTCAACAGTAGAGAAGGAACTTCTGGCTATTGTATGGGCAGTCAAACACTTTCATACTTACCTGTACGGAAGAGAATTTGTAATACAGACTGATCACAAACCTCTTGTTTGGCTAAACAGCTTGAAGGAGCCAAATATGAAATTACAACGGTGGAAAATAAAACTGAATGAATATAACTTTACAATTAATTATTTAAAAGGTAAATATAACCAAGTAGCCGTTTAAGCAGGTTTTATACCGAGTCGCAAAAAAAAGAAAATGAACATGAAAGTATGTTATTAAATATTTTTAATGAATACGAAATTAATAACAGCCAGAATTGTAATAATAATGAAATTATATCAACTGGTGCAACTATACATAGTGCTTCCGAAGACGACTCAAACCACATTAGAATTACAGAAAAACCAATAAATATCTATAAGAACCAAATATATATTTATCGTAATGATAAAACAAAATTTATAAATAAAATTATTAACCAAAAATGTCAAAATATCATTTATATTACTAAAGAGAGTGATTTATTGGATATGATGAAACGATGCATCATAGATAAAGGTTTAATGTGTATATTTTGCGATGATATTCCATTGTACATAAAATTTCAAGATCTGTATATACAATACTTTTCTAACAATAAAAATCTGAAAATGCTAAAATCAGGTATTAAGTTGATCGACCTAGTTGATAAAAACGAACTTTTGAAAATAATTAAAGAAACTCACTTAAAATCTAACCATAGAGGTATATCTGAAATATTTAGAGAACTAAAACTTTTATACTATTATCCCAAAATGTTAGAAATTATACATATATTCATAAATAACTGCGATATATGCAACCTCGCCAAACATGACCGAAATCCACCTAAATTTTTGCATGAACTTACAGAATCACCAAAAAGCTTCAATCATATCGTACATATGGACATTTGGTTTCCATGTAGAAACATAATGTACTTGACTATGATTGATACATTTTCCAAACACGCGACAATACACAAATTAGAAGATCGAACATGGATATCTATTCTAAAAGGAATTAAAGAACGAATAATTTACTTAGGTAAAATGGATAAACTCATTTCAGATAACGAAAAAGGTATCATGCATAATGCAATCGAACAATTTTTAATAGAAAATGATATACAATTCCATTCAACAACAGCTGGTATGAAAACTGGAAATTCCGATGTTGAAAAATTGCATGGAACTCTCAATGAACATTTGAGAATAATCGAAATTGATAAAGAAAATAACGATCTAGACGATCTAAATGATAAAATTTTCAAAATTATTACAATTTATAATTCAACTATTCCCAGTACTACCAAATTAAAACCAATCGATATAATAAATAAGAACTATAACAAAAATGAAATACAAACTTTAGCTGACAGATTCGAACAAGATAAATTAACATATCTACAAAAACTTAACAAAAACAGGGACAATAGACCAAACTTAAATAAAAATATAGTAATCAATAGGAAACTAGGAAAAATACAATCTAAATATAAAAAATTAAACAATTATAAAATTGATGAAAATTATGTAACCGACACCAGCAACAAAAGATTAACTAAATATCACAAAAAACAACAAAAAAGAAAATACAAACACCAAGAGTAAAACAATAAATAAAGTAAAATATTTTTTTATAATTTTAGGAAATATGAAGCTCAAACTACTAATGATGATATTTATTACACCAATATTAATGCAATCTATTGACATTACACAAGTACAAGAAATAAATGGTTTCGTTCTCATGAGGCTTAACGAAAACCCGATTATTGAAAATTATACGAAACTATTGCACATAGTAAATTTAACAGAATATATCGAAGTAGTAAAAACTTTAGAGAACAATCTAAGACTATTAGGATTGGATAATCATGATAATCAATACCCACTTCCCGTTGAAATTGAGCAACTGTCAACAATAGTAAGGGAAAGTAGACCTTATCAGAATTAATGCCATTTATAAAGAGGTCTACCTTTCTCTTACTATTGTTGACAGTTGCTCAATTTCAACGGGAAAGTAGATTGATGTGGTATTATTTGCTTGTTTATTACTTTTTAGTTGAATATTTCTTTAAGGGAAAGTATTTTTAAAAAACTTTTTTTATTTATATTTTTTATTTTACACTTTTTAGTCGGTCAAATATTGATTCATTTAACCGACTAAAAATATTTAATTACTTTGACAACTTGGGTATGATTTGTTTGAGCTACTCATGGCCCACGATTCGGAATTCCACATGTGGCTGATGTTTTTTGTATAATCGGCTCCACATGACCCAGGGTACTGCTCGGACTACGCCACATGACATAGGTTTTGGGCCCTAACATGAATTATGAAGCCCCACGGACTGCGCAACGAGATGTATTCTTCAATACCTTTTATTTGATACCTCTCAAGTCTTTTTGCATTATGGGCCCCACAAGACCCAGAGTACCTCTCGGAACAGATTTTGGCCCCACGAGATGTACTCTGCACGACCTTTCATTTGATACCCTACACGATATTTTTATGATTTAAGGCCATGTTGACCCACATGACCCCCTTTTGGAACCTCGTGTAACCCAGTGTGCCTTTACGGACTACGCTCATTTAAATATAATCTTCAAGACCTTTCATTTAATACCCCACATGATTTTTGTATGATGGAGCCCCACATTGCCACCATTTTAGCCCCTACATGACATACGGCGCCCCACGAAATACACCTTATTGAGATGTACTCTTGAAGACCTTTCATTTGATACCCCACATGATTTTTTGTATTATGGAGCACAACATTGCCCCCGTTTTAGGCATGACATGACCCACGGCGCCCCCAGGACTACCGTTCAATGAGATGTACTCATCAAGACCTTTCATTTGATACCCCACATGATTTTTTGTATTATGGAGCCCCACATTGCCCCCGTTTTGGACCCGACATGACCCACGGTGCCCCCCGGACTACCGCTCAATGAGATGTACTCGTAAAGACCTTTCATTGGATACCCCACATGATTTTTGTGTGGTGGGGTCCAACATTGCTCCCGTTTTGGGTCCCGGCATGCTTTTTTAGGTACATTTAAAAATTTAAGCGGCCCTCCGGGGCACGGAAAATCAAATGAAAGGTCTTTACGAGTACATCTCATTGAGCGGTAGTCCGGGGGGCACCGTGGGTCATGTCGGGTCTAAAACGGGGGCAATGTTGGGCTCCTTCCCCCTCATCAAAAAGACCCCAAATTTATAGGGCACCAAACTTCCAAATTTGAGCTCAATCGGTCAAGCCGTTTAAGAGTTATGGCCAGGTGAGGAGATACCGAAATACCGACATACTGGAAGTGTTAATTCATAAAAGGGCAAGTAATAAATATACTGGAAGTGTGAATTCATAGAAGGGAAAGTAATAAATTTTACATTTTTTGTAAAATTTTTAATTTTCTGTTAAATTTTGCATTTTGCAATATATTTTACATTTCTTTTAAAATTTTACATTTTCTGTTAAATTTGCATTTTCTGTTAAATTTACTTCTTCTGTTAAATTTTACAATTTCTGTTAGATTTACATCTGCAATTAAATTTTACAATTTCTGTTAAATTTTACATTTTTCTGTTAAATTTGACACTTTCTATTAAATTTTTCCTTATGATACCCAACATGATTTTTTTTTATTTTAGGCCCCACTTGACCCACGGTGCCCAATGGACCACCCAACGATATGTACTCTTCAAGACCTTTCATTTGATACCCCACATGATTTTTGTATGATTGAGCCCCACATTGCCCCCATTTTAGCCCCTACATGACACACGGCGCCCCACGAAATACACCCCATTGAGATTTACACTTCAAAACCTTACATTTGATACCCCTCACGATTTTTTGTAAAATGGGGTCCAACATGGCCCCCGTTTTGGGCCCCGGCATGGCCCTCGTCGCCCCCCGACTACCCCCATTGAGATGTACTCGTTAAGACCTTTCATTTGATACCCCACATGTTTTATTGTATTATGGACCCCACATTGCCCCCGTTCTGGGCCTGACATGACCCACGGTGCCCACCGGACTACCGCTCAATGAGATGTACTCGTCAAGACCTTTCATTTGATACCCCACATGATTTTTTGTATTATGGGGCCCCACATTGCCCCGATTTGCGCCCCACATGAAATTAAACAGCCCTCCGCGCCCCCTTCCCACTAATCAAAAAGGCACCAAGCCAAATATGGTACCAAGCCATTGATGGCACGAGCTCAACTTCCAAATTTGAGCTCAATCGGTCAAGCCGTTTAAGACTTATGGCCAGGTGAGGAGATATATATATATATAAATATAAAATCAAGGGGAAGAGGCACGGAGGGCCGTTTAATTTTTGAATGTACCAAAAAAGAATGTACCATGTGGGATATCAAATGAAAGGTCTTGACGAGTACATCTCATTGGACGGTGGTCCGGGGGGCGCCGTGGGTCATGTCGGGTGCAAATCGGGGCAATGTGGGGCCCCATAATACAAAAAAACATGTGGGGTATCAAATGAAAGGTCTTGACGAGTACATCTTGTTGCTTAGTCCATAGGTCAAACGGGCCCCAGTTAACAGAAAATGAAAATGTTAAATGTTAAAATTTAACAGAAAATGTAGAATTTAACAGAAAATTTAAAATTTAACAGGAAAATGTAAATTTAACAGAAAGTGTAAAATTTAACAGAAAAATGTAAAATTTAACAGAAATTGTAAAATTTAATAGCAGATGTAAATTTAACAGAAATTGTTAATTTGACAGGAAATGTAATATATGTACATATAACAAAAAATTTAAAATTTAACAGAAGATGTAAATATAACAGAAAATGCGAATTTAACAGAAAATGTAAAATTTTAAAAGAAATGTAAAATTTATTGCAAAATGCGAAATCTAACAGAAAATTAAAAATTTTACAGAAAATATAGAATTTAACAGAAAATTTAAAATTTAACAGAAAAATGTAAATTTAACAGAAAGTGTAAAATTTAACAGAAAAATGTAAAATTTAACAGAAATTGTAAAATTTAATAGCAGATGTAAATTTATCAGAAATTGTTAATTTGACAGGAAATGTAATATATGTACATATAACAAAAAATTTAAAATTTAACAGAAGATGTAAATATAACAGAAAATGCAAATTTAACAGAGAATGTAAAATTTTTAAAGAAATGTAAAATTTATTGCAAAATGCGAAATCTAACAGAAAATGAAAAATTTTACAAAAAATGTAAAATTTATTACTTTCCCTTTTATAAATTTACACCTCCAGTATATTTATTACTTTCCCTTTTATGAATTCACATTTCCTGTATGTCGTTATGTCGGTATCTCCTCATCTGGCCATAACTCTTAAAGGGCTGGACCGATTGAGGTCCAATTTGGAAGTTGAGTTCGTGTCATCAGATGATTGGTGCCCTATAAATTAAGGGCCTTTTTGATCAGGGGGAAGAGGCACGGAGGGCTGCTTAAATTTTTATATGTACCAAAAAAAGCATGTGGGGTATCAAATAAAAGGTCTTGCCGAGTACATCTCAATGGCGTAGTTCGGGGGGCGCCGTGGGCCATGCCGGGCCCAAAACGGCGGCATTGTTGGGTACCATTATACAAAAAATCATGTGGGGTATCAAATGAAAGGTTTTGAAGTGTACATCTCAATGGCGAGTATTTAGTGGGAGGGGTTAAAACGGGGGAAATGTAGGGCCCCATCATACAAAAATCATGTGGGGTATCAAATGAAAGGTCTCCAACAGTATATCTCAATGGGGAGTAATCCGGAGGCCGCCTTGAGTCATCTCGGGCCCAAAACGGGGTAATGTGGGGAACCAGCATACAAAAATCATGTAGGGTATCAAATGAAAGCTCTGGAAGAGGTCTTGTGGGACCCATAATGTAAAAAGACATGAGAGGTATCAAATAAAAGATATTGAAGAATACATCTCGTTTCGCAGTCCGTTGGGCTTCGTAATTTATGTTAGGGCCCAAAACCTGTGTCATGTGGGGGCCCATCATAAAAAAATCATGTGGGGCATCAAATGAATGGTCTTGAAGAGTAGTCCGAGCAGTACCCTGGGTCATGTTGAGGCAGTTATACAAAAAAAAATATGTGGAGCACCGGGGGCCATGGAAGGCCCAAAACATCGGCCACATGTGGAATTCCAAATAGTGGGCCATGAGGAGCTCAAACAAATCATTCCCAAGTTGTCAAAGTATTTAAATATTTTTAGTCGGTCAAATTAATAAATATTTGACCGACTAAAAAATGTAAAATAAAAAATATAAATAAAAAAAAGTGTTTTAAAAATACTTTCCCTTAAAGAAATATTCAACTAAAAAGTAATAAACAAGCAAATAATACCACATCAATGTACTTTCCCGTTGAGTTTGAGCCACTGTCAGCAGTAGTAAGGGAAAGTAGATCTTATCAGAATTAAGGCCATTATAAGGAGGTATACTTACCCTTACTATTGCTGACAGTGGCTTAAACTCAACGGGAAAGTACATTGATGTGGTATTATTTGCTTGTTTATTACTTTTTAGTTGAATATTTCTTTAAGGGAAAGTATTTTTAAAAAACTTTTTTTTATTTATATTTTAAAGAGATTATTTGTTGTTCTCAAGTTATATAATTTTTAATTTGCTAATATTGGGTTTTTAAAAAATTTAAGGTGTTGTATATACTCGTAGTTTTCGTTATTTATATAAAAAATGTCTTTTAGCGACGGAATGCTGTCCGTCACTGAGACATTTGAAACATTTTTAGTACACGTACCAGTATTTTCAGGGTCAGGAGAGAATCCGACTCTGGATTTACAAAATTTTCTATATCTGGCTGAAGAAGCTTATTATATAACTGAGTTTGCAGGAAGAATTTTTGTCCTAAACAATCTTATAAGAAGTAAATTATAAAGAAAAGCGAATGCTCTTTTCCAACATAAAAATATATATTTTGAAGAATTTAAAAATGTTTTGTTTGATTACTTTGTACCTTATAAGGACCTTCCTCAATTAGCCAAGGAATTGGAGGAATGTTATCAGGGACAGAATGAGACAGTAGAAAATTTTGGAAATAGGGTTTTGCAAAAGCTGGAGGCCTAAACAATTATGGTAAAAAACACTTACCCAGGTGAGGGTAGGGTTCTAAACGAGGAAATGATGAAAGTATCGAAACGAACTTTTATAAGAGGATTAGGTTCGGAACAATTAAAATTTTATATGAGATCACAAAATTGCTCAAATTTAAATGTAGCAGTACAAAAGGCGATCGAATACGCCAGGGAAACTACACATTGAGCAATTCAACAGAAAATCTGTCAAGGGAAAATGATATTTCCACATTATTAAGGAAATTATTAATGAAAATGGATAATGAAAAGATAGTGCAATGTTTATATATACTTATTTGGCAATATCAATTAAAACACTTCTTATTTCTTTCGGTATCTAACTTCAACTGAACTCTTTATTTTTCTTCTTTCTTTTTTTATAAGAATTTAAACTTATTACTAACATAAAATTAATTAGAACATATTGGCAAATAAGTTATATAAACCTTTATGAACTTTATAATATAAAATTAAAATGCTTATTGGTCAATATTGCTAAATTAGCAATATTGGCCAACAACCAAATGCCTTTTGTTTATAGAAGTGTTTATTCTTTGTTGGTGGTCTTTGGATTTCAAAATATACTTAAAATACTTTGCTTTGCATAAATATATTAAAATATGATTGCATATTTCAATATATTTAGGTACATTTTAAGTTCATTATTTTTATATAATATTTCCAAATTACATTTAGAGTGCGTTGCACCTCACACCACCCCCCTTAGAGAAAAAGAATAAACACTGTCGTTCTTCTTCTAATTGTCTTACGTTAAGTTTTATCATCTACCAATATAATGTTTATATGGCAATGTTTATATATTTTATTTATAACATATAAACATATTAGTTATATTTTATCAAAACTTAGATTTATATATAAAAATGTATATTACTACGTCTTATTTTACGTTAAACCTTGTATACTAAACTTATTTATCAAACGCGTTTGTTAAAATTATTTATTATTAAAAATTAGTTACAGTACTGTACGTATGTTATTTATATGAATAAGATTAAAAGTATAAATTGATAATATCTGAATATTTGTATTTTATATGTAATAAAATGATTATATATGGTTATATATAATATGGTTATATATATATATAATGGTTATATATATATATAATGGTTATATGTTGTGTATTTATTTTAGAAAATAACAATAGTACGGTTTCACCCGATTTTTATGAACTATTGTGTCTTTCCCTTTATATTTTATTTTACAATTTACTGAATCTTGTGATATTACTTCATATGGTCCAGTATATACTGGATCCAACTTTTTTCTCGTTTCGTTTTTAAGTAAAACAAAAGAACCTACATCGAAATCATAATCCTTAGCCTTAACACTTTCATCATACCTTTGCTTTCTTTCTGTTTTCTTTTTTATTAAAATTTCTTTTGCATTGTTGTGAACAATCTGCAAGTTATTTTTCAATTCTTTTGCATAATCTTCGTAATTATACATTGGTTCTACATTTTTTGTCAAATTTGATGGTAATATGCAATTTCGCCCGTACACCAATTCATGTGGTGTATACCCCGTTTCCGAGTGTATCGATGTATTATAGCAAAATACATAATACTGTAACCATGAATCCCAATCCGAATGATTTTTCGTTACATAAGCCCTTAGATATGCACCTAAAACCTTATGCGAATTTTCAAGGGCCCCGATACTTTCGTGATGGTACGCGGTTGACGTTAATTGCTTAATTTTTAACAATTTACAAATATCTTTAAAAACTTCGTTTACAAATTCTGTACCTTGATCTGACGCAATAACTTTTGGTACACCGTATTTTAATATAAATTGAGATACGAGCCCCTTCGCGACAGAATTAGCCTCTTTATTTACTAAAGGTACTGCTTCAATGAATTTCGTTAATTCATCTTGAATCGTTAATATATATTTATACCCCTCTAAAGATGTATCTAAAGGACCAACAAGATCAACAAAAATTTTCTCAAAGCTTGAGTCGGCAGTTGATGTAATCACCATTGGTTGCCTTTTGTTGTTAATATGCTTATTGCGTTGGCATGAATCGCAATTTTTAACATATGATGTTATATCTTGTTGCATACCTGTCCAACAGTACTCTTTTTTTATTTTTCTAATCATGCGGTTTATCCCGGCGTGTCCGCTGGTCGGTAAAATATGGTAATCGTTCAAATTAGTAACATATACTTTTTTAATTTTTAATGGATTTATGACTAAACGTACATCTCTCAACAACATTTTGTCAAATGATGCTGATCGAGTAATAGTACTAGCGTCATGTCCAAACTTTAGTAAAATACAATTTCTATCGGGAATATAGGCCACTCTTTCATTTGGACCTGTTACTATATTTAAATCTTTATATTCAACATTTCCTACTATTTCTTTAACGAATTTTATTTCTACCATTTTTAAACCGTCTATTGGGGGTGTAAGAAGTTTCTTTATCATATCATTGTCATTAGTTATGTCCTTATTTTTTTCATTTTTCGTTTGCGACCGTGTTGCGACACATATTTGTATTTCTTTTAAATCTGAGTTTTTTACTTGAATTCGACTTAAAGCATCTGCCGTTCCGTTATCTTTACCTTTCGTGTATACTACCGTAAAGTTATATTCTTCGAGTAATAAACGGAATTTTGTTAATCTACTAGATGGCTCTTTTAAACTAAACAGATATACTAATGGCCTATGATCTGTTAGGATCTTAAAATGTCGGCCAAAAAGATATGGTCTGTAATGCTTTACGGACCATACAATAGCCAACAACTCTTTCTCGATCGTGCTATAATTTTTTTCTGCCGTATTCAGAGCCCTACTAGCGTATGCTATCGGTCGGTCATCATAATTTGACAGAACCGCACCTATTGCATACCCAGATGCGTCCGTTCTCAAAATAAAATCATTAAAATTCGGAAATTGAAGAATTTCTGGACTTGTCAATAAATTTTTTAGGGTTTGGAAAGCGGTTATACAATCTTTGTCAAATTCAAAAGGTACGTCTTTACGTAATAATCTGTTCAAAGGTAAAGTTATAGCAGCAAAGTTTTGTATAAACTTTCGGTAATAATTCGCAAAGGCCACAAATCGTCTCACTTCATCAGCGTTTTGAGGCTGCGGATAATTTTTCATTACTTTGGATTTTGTTGGATCAGGTAATATACCTTTATCCGAAATTAAATGTCCTAGATATAATACTTCTTTTTTTAAAAATGAACATTTTCCCGGGTGAATTTTTAAATTTTTCTTTCGAAGTCTCTCAAATACTTCCATTAAATTTTTATTGTGTTCCTTGAGATTTTTCCCAAATACTATAATATCATCAAGATAAACGAAACATCTTGAAGAAGTTAATCCACTCATAGCAATGGACATCATACGGGAAAAAGCACTGGGTGACGTTTTTAAACCCATTGGTAATCGAGTGAGTTGATAATGACCATTTTCGGTCGAAAAGGCAGTATAAGGCTTACTCTGATCATCCAGTTCCATCTGGTAATAGCCTTGGCTTAAATCTAAGCACGAAAAATATACTGCTCCGCCTAACATATCATAGATGTCGGTTATATTAGGTAACGGAAATTTATCGTCTTCTATGACGTCATTTAGACCGCGATAGTCAATTACTAAACGCAACTTTTGCAATCCCGTGATCGGGTCTTTTTTCTTTGGAACGACCAATATTGGCGAGTTCCAAGGTGACATAGAAGGCTCCGCTATATTATCTTGGACCATTTTTTCGACTTGGTCTTTAATTTTCTGTTTTTGCACATGGGGTAACCGATAAGGTTTTTTATATTTGGGTGTAGTTCCCGATTTTAAATTAATTTGTGCTTTAGAAATGGTGGTAAACGTTAAGTTATCACCATCAAGATGGAAAACGTCATTGAATTTTGTACAAATATTAATTATTTCTTTTCTTTCCTCAGAATTCAAATTATCCGTATTTATTTCTTTAAGAACTCTTTCTACTCTACTTTGCTGATACGCTTTCGTGTCGCTATACTGAAAAACAAAATATTCGGACGCTGGTAACGATATTGGTTCGTACCAGTTCAACGTAACTTCTTCCGATCTGGTATTCCGAATTTTGACCGGTATTTTCCCGTTTACGGCTTTTGACACCGATCCGGCCATAAAAACTCCATCACACAATTCTTGTGGATGAAATACCCGTTCGTCTACGTAATTAGTGTCTATAAGGTATGTACTTTCACAACGAGCATGCAATGATAAAGAACTTGCTTCTTCTGGCTTTAATAAAGGTAATTCTATTACTGAATTATTAATTTTAAATTTTGCAACAGATTTCTCTAAATCAATAATTGCATCAACATCCCTAAGAAAATTTGCACCAATAATTCCATCAACTGGAAAACTATCTTCTACTATATGGAATTTATACCATTTGTGCAAATTTTCGAAATTTAATTTAATTTCTTTCGACCCTAAGGTCTTCCTAGAACCTGCTATACCATTTATCTTAAGTTGATTGTCTCTATCTAAAATTGTATTTATTACAAATTTATTTTTCATTAAACATATTGATGCACCTGTATCTATAAATAACTTCATACTCCTATTTTCGTTTTCTATTCTAATTTTTACATACATTCCCCTTGACACATCACCTACGTAGACACCCTGTGTTACTTTATTGTTATATTCTTTGCCTATTCCTCCCCTCCCGAAAGATTGGCATTGCTTTCGGTGGGCTGAGAGTTTCCCTCTTTGATGGTACAAACTTTACTACTTTGTCTACTATTTGTTCTACCATTATTGTTATGCGATCGATTTTGATTATTTTGTATACTATTATAATTGTTTCTATTATTATAACTACCACTGTTATTACAATTATAACTACCATTACGTGCTCCTCTGAAATTCGAGTTACCTCTACCATTGTCTTGTACTACATTAGAATTTTGATTATTTCTGTTATAATTTTGATTTTGTCTATTTCCATTACTTCTATTAAAACCTTGATTTTGGTTTTAATTATTTCTATTATAATTTTGATTTTGATTGTAATTATTTCTATTAAAATTTTGATTTTGATTACAATTATTTCTATTAAAATTTTGATTTTGATTATAATGATTTCTATTAAAATTTTGCTTTTGATTATCTCTTGAATCTCCCCTATAATTATATTGATTTCTACCAAAATTATTTGTACGATTGTGGTTATTATTATTTCTAAAGTTTTTATTAGTATTTTCGTTATCGACATAGTATAAACTCTCTGGTTTTATTTCCAAACATCTATAAATTTCTAGTAAATGTTTTATAGCTTCTTGAAAATTAGTATGACGAGCGCTAGCGAGAATAATTCTATATTTTTCTTGCACACCGTTTTTCAGAAAAGCTTAACCTCTCCTTTCATTAGAGTCCTTTAATGCTTCCCTACTACCTTCTCCCTGTGCTGTCACTTCAAGATCTATCATTTTTGTTACTAAATTTTCTATTTCTGTAACATATTCCCTCATTGATCTATTCCCTTGCTTTGCTTTACTTAACCTTGCCTGAATAGATTCTAAAGATTCCTTCGGCCCACATTTATCTATTAATAATTTTTTCAAATTTACTAACGAATCTGGCTTACTTGATCCCAATTCGGTTAATGCGCGACCTTGGATCTTACATTTTAATAAAAATTCAATTAACGTTTTTTTACTAGTTTCCACTAGCGTATCGTGATAAAACTCGATTGTGTTTAAAAAATCACGTAACTCTTCACTTCTTTTTTCTTCATTTGATGCATTAAATACGGGTAACTTCTGTTCGGTACTAAAATCAAACGCTGCCATTTTGCTTTGTACCGTGTTATTTTGTAAAATAATATTTTCTATTTTTACTTCGTTTTCTACTGTATTTACTATATTTTCTAAATTAACTATTTCTATTTTTTCTACCTCTCCTAATGTTTCATTCGAATAACTAATTTCTATTTTTTTTTCATCTGTTACTTTATCTTCTGATTTGCTTTCTAAGTCTTCTTCTATTATACTATCCATTATCCTACCTAATGCTTCGTCTTTATATTTTTCTATTCTTGCCGCAATACCTTTCGCTTCTATATTTTCTAATGTACTCAATTTTAATTTTCCTAATTCCTTCACAATATTTTTATATCTCGTATATAAATTTTGTAAAACAAGTATTTTCTCTTGCGCTCTTTCTTTAGACCTTTTCCTATTTGGTCCGCCCTTTTCTTAAATTTGTGAATATTTTACATAAATCTTGACATAATTCTGTTAAATCTTCAATAAGTTTCTCTGCACTCATTATTTTCTACCATCATTTATATAAAATATGTTTCAATTAAACTAAAATTCAAATTATTTAAAATTATCATATAAAATTCATATATAAATTTATATACTATCATATAAAATTTATACATATAATAATTTTTATATCAAGTAACAGCAATAAGTCGTGCCGGTTATGTACAAAGACGTCGATTACATGAAATTATACGGGCACGTCCAAAGGAATTAGTATCAAAACAAGGTAATTCTGGTACAAAAATTACATTACAATCAAATTATTCTCATACAGTACAAAATACAAAAGAAAATTGGTCCTTATATCAATATCGTGTTGATTTTGTACCAGATATTGAATCACCACGTTTACGTAAAGGTATAATGTTTACAAATAAATCGAAATTTGTTGGATATATTTTTGATGGTACTGTATTATATACACAAAACCATTTTAATGATTTTGAATTTAATACAAAAAAATAATTTTAATGATGAACCAATACGTGTTAATATTAAATATGTTGGTACTGTTGATGAAACATCAAGTCAATCAATACAAATATTAAATTTAATATTACGCCACATATGAATAAATTAGAACTACAATTAGTTGGACGTAATTTATTTGATGCTAAAGCAAAAATACCATTACGTGAATATAATTTAAAATTATAGCTTGGTTATATAACATTAATACGACAACATGAAAATGATATATTATTATGTGCTGAAATATCAAATAAAGTAATGCGTTCAAATACACGATTAATGCAAGCAATGTCACAACATACTCGAGTTGATCCAAATAATCGTATTTATCGTTTACTACAATATCAAAACGATTAACAACAACACCAGATAGTTTAAATGTATTTAAAGATTGAATTTACTGGTCGTCAACTTAAACAACAAGATATATTATTAGGTAATAAACGTAAATATACAACAAATTCAAAATGTGATTGGTCAACTGAATTTAAATCAAATTCAATGTTTTTAACACCAGAACCAATTAAAAATTGGGGTATTGTTACACCAAAACAATATCATCAAGATGCTGTAACATTTATATAACGTTTAATTAGAATATCACGTAAAATGAATTTTATTTTAAATGAACCAAAATGGTATTTATTTGAACGTGATAATATTGGTTCATATACAAGTGAATTAGAAAGATGTTGTCAAGATGATCCAAAATTTATAATATGTATATTACGTAATAACAATCGTCCAGATTTATATAATTGTGTTAAAAAGAAAACATCGAAAAGAAAAACAAAGTATACCAAACAGCAACAAAAATGATCAAACAACAAAAAAAATTCAGTTAAAAAAAATTTTATTCTAAAAATCAGTGAAAAAGAATTATTTTATACCAAGAATTATACCATTATATATTTTTATTATATAAGTTAATTTTATTGTTGATAAATTTAATAAAAAAAACAAATTTATTTTTATTACAAGTGGATTGTTCCACATTTATTGAAATCAAAATTAAGACTAAAATTATTAATGCTTAAAACTAATTACAATAGTTCTTACTTAAATAAATTCTACTTGCACACGCCGCAACGTCAGCATAAAATATTAGAGGTAAATTTAATTCAAATAATTATTTTGTGGGAATTTATGATTTATGAATTTCGCATATTATCATCCGGTGTAATATTACTTAAATATTTAAAATTTAATAAATTAAATATTACGCGTGTTAACTCTTCCACCTTTAAATGCCAATGTCCTCATTTGCAAACTTTTTTAAAATTGATTACATTTCGTAGAATTTTCGTCTGGCCGCTATTTTTGGAGGCATTATTTTTGATAGAAAATTTCCTGATAAATTTTCTTCTGAAGAGGTAACTATTTCTTGAACAACTATTTTTTCTTTAGGTTGAATTATGTTTGGAGATGATGATTCTAGTTTGTTATCATTATTAATTTTATTATCAGTTGATTGAATTATTATTTTATTATTATTTCTTCTTTTAATTTTAAATAGTATAAAAATAATTAATATAGTAAGTAATGTTCCAAATAAACCATAATCTATTATTTGATACGTTGTTTTTTCTGTATGAAGCAGATCAGTTCGGACTGTATTATTAATTTGAAGTTCTTTAAGTATTTCTAATGATAAAATTTCTTGATATTGTTTTTCTTGTGGAGTCGGTTGTAAAATAGCAGGTAGAACATGAAGTGTTGATACCTCTTTTGAAACAAATAATTTGTTATTAACATTAATGGTAGTGTTATGAAATTTTATTAGAAACACTCCATTGAGATGGTGTGAAACATTTTCAATTTTTATTTTGCCGGTATATTGATTAAGTAATAAAATTCCTTCTGATATTTCTTCTATAGTTTGTATGTGCTGATTATTAATAATGTTACAAGTAGAATTAAGGCTTTTTAAAAGATTTGGAATACAAGTAGAATTACTAATATCAATTAAATTACTTGGTTTACAAATTGACAAATAATTAAAAGTTTTACATTCATTCTTAATAGAAAACATTTTTTCATTATCTTTTAAAATATTATTATAAAGTATTTCGTTTATTACATTTTTTCTTTTAACTGGTTTAATTAACAATTTTTCGTAAATTTTTTCTGTTGTTATTGGAATATTAACAATATAAAATAAAATAGAACTATTTGTTATAATTTTAATGTCAGCAAAATCTAAAGCTTCTTCTGGTGTAGAGTAAGGAAGTTTTTCTTTATCTAAAACATCAGTTGCAAGTTTTATTTCTGATTTTGTTAAAAGCATAGTATTTATAATTCCTGATTTAGCCCAATGAATGGCATGTCTAATATTAATTAATTCTTCTTTTATTAATTTTAATTTATATTGAATACTTAAAGCTAATTGATCAATAAATTTATCTTCTTTATTTATTAAACTTAAAATTTCATTTGTTACTCTCGTTATATTATTTATTCTTTCATTATTTAATTGATTGATTATTACTTGCTTATTATTATTTTGTAAAACATTATTTATTTTGTCTTTTATAATTTCATAATCTTCGTGATCTGGATTTCCTGCAATCCATTTCCATGTAGTACCGATAAAATTGAATGATCTTTTATTTCTATGTGGTATAAAATTATCTAACATTTCTTGGATTTGATTAAACTCATAATTTATATAAGAGAATAAAGGGTGTTTAGAAATATTTTGAAGTATTGGATTTGTTTCAGTTATGAAATTTTGATACCTTTCTAATTCAACAATATGAATTAATTTAAAATTTCCATCTTGAATTCTACCTTGACCTCTAGCTATTGCAATTATATGGGAGTTTGCATAGTCCAAAATTTGGACGTCATTGATAACAGTGTGAATCGCAAATCTGAAAAATGAGAGAAAAAATATTTTTCAGTTCCTAATATTACTTTTATGAATTGTTTTTCCAGTTTCTGTTATGATTACTGTATTTTTGTTTTCTTTAACTATTTCTTTTTTAAACCTAACTGTAAGCTTAGATCCTATGCGTTTATTATGTTTAACGTAAATTATTTGACCAGGTTGATACGTTTTAATTGGTTTTCTTTTCTTATTATGATATTCTATGTCATTTTTTTGTTTTTGCTTTAATTTTTCTACATTATTTAAACGATTTTTTTCAAAATCTTCTGGTTTTACATTTGGGTTTCTACCATAAAATAATTCAACAGGTTTTTTTCCTGTGGTAGAATGAATTGTGAAATTGTATTCATTAATAGATCGTTCAAGGAGTTCTTGAAACGTACGAGATATTTGTTCAGTTTTCAAACATCTCATAATTTCTGACAAGGTAGAATGAAAGCGTTCTATTTGTCCGTTGATTTCACTTTTATATGGAGGTGCTTTATAAATTTGTATTTTCAATTCATCTTCCATCATAGATGTTATGGAAGCAGAATTTAATGATTTTTCATTATCAATAACTACATATTCGGGAATACAAAAGAAAAATAATAAGTCTCTTAGAGGTCGCTTGATATCCTCAATTGATCTAGAATTAATTAGTTTAGCCTGAGCGAATTTAGTGAATTTATCAATAGCTGTTAGAACTAGTTTACCTTCTGTTGAATAAATGTCGATGTGAATAATGTGACCTGGATAAGTTGGAATAGGAGTAGGACTAAGAATTGGATTGTTGGGATGTCTTTCATATTTATTTTCCTTACAAACTGTGCAATTTTTTACTAGATAATTTATTTTTTTATTAATTTTAGGGAAATAATATTTTTCTAAAATTTGAAGCCTATTTTCCAGCGGATTGCGATGAGCTCTACGATGTGTGCTCAATATTATTTCATCTTGTTCATTTCCATTGTTTATATCTTTAACCATTAATTGAGTAAATCTAATTCGATAGTTTCTAAAATGTATTGGATAGATTTCTTGAATTTTTCCCATAATAGGTTCTTCTGTCATTAAACCGTTAATGGTAGAAGAGTTGAGATATTTTTTGAAAATATTTATTATGTCTGTTTCTAAATATTGCGGTTGAACTATTATGTGCCTACTATAATTTGGAAAAACGTTTTCTAATTGATAACTAATTTCATCTCCTTTTTTTAAAATTAATTGATTACGAAAGACATTAATTGGGGATTCTGTTGAAGGAATTAAATTGTGTGATGAACTTTCATCACTATGTTGAGTCATAGTTGAATTTATTGAAGTATTGGGTGAGATTCTGGATAAAGAATCGGCTACAACGTTTGTTCTTCCTGGCTTATATTTCAATTCATAATTGTATTCTTCTAGAATGGATTTCCAACGTTTCATTTTACTGTTGGTGTTTTTATTACTAAGTGCATATGTGAGAGGTTGGTGATCTGTGAAGATATTGACTTTTCTTGATCCGTATAGGAAATTTCTGAGGGAGTTTAAAGCCCAAATTATTGCAAGCATTTCTTTTTCATTGGTTGCGTATGATTCTTCTGTTTTATTTAAAGTTCTAGATAAAAATGTTATTGGTCTATTTTTTTGGGACAAAACTGCGCCTATGGCGTAGTCTGAAGCATCAGTTGTTAGCTCAAAATCAGCTTCAAAGTTAGGATGTGAAAGAACTACTTCTTTAGAAACCAATATATTTTTAATTTTCCTAAAGGCTTCTATAGCTTCTTCATTTAGATTAATAATTTTGTTTTTTGAAATATTTTTGGACACGCGTCCATCTTCCCCTCTTAAGAGGGATGTCAGGGGTTTTGCTAATTTTGCGTAGTCCTGAATGAAACGACGATAATATCCTGACATTCCGAGGAACGATCTCAAATCTTTGAGGGTTTTGGGGATAGCTAACTCGACTATTGTTTGAACTTTTTTAGGATTGGTTTTAATTCCATCCTTTGAAATAATGAAACCTAGAAATTCTACATCGTTTTGGAGAAACTCACATTTATCTAATTGAACTTTCATGTTTGCTGCCTCTAGAGTTTTAAAAACTTTTTCAAGATTAATAAAGTGTTCATTTAAATCTCTACCAAATATTATAATATCGTCTATATAGACATAACATCTTTTTCCTATGTGTTCTCTAAGAATATCATCTAGAGTACGTTGGAATATAGAGGGAGCGTTTTTCAGTCCAAACGGTAAACGTGTGAACTCGTATTTTCCGTTATTAACAGAAAATGCTGTTTTTTCAATATCGGATTCTTTTAGTGGTATTTGATGAAAGCCACTTTTTAGATCTATTATTGTAAAATATTTATTTTTGCCTAAATTTGATAAAACTTCATTAATTTCGGGGATAGGGTATCTATCAGGAATTGTGACAGTATTTAATTTACGGTAATCGATGACCATTCTGTACTTTTTTTCTCCTGATGCGTCAACCTTTTTGGGTACAATCCATATAGGTGAATTATATGGTGATTTTGATGGTCTAATAATACCATCTTCAAGCAATTCATTTACTTGTTTTTCAACTTCGCCTTTTAAACACATTGGATAGGGATAGGATTTGGAATAAACAGGATCATTAGTGGAAGTTCGGATTTCTCCTTTGACTATGGAAGTATAAGTTAATTTTTCATCGGGGGCTGCGAACAAGTTAGGATATTTTTTTAGTATTAAATTTAAATTTTCTTTTTGCTCTGAATTCATATGAGATGTTCTGATATTCATATTATTGACAGATTCAGAAATTTGCTGTTTTAATTCAATAATAATATTAGGTTCAATTGTTAAATAGCTTTCTTTTGTATGAATTATAGCACCTAATTCTTTCAGAGTATCATTACCAATAATACCATCAAAAGAAATAAGACTAGGTAAAATAAAAAATTTTAATTTTGGAAATTTGGAACCGAATAATTCTACTAAGGCATGATGTGTAATTTTGATATTACCTCCTACAGAATTTACATGAAAGGATTTTTCGTTTAGAATAGGATTTTTAATGTAACGGGGTTTGATATAATTTTTATTTGAACCTGTGTCAATTAGAAATTTTAATTTTTCACCGCTCTTCGCTAAGTGTTCAATGTAAGGTAACGAAGAGCTATTTAATCTAAAAAATAAATATCATCTAATTTTTCTGATTCTTCAAAATTTGAATTATTTTGAGAATCAATATAATTTACTAATGTTTGATCGAATTTTTGATCTTCATTTATTATTTCTTGTTCATATGGAATAAATTCGTTTTCTGTATTATTTTGTTCATCTTCGATTTCTTCTGTATTAAAAATTCTTTGAAATTTATTAGGCTGGTGCATTTGGTTTGAAGATGCTCTTTTATCTGCAAATTGATTTCTTAATTGTGGTCTATTTTGATAATTAATGTTTCGAGTACGTATTGAAGGATCAATTTCCATAGGTTCTGGTCTAGGATACGGTTTTGGAGGAATTGGAAGAGGGTTGTTATTATTTGGATATTGCTGCAACTGTTGTGGACGAGGGAATTGTCTTGAAACATTAGGGAAAGTAGATCCGCGATAGTTGCCAACAAGTTCAGGATAGAAACTTTTACGCATCGGAATTGGATTAGGACGTTGTTGCGTACGGAAATGATTTGTTCTAGGTGGGATAGGTGGTGAACTGGGAGGTTGCATCCTACGAATACCTCCATGACTGTGTAAAACACGATAATCAACATTTTGTAGTTTAAGACATAAATGAAGAGCTTGAGGTAAATCAACTGGCTCTTTCATACTAAGTAGTCTAGGGAGATCGCCTTTAAGACCTCTTACAAATGTGTCTAATGCACGATCACGATATGACTGATTCATTATATTTAAAGATTCGTTACTAAGCTCTAAGGAAGATAATTTATTTATTATTAACGATAGGTGATGATAAACTGCTTGATAGAATTGTGGAATTGAATTATTACCTTGAATTAAAGTAGTCATTTGGTATTCCAATGTCCCTAAATCTCTTTTGTCTGCATAATGTAGGGTAAGACATTTTGATATTTTCTCCCAATTTAGAGGAGTGTTATAGGATTCTAATGCAGTATCTGCAGAACCTGTAATTTTATTTCGGACTACACTAAGGATACCGTAATATTTAGACGTTCCTTTTAAATGGTCATAAACTTTTAGAATTCTATCTACACTTTTCTTCCAAGAACTAAATTCTCCTGCCTGTCCCGAAAATTCTCTTAAACTTTTAACTACATCTGGAATTTTATCCATTCCAGATAGATCTTGCACTGATCCTACGCTTTCATCTACATCATAATTTAATTCAGTTTGTGGATTAGTAAATGAATCTAAAATTTCTTTAGTTTCTGTTCTAACTACTTGTGAAATAATTTTCGTAAGATCATTTAAATTTAAATTACTGATATTTTGAGTAACCTCATTCATACCTAACGATAAAATAGATGGTTTTATAATATTTTCTTTGGACATTTTGGTAATTGGTATTTATTTTGTATTATCACTTTTAATTTTATTAATCAATTTCGTTTTATTTATTTTCTTTTATTTGAAAAATATTTTTTTATTCAATTATGAAATAAAAGAGATTTTATTGATCAATTAGTTTTTCTCAATTTCCTTTATGAAAATATAAACAAAAAATTTTTTTTAAATATTTTTACTTTAAATTCGTACCATAAAAATTTAGATAAGCTTCCTTTTTATTTAGATAAAAATTATTTAATTTATAAATTTTTCATATGGCGGAAAATTACAATCCTTTAATTTATTTATTTCCTTATTAGACTTTATATTTTTGTAGATAAATTATTTATTTAATTTCACTTCAAATTAATTTAATTTATTAGATTTTTGTTTGAGAAAATTTTATTTGTTTCTTTAATTTTAATAATAATTTATTGAATTTATTGAATTCTTATTTTTTTCAGATAATTTAATTTTATTTATATTTTATTTTCAATTATTAATTTATTCAAGTTTTACTTTGATTTGAAATTTTAATTACTTTTTATTTTTGTAAAATTTTAATTTTCTCACTTTTTTTTTTATAAAAACAAATATAAGTAATATTAAAAGCTAACTCACATTAAAATAAGAAGATTAGCGATGAACATTTTGATGAGTCTCTCAGATGAATTTCTTGAATGTTGGACCTCTTGTATGGTCTTTCCTTATAACAGTTAGGCGGCTGTTGATGAATATTTGTGTCTTCGATGTGGTTAATCAGAATGTTACTCAGCAACTCCGTTTTGTCCTCAATGAGGTGACTCCGGGGCCTCTTTTCCTAACTTTTTGTTGTTATGAAGATTTCAGAGGATTTTATCCCTCCTAATTGCCACTTTTGATCAATGAAAAAAGTTCCGATTTGGACAGTGGTTGGTTACACTATTACCGAATTGCCGACACTATTTTAGTGATTGGTTACACTTTAATATTTAAATTTTTGTGATTGGTTACACTTTTCCAATTAAATTTTAGTGATTGGTTACACTTTTATAATTCAAAAGTTATTACTTAATCTCGGACAAAATTATTAAAAAAAAAAAATATTTTTAATTTTATTGGACTTTTTTAACACTATCATCAAGGGTCCCTGCTCGGGCGCCAGTTAATTTTATTGTTGATAAATTTAATAAAAAAAACAAATTTATTTTTATTACAAGTGGATTGTTCCACATTTATTGAAATCAAAATTAAGACTAAAATTATTAATGCTTAAAACTAATTACAATAGTTCTTACTTAAATAAATTCTACTTGCACACGCCGCAACGTCAGCATAAAATATTAGAGGTAAATTTAATTCAAATAATTATTTTGTGGGAATTTATGATTTATGAATTTCGCATATTATCATCCGGTGTAATATTACTTAAATATTTAAAATTTAATAAATTAAATATTACGCGTGTTAACTTATATGTATCATCTTTTATCAATTTGAAACTGTTACTCTTTTACAGTTTTATTTAATAAAAAAAAAACATCTTTAGTATTTATCATTTTTAATTATTTGCGATTCATTAAAAATAAGTTTTTATACAAAAAAAAATAATTCTGACAATATTATCTTTCAAAATAATTATATAGTACAAATAGTACAACTAATTATAATTTTTTTCCATTTATGTTATTCAAATAGTGGTTTTCTTTTTTTTTTCAATATATGTAGTAAATATGTATATAAAATTTTCGGTAATAATTTACAGTAAGAAAATTTTTCAAAATATTTTTCAATAAAAAATTTTAGTTTACGTAATTGAATACAAGATTACCAGAAAATTTTAACGATCTCATAGAAAACTTATTATAAAAGAACATTTTAATTGGAATTATTGACCGAAGTTTTATTTATTAGTTTGTTTGTCATGTATATAGTATTTATAATATTTATTTATTTTTGTAATGTATATAATATTTATTCCATATTTATTTAATGTTTAGTTTATTTATAATATTTATATAATATTTAATATAATATAATATATGTATATATGTAGAAATATTTTTTTTTCCACTTATCTTTTTTCTAAATTTTTGTTTTTATGCTGAAAAACTTGTCTTCGATGGTCTATCTAGATGTTTCACTACGTCCCCGATGAATTTTCTTTTTGGATGGTTAATTCCTAACCAGGCTAAAAAAATGATGATTGCTGTGACGAACATTATTAACAACACAATTGCTGTATAAAAATCGCCTATTGGTTGTTGCGGTGTGAATGAAGCGATTTGTGGTCCAGTGTTGACCGTTGTCTGTTCTTTCGATTGTGATTTTCCCATAACACTTTCACTTATAGTTTATTCAATTAATTTTATTAAAATTTTCTTTGTTCATATATATACTCACTTTATTCATATATATACTCTCTTTTTTTTATAATTATTTTAAATATATCATAAAATATATATATATTTAATATTCATTTAAAAAGAATATATTAAATTTCCGACACAATATATTTTCTTTATACTTTAAAATAAAAAAAAAACCATTTTGGCAGGATCGCCATGCAATGTTTATATATACTTATTTGGCAATATCAATTAAAACACTTCTTATTTCTTTCGGTATCTAACTTCAACTGAACTCTTTATTTTTCTTCTTTCTTTTTTTATAAGAATTTAAACTTATTACTAACATAAAATTAATTAGAACATATTGGCAAATAAGTTATATAAACCTTTATGAACTTTATAATATAAAATTAAAATGCTTATTGGTCAATATTGCTAAATTAGCAATATTGGCCAACAACCAAATGCCTTTTGTTTATACAAGTGTTTATTCTTTGTTGGTGGTCTTTGGATTTCAAAATATACTTAAAATACTTTGCTTTGCATAAATATATTAAAATATGATTGCACATTTCAATATATTTAGGTACATTTTAAGTTCATTATTTTTATATAATATTTCCAAATTACATTTAGAGTGCGTTGCACCTCACAATAGGATATCCCAAAAATAATTATAATAATGAAAATTATTCATTCAATAACGAAAGACAACAATATTGCCAAAGGCACTCAGTACCAAACCAAGGAAATAATATAAAAATGGCTACAATAGCTATAATAGCAGTTTTAGAACAACAAATAAAAATAATTATTGAACAAATAAAAATAATTTAAAATGTTATAGTTGTGGAGAACTAGGTCATACTAGCCGTTTTTGTATAACATATAAAGAAAATTTAGTGGCTCCAAATTGTGAATGGTGCGACTGCCCCGGACACAGTATATTTCACTGCCCTGCTAAGCAAAAATACGAATCGCGTGCTTTAATATGTGATGAATCAAAACGCCCTGATTCATCCCCTAACATTATGTTATTAACAAGACAAAATTTGCAGGAAAAAACTTATAAAGGAAATATTGTATTTCCACTGAATACATCAAAAATAGAAGAAGCAAAGTTTCCAAATGACAATGGAGCTCAGGTTATCATAATGAATAGAAATTAATTTAAAATTGAGGAAAAAAGTAGTAAAAATATTGCATATAATACGCTACAAGGGCATAGTAAAACATTGAGAAATTGTAATGAAGAATTTTTTAGTAAAATGAAATAGATAATGAATATGAAGTAATTAATAAGGACAAACGAATACCCAGAGATGGTAGTTCTAATTATAATTATTTATATAAAAAATGCAATATTCAGGGTACGTCAAAATTACAGGAAATTTCGAGTACCATAAATGAACAAAAGGCGATAGAAGTTCCTTTTGTTAAAACCTCAATTAGGAAACCTGAAGTAAATGGAAAATAAGTTAAATCCGGTAAATTTTTGTGTAGAAAATAAATTAAAAGACAACAGTGTAATAAATAAAATGAAGCAATCCGAAGTAATAGAAGAACACAATGTATTAGAAGAGGGTAGACAATTCGAGGAAGAAAAAATAGAATTTGGAAAAGTTATAAAAATACAGCATGAAAAAACTGAAAAAATAAGCAATGTAAAAAATTATCAAAATAAAAGTAAAAATAAAAAGATATATGAATATGATGAAAATTCGGAAGAAGCATTAAGTCATATTAGACTTTTATATAAAAATGAAGAAGTACAGGATAAAAACGAAGAAATGTTAATTTCGGAACTTGAACCTAGTATAGTTCCACATCAGGAAATATGTAAAATAATACAATTTCATGAAAATACAGAAAGGTATATCGAAAAGCACGTAGAAAAAAGAGAAGCAGAATTTATTCAACAAAAGGAAAAGAGTCAAAAAAAGGGACAAACTTGAATACAAATTTTATGGAAAAAGTAAATAATATAACTCAAACTCCTGAAATACAAATAGTAACGGAAAGAGAGAAATTGAAATAAAATTGTTCGCTAGCAAATGCGCACAAAACTCATAAATATAGTCCTACAAATATTTTTTGTTTTAAAATTTTCGTTAGAATTTAAAATTAAACTTTATTATTAACTTTTAGAGAAATAATTAGCCAGCCAATTACAGTTATAAAAATTATATATTCCATTATTTAATTATAACTTAAAAGAAAATAATTACACAGACATAAAATTAATATATTAAAATTTAATTTTGGAAAAAGAAATGAAAAGAAAAATAGTAATAAATGAATATATTTAAAAATTATAGGAAATGAATGTAATTTTAATTTAAAACAAAAAAAAATAATGTAATTATAAAAATTATGTAAAAAAAATAATAAGTATAGAACATAAAATAAGCTTAAATGAAAAAAAAAAATATATAAAAAATTTAAAGATTAAATTATAAAAAAATAAAATAAAATGGAAAAATTAATTCTGGTACAAAAATTACATAGGTAATTCTGGTACAAAAATTACATTACAATCAAATTATTCTCGTACAGTACAAAATACAAAAGAAAATTGGTCCTTATATCAATATCGTGTTGATTTTGTACCAGATATTGAATCACCACGTTTACGTAAAGGTATAATGTTTACAAATAAATCGAAATTTGTTGGATATATTTTTGATGGTACTGTATTATATACACAAAACCATTTTAATGATTTTGAATTTAATACAAAAAAATAATTTTAATGATGAACCAATACGTGTTAATATTAAATATGTTGGTACTGTTGATGAAACATCAAGTCAATCAATACAAATATTAAATTTAATATTACGCCACATATGAATAAATTAGAACTACAATTAGTTGGACGTAATTTATTTGATGCTAAAGCAAAAATACCATTACGTGAATATAATTTAAAATTATAGCTTGGTTATATAACATTAATACGACAACATGAAAATGATATATTATTATGTGCTGAAATATCAAATAGAGTAATGCGTTCAAATACACGATTAATGCAAGCAATGTCACAACATACTCGAGTTGATCCAAATAATCGTATTTATCGTTTACTACAATATCAAAACGATTAACAACAACACCAGATAGTTTAAATGTATTTAAAGATTGAATTTACTGGTCGTCAACTTAAACAACAAGATATATTATTAGGTAATAAACGTAAATATACAACAAATTCAAAATGTGATTGGTCAACTGAATTTAAATCAAATTCAATGTTTTTAACACCAGAACCAATTAAAAATTGGGGTATTGTTACACCAAAACAATATCATCAAGATGCTGTAACATTTATATAACGTTTAATTAGAATATCACGTAAAATGAATTTTATTTTAAATGAACCAAAATGATATTTATTTGAACGTAATAATATTGGTTCATATACAAGTGAATTAGAAAGATGTTGTCAAGATGATCCAAAATTTATAATATGTATATTACGTAATAACAATCGTCCAGATTTATATAATTGTGTTAAAAAGAAAACATCGAAAAGAAAAACAAAGTATACCAAACAGCAACAAAAATGATCAAACAACAAAAAAAATTCAGTTAAAAAAAATTTTATTCTAAAAATCAGTGAAAAAGAATTATTTTATACCAAGAATTATACCATTATATATTTTTATTATATATGTATCATCTTTTATCAATTTGAAACTGTTACTCTTTTACAGTTTTATTTAATAAAAAAAAAAACATCTTTAGTATTTATCATTTTTAATTATTTGCGATTCATTTAAAATAAGTTTTTATACAAAAAAAAATAGTTCTGACAATATTATCTTTCAAAATAATTATATAGTACAAATAGTACAACTAATTATAATTTTTTTCCATTTATGTTTATTCAAATAGTGGTTTTCTTTTTTTTTTCAATTTTTTTTTTCAATATATGTAGTAAATATGTATATAAAATTTTCGGTAATAATTTACAGTAAGAAAATTTTTCAAAATATTTTTCAATAAAAAATTTTAGTTTACGTAATTTAATACAAGATTACCAGAAAATTTTAACGATCTCATAGAAAACTTATTATAAAAGAACATTTTAATTGGAATTATTGACCGAAGTTTTATTTATTAGTTTGTTTGTCATGTATATAGTATTTATAATATTTATTTATTTTTGCAATGTATATAATATTTATTCCATATTTATTTAATGTTTAGTTTATTTATAATATTTATATAATATTTAATATATAAACATTGCATGGCGATCCTGCCAAAATGGTTTTTTTATTTATTTTATATATGTATATAAGTTAACACGCGTAATATTTAATTTATTAAATTTTAAATATTTAAGTAATATTACACCGGATGATAATATGCGAAATTCATAAATCATAAATTCCCACAAAATAATTATTTGAATTAAATTTACCTCTAATATTTTATGCTGACGTTGCGGCGTGTGCAAGTAGAATTTATTTAAGTAAGAACTATTGTAATTAGTTTTAAGCATTAATAATTTTAATCTTAATTTTGATTTCAATAAATGTGGAACAATCCACTTGTAATAAAAATAAATTTGTTTTTTTTATTAAATTTATCAACAATAAAATTAACTGGCGCCCGAGCAGGGACCCTTGATGATAGTGTTAAAAAAGTCCAATAAAATTAAAAATATTTTTTTTTTTTTTTAATAATTTTGTCCGAGATTAAGTAATAACTTTTGAATTATAAAAGTGTAACCAATCACTAAAATTTAATTGGAAAAGTGTAACCAATCACAAAAATTTAAATATTAAAGTGTAACCAATCACTAAAATAGTGTCGGCAATTTGGTAATAGTGTAACCAACCACTGTCCAAATCGGAACTTTTTTCATTGATCAAAAGTGGCAATTAGGAGGGATAAAATCCTCTGAAATCTTCATAACAACAAAAAGTTAGGAAAAGAGGCCCCGGAGTCACCTCATTGAGGACAAAACGGAGTTGCTGAGTAACATTCTGATTAACCACATCGAAGACACAAATATTCATCAACAGCCGCCTAACTGTTATAAGGAAAGACCATACAAGAGGTCCAACATTCAAGAAATTCATCTGAGAGACTCATCAAAATGTTCATCGCTAATCTTCTTATTTTAATGTGAGTTAGCTTTTAATATTACTTATATTTGTTTTTATAAAAAAAAAAGTGAGAAAATTAAAATTTTACAAAAATAAAAAGTAATTAAAATTTAAAATCAAAGTAAAACTTGAATAAATTAATAATTGAAAATAAAATATAAATAAAATTAAATTATCTGAAAAAAATAAGAATTCAATAAATTCAATAAATTATTATTAAAATTAAAGAAACAAATAAAATTTTCTCAAACAAAAATCTAATAAATTAAATAAATTTGAAGTGAAATTAAATAAATAATTTATCTACAAAAATATAAAGTCTAATAAGGAAATAAATAAATTAAAGGATTGTAATTTTCCGCCATATGAAAAATTTATAAATTAAATAATTTTTATCTAAATAAAAAGGAAGCTTATCTAAATTTTTATGGTACGAATTTAAAGTAAAAATATTTAAAAAAAATTTTTGTTTATATTTTCATAAAGGAAATTGAGAAAAACTAATTGATCAATAAAATCTCTTTTATTTCATAATTGAATAAAAAAATATTTTTCAAATAAAAGAAAATAAATAAAACGAAATTGATTAATAAAATTAAAAGTGATAATACAAAATAAATACCAATTACCAAAATGTCCAAAGAAAATATTATAAAACCATCTATTTTATCGTTAGGTATGAATGAGGTTACTCAAAATATCAGTAATTTAAATTTAAATGATCTTACGAAAATTATTTCACAAGTAGTTAGAACAGAAACTAAAGAAATTTTAGATTCATTTACTAATCCACAAACTGAATTAAATTATGATGTAGATGAAAGCGTAGGATCAGTGCAAGATCTATCTGGAATGGATAAAATTCCAGATGTAGTTAAAAGTTTAAGAGAATTTTCGGGACAGGCAGGAGAATTTAGTTCTTGGAAGAAAAGTGTAGATAGAATTCTAAAAGTTTATGACCATTTAAAAGGAACGTCTAAATATTACGGTATCCTTAGTGTAGTCCGAAATAAAATTACAGGTTCTGCAGATACTGCATTAGAATCCTATAACACTCCTCTAAATTGGGAGAAAATATCAAAATGTCTTACCCTACATTATGCAGACAAAAGAGATTTAGGGACATTGGAATACCAAATGACTACTTTAATTCAAGGTAATAATTCAATTCCACAATTCTATCAAGCAGTTTATCATCACCTATCGTTAATAATAAATAAATTATCTTCCTTAGAGCTTAGTAACGAATCTTTAAATATAATGAATCAGTCATATCGTGATCGTGCATTAGACACATTTGTAAGAGGTCTTAAAGGCGATCTCCCTAGACTACTTAGTATGAAAGAGCCAGTTGATTTACCTCAAGCTCTTCATTTATGTCTTAAACTACAAAATGTTGATTATCGTGTTTTACACAGTCATGGAGGTATTCGTAGGATGCAACCTCCCACTTCACCACCTATCCCACCTAGAACAAATCATTTCCGTACGCAACAACGTCCTAATCCAATTCCGATGCGTAAAAGTTTCTATCCTGAACTTGTTGGCAACTATCGCGGATCTACTTTCCCTAATGTTTCAAGACAATTCCCTCGTCCACAACAGTTGCAACAATATCCAAATAATAACAACCCTCTTCCAATTCCTCCAAAACCGTATCCTAGACCAGAACCTATGGAAATTGATCCTTCAATACGTACTCGAAACATTAATTATCAAAATAGACCACAATTAAGAAATCAATTTGCAGATAAAAGAGCATCTTCAAACCAAATGCACCAGCCTAATAAATTTCAAAGAATTTTTAATACAGAAGAAATCGAAGATGAACAAAATAATACAGAAAACGAATTTATTCCATATGAACAAGAAATAATAAATGAAGATCAAAAATTCGATCAAACATTAGTAAATTATATTGATTCTCAAAATAATTCAAATTTTGAAGAATCAGAAAAATTAGATGATATTTATTTTTTAGATTAAATAGCTCTTCGTTACCTTACATTGAACACTTAGCGAAGAGCGGTGAAAAATTAAAATTTCTAATTGACACAGGTTCAAATAAAAATTATATCAAACCCCGTTACATTAAAAATCCTATTCTAAACGAAAAATCCTTTCATGTAAACTCTGTAGGAGGTAATATCAAAATTACACATCATGCCTTAGTAGAATTATTCGGTTCCAAATTTCCAAAATTAAAATTTTTTATTTTACCTAGTCTTATTTCTTTTGATGGTATTATTGGTAATGATACTCTGAAAGAATTAGGTGCTATAATTCATACAAAAGAAAGCTATTTAACAATTGAACCTAATATTATTATTGAATTAAAACAGCAAATTTCTGAATCTGTCAATAATATGAATATCAGAACATCTCATATGAATTCAGAGCAAAAAGAAAATTTAAATTTAATACTAAAAAAATATCCTAACTTGTTCGCAGCCCCCGATGAAAAATTAACTTATACTTCCATAGTCAAAGGAGAAATCCGAACTTCCACTAATGATCCTGTTTATTCCAAATCCTATCCCTATCCAATGTGTTTAAAAGGCGAAGTTGAAAAACAAGTAAATGAATTGCTTGAAGATGGTATTATTAGACCATCAAAATCACCATATAATTCACCTATATGGATTGTACCCAAAAAGGTTGACGCATCAGGAGAAAAAAAGTACAGAATGGTCATCGATTACCGTAAATTAAATACTGTCACAATTCCTGATAGATACCCTATCCCCGAAATTAATGAAGTTTTATCAAATTTAGGCAAAAATAAATATTTTACAATAATAGATCTAAAAAGTGGCTTTCATCAAATACCACTAAAAGAATCCGATATTGAAAAAACAGCATTTTCTGTTAATAACGGAAAATACGAGTTCACACGTTTACCGTTTGGACTGAAAAACGCTCCCTCTATATTCCAACGTACTCTAGATGATATTCTTAGAGAACACATAGGAAAAAGATGTTATGTCTATATAGACGATATTATAATATTTGGTAGAGATTTAAATGAACACTTTATTAATCTTGAAAAAGTTTTTAAAACTCTAGAGGCAGCAAACATGAAAGTTCAATTAGATAAATGTGAGTTTCTCCAAAACGATGTAGAATTTCTAGGTTTCATTATTTCAAAGGATGGAATTAAAACCAATCCTAAAAAAGTTCAAACAATAGTCGAGTTAGCTATCCCCAAAACCCTCAAAGATTTGAGATCGTTCCTCGGAATGTCAGGATATTATCGTCGTTTCATTCAGGACTACGCAAAATTAGCAAAACCCCTGACATCCCTCTTAAGAGGGGAAGATGGACGCGTGTCCAAAAATATTTCAAAAAACAAAATTATTAATCTAAATGAAGAAGCTATAGAAGCCTTTAGGAAAATTAAAAATATATTGGTTTCTAAAGAAGTAGTTCTTTCACATCCTAACTTTGAAGCTGATTTTGAGCTAACAACTGATGCTTCAGACTACGCCATAGGCGCAGTTTTGTCCCAAAAAAATAGACCAATAACATTTTTATCTAGAACTTTAAATAAAACAGAAGAATCATACGCAACCAATGAAAAAGAAATGCTTGCAATAATTTGGGCTTTAAACTCCCTCAGAAATTTCCTATACGGATCAAGAAAAGTCAATATCTTCACAGATCACCAACCTCTCACATATGCACTTAGTAATAAAAACACCAACAGTAAAATGAAACGTTGGAAATCCATTCTAGAAGAATACAATTATGAATTGAAATATAAGCCAGGAAGAACAAACGTTGTAGCCGATTCTTTATCCAGAATCTCACCCAATACTTCAATAAATTCAACTATGACTCAACATAGTGATGAAAGTTCATCACACAATTTAATTCCTTCAACAGAATCCCCAATTAATGTCTTTCGTAATCAATTAATTTTAAAAAAAGGAGATGAAATTAGTTATCAATTAGAAAACGTTTTTCCAAATTATAGTAGGCACATAATAGTTCAACCGCAATATTTAGAAACAGACATAATAAATATTTTCAAAAAATATCTCAACTCTTCTACCATTAACGGTTTAATGACAGAAGAACCTATTATGGGAAAAATTCAAGAAATCTATCCAATACATTTTAGAAACTATCGAATTAGATTTACTCAATTAATGGTTAAAGATATAAACAATGAAAATGAACAAGATGAAATAATATTGAGCACACATCGTAGAGCTCATCGCAATCCGCTGGAAAATAGGCTTCAAATTTTAGAAAAATATTATTTCCCTAAAATTAATAAAAAAATAAATTATCTAGTAAAAAATTGCACAGTTTGTAAGGAAAATAAATATGAAAGACATCCCAACAATCCAATTCTTAGTCCTACTCCTATTCCAACTTATCCAGGTCACATTATTCACATCGACATTTATTCAACAGAAGGTAAACTAGTTCTAACAGCTATTGATAAATTCACTAAATTCGCTCAGGCTAAACTAATTAATTCTAGATCAATTGAGGATACCAAGCGACCTCTAAGAGACTTATTATTTTTCTTTTGTATTCCCGAATATGTAGTTATTGATAATGAAAAATCATTAAATTCTGCTTCCATAACATCTATGATGGAAGATGAATTGAAAATACAAATTTATAAAGCACCTCCATATAAAAGTGAAATCAACGGACAAATAGAACGCTTTCATTCTACCTTGTCAGAAATTATGAGATGTTTGAAAACTGAACAAATATCTCGTACGTTTCAAGAACTCCTTGAACGATCTATTAATGAATACAATTTCACAATTCATTCTACCACAGGAAAAAAACCTGTTGAATTATTTTATGGTAGAAACCCAAATGTAAAACCAGAAGATTTTGAAAAAAATCGTTTAAATAATGTAGAAAAATTAAAGCAAAAACAAAAAAATGACATAGAATATCATAATAAGAAAAGAAAACCAATTAAAACGTATCAACCTGGTCAAATAATTTACGTTAAACATAATAAACGCATAGGATCTAAGCTTACAGTTAGGTTTAAAAAAGAAATAGTTAAAGAAAACAAAAATACAGTAATCATAACAGAAACTGGAAAAACAATTCATAAAAGTAATATTAGGAACTGAAAAATATTTTTTCTCTCATTTTTCAGATTTGCGATTCACACTGTTATCAATGACGTCCAAATTTTGGACTATTCAAACTCCCATATAATTGCAATAGCTAGAGGTCAAGGTAGAATTCAAGATGGAAATTTTAAATTAATTCATATTGTTGAATTAGAAAGGTATCAAAATTTCATAACTGAAACAAATCCAATACTTCAAAATATTTCTAAACACCCTTTATTCTCTTATATAAATTATGAGTTTAATCAAATCCAAGAAATGTTAGATAATTTTATACCACATAGAAATAAAAGATCATTCAATTTTATCGGTACTACATGGAAATGGATTGCAGGAAATCCAGATCACGAAGATTATGAAATTATAAAAGACAAAATAAATAATGTTTTACAAAATAATAATAAGCAAGTAATAATCAATCAATTAAATAATGAAAGAATAAATAATATAACGAGAGTAACAAATGAAATTTTAAGTTTAATAAATAAAGAAGATAAATTTATTGATCAATTAGCTTTAAGTATTCAATATAAATTAAAATTAATAAAAGAAGAATTAATTAATATTAGACATGCCATTCATTGGGCTAAATCAGGAATTATAAATACTATGCTTTTAACAAAATCAGAAATAAAACTTGCAACTGATGTTTTAGATAAAGAAAAACTTCCTTACTCTACACCAGAAGAAGCTTTAGATTTTGCTGACATTAAAATTATAACAAATAGTTCTATTTTATTTTATATTGTTAATATTCCAATAACAACAGAAAAAATTTACGAAAAATTGTTAATTAAACCAGTTAAAAGAAAAAATGTAATAAACGAAATACTTTATAATAATATTTTAAAAGATAATGAAAAAATGTTTTCTATTAAGAATGAATGTAAAACTTTTAATTATTTGTCAATTTGTAAACCAAGTAATTTAATTGATATTAGTAATTCTACTTGTATTCCAAATCTTTTAAAAAGCCTTAATTCTACTTGTAACATTATTAATAATCAGCACATACAAACTATAGAAGAAATATCAGAAGGAATTTTATTACTTAATCAATATACCGGCAAAATAAAAATTGAAAATGTTTCACACCATCTCAATGGAGTGTTTCTAATAAAATTTCATAACACTACCATTAATGTTAATAACAAATTATTTGTTTCAAAAGAGGTATCAACACTTCATGTTCTACCTGCTATTTTACAACCGACTCCACAAGAAAAACAATATCAAGAAATTTTATCATTAGAAATACTTAAAGAACTTCAAATTAATAATACAGTCCGAACTGATCTGCTTCATACAGAAAAAACAACGTATCAAATAATAAATTATGGTTTATTTGGAACATTACTTACTATATTAATTATTTTTATACTATTTAAAATTAAAAGAAGAAATAATAATAAAATAATAATTCAATCAACTGATAATAAAATTAATAATGATAACAAACTAGAATCATCATCTCCAAACATAATTCAACCTAAAGAAAAAATAGTTGTTCAAGAAATAGTTACCTCTTCAGAAGAAAATTTATCAGGAAATTTTCTATCAAAAATAATGCCTCCAAAAATAGCGGCCAGACGAAAATTCTACGAAATGTAATCAATTTTAAAAAAGTTTGCAAATGAGGACATTGGCATTTAAAGGTGGAAGAGTTAACACGCGTAATATTTAATTTATTAAATTTTAAATATTTAAGTAATATTACACCGGATGATAATATGCGAAATTCATAAATCATAAATTCCCACAAAATAATTATTTGAATTAAATTTACCTCTAATATTTTATGCTGACGTTGCGGCGTGTGCAAGTAGAATTTATTTAAGTAAGAACTATTGTAATTAGTTTTAAGCATTAATAATTTTAATCTTAATTTTGATTTCAATAAATGTGGAACAATCCACTTGTAATAAAAATAAATTTGTTTTTTTTATTAAATTTATCAACAATAAAATTAACTTATATGTAGAAATTTTTTTTTTTCCACTTATCTTTTTTCTAATTTTTTTTTTTTTTATGCTGAAAAACTTGTCTTTGATGGTCTATCTAGATGTTTCACTACGTCCCCGATGAATTTTCTTTTTGGATGGTTAATTCCTAACCAGGCTAAAAAAATGATGATTGCTGTGACGAACATTATTAACAACACAATTGCTGTATAAAAATCGCCTGTTGGTTGTTGCGGTGTGAATGAAGCGATTTGTGGTCCAGTGTTGACCGTTGTCTGTTCTTTCGATTGTGATTTTCCCATAACACTTTCACTTATAGTTTATTCAATTAATTTTATTAAAATTTTCTTTGTACTTTATTCATATATATACTCTCTTTTTTTTTTATAATTATTTTAAATATATCATAAAATATATATATATTTAATATTCATTTAAAAAGAATATATTAAATTTCCGACACAATATATTTTCTTTATACTTTAAAAAAAAAAAAACCATTTTGGCAGGATCGCCATGCAATGTTTATATATACTTATTTGGCAATATCAATTAAAACACTTCTTATTTCTTTCGGTATCTAACTTCAACTGAACTCTTTATTTTTCTTCTTTCTTTTTTTATAAGAATTTAAACTTATTACTAACATAAAATTAATTAGAACATATTGGCAAATAAGTTATATAAACCTTTATGAACTTTATAATATAAAATTAAAATGCTTATTGGTCAATATTGCTAAATTAGCAATATTGGCCAACAACCAAATGCCTTTTGTTTATACAAGTGTTTATTCTTTGTTGGTGGTCTTTGGATTTCAAAATATACTTAAAATACTTTGCTTTGCATACATATATTACAATATGATTGCATATTTCAATATATTTAGGTACATTTTAAGTTCATTATTTTTATATAATATTTCCAAATTACATTTAGAGTGCGTTGCACCTCACAATAGGATATCCCAAAAATAATTATAATAATGAAAATTATTCATTCAATAACGAAAGACAACAATATTTCCAAAGGCACTCAGTACCAAACCAAGGAAATAATATAAAAATGGCTACAATAGCTATAATAGCAATTTTAGAACAACAAATAAAAATAATTATTGAACAAATAAAAATAATTTAAAATGCTATAGTTGTGGAGAACTAGGTCATACTAGCCGTTTTTGTATAACATATAAAGAAAATTTAGTGGCGCCAAATTGTGAATGGTGCGACTGCCCCGGACACAGTATATTTCACTGCCCTGCTAAGCAAAAATACGAATCGCGTGCTTTAATATGTGATGAATCAAAACGCCCTGATTCATCCCCTAACATTATGTTATTAACAAGACAAAATTTGCAGGAAAAAACTTATAAAGGAAATATTGTATTTCCACTGAATACATCAAAAATAGAAGAAGCAAAATTTCCAAATGACAATTGAGCTCAGGTTATCATAATGAATAGAAATTAATTTAAAATTGAGGAAAAAAGTAGTAAAAATATTGCATATAATACGCTACAAGGGCATAGTAAAACATTGAGAAATTGTAATGAAGAATTTTTTAGTAAAATGAAATAGATAATGAATATGAAGTAATTAATAAGGACAAAAGAATACCCAGAGATGGTAGTTCTAATTATAATTATTTATATCAAAAATGCAATATTCAGGGTACGTCAAAATTACAGGAAATTTCGAGTACCATAAATGAACAAAAGGCGATAGAAGTTCCTTTTGTTAAAACCTCAATTAGGAAACCTGAAGTAAATGGAAAATAAGTTAAATCCGGTAAATTTTTGTGTAGAAAATAAATTAAAAGACAACAGTGTAATAAATAAAATGAAGCAATCCGAAGTAATAGAAGAACACAATGTATTAGAAGAGGGTAGACAATTCGAGGAAGAAAAAATAGAATTTGGAAAAGTTATAAAAATACAGCATGAAAAAACTGAAAAAATAAGCAATGTAAAAAATTATCAAAATAAAAGTAAAAATAAAAAGATATATGAATATGATGAAAATTCGGAAGAAGCATTAAGTCATATTAGACTTTTATATAAAAATGAAGAAGTACAGGATAAAAACGAAGAAATGTTAATTTCGGAACTTGAACCTAGTATAGTTCCACATCAGGAAATATGTAAAATAATACAATTTCATGAAAATACAGAAAGGTATATCGAAAAGCACGTAGAAAAAAGAGAAGCAGAATTTATTCAACAAAAGGAAAAGAGTCAAAAAAAGGGACAAACTTGAATACAAATTTTATGGAAAAAGTAAATAATATAACTCAAACTCCTGAAATACAAATAGTAACGGAAAGAGAGAAATTGAAATAAAATTGTTCGCTAGCAAATGCGCACAAAACTCATAAATATAGTCCTACAAATATTTTTTGTTTTAAAATTTTCGTTAGAATTTAAAATTAAACTTTATTATTAACTTTTAGAGAAATAATTAGCCAGCCAATTACAGTTATAAAAATTATATATTCCATTATTTAATTATAACTTAAAAGAAAATAATTACACAGACATAAAATTAATATATTAAAATTTAATTTTGGAAAAAGAAATGAAAAGAAAAATAGTAATAAATGAATATATTTAAAAATTATAGGAAATGAATGTAATTTTAATTTAAAACAAAAAAAAATAATGTAATTATAAAAATTATGTAAAAAAAAATAATAAGTATAGAACATGAAATAAGCTTAAATGAAAAAAAAAATATATAAAAAATTTAAAGATTAAATTATATATTTTAAAGATTAAAAAAATAAAATAAAATGGAAAAATTGTTGAAAAATAAAAATTAAAATAAAAAATTTATTGAAATTGTATAAAAAGTAAAAATGATTGAAAATGTACAAAAAATTATTGGAATTGTATAAAAATAAATAAAAATGGTTTGTAAGTCTAAGAAAATGTTTTGTTAAAATGGTTAAAGTTAATAAATTGTTAGAAGAGAATTTATTAATAAAAATTAATAAATGTATAAACGAATTGTATATTGATGAAAAAAAAAGAAATGTTAAATTTGAAAGTTGTTTTTAAAAATAAATAAAGGAAAATAAATATAAATGTAAATAACAAATGTATTAAAAGGAAAATATAAATGAAAAGTGTTGAAAAGGAAATATAATAATTTGTATATTGATATAAAAAATGATTAATGAAATTTGAAAATGTATAAATGAATATGCAAAAGAAATTAATGAGAAATGATAATAAAATTTGAAAATGTATGAATAAATATGAAAAAGAAATTTTGAATAAAAATGTAAGATAGAGCATCTATCTTTATGATAAACAAAAATGTAACTAAAATATTAAAAATTATTTAATATTAAAATAAATATTTTTTTAAAAAAAAGGAGGTTGGATATTGATGAAGAAATTGATAAAAAAAATTTTAATTTGAAAACATTTGTTAAAGAATAAATATATAATTATTACAAAAAAAAAAACAATAAAGATGACAAATGTTTAATAAAGTAATAATACTGAAAGAAAATGTTGATAAAAAATATAGTAAAAAAAATATATGGAAAAAGAAAAAGAATTGAATCTTAAAAAATTAGAAATATTGATATATAAAAGGTATAAAATTATAACAAATTTAAAAAAATTTGTATATCAAATATTGTGAAAAAATAAGTTTATATGGAGAATAAACTGTACAGAAAATAAGTTAATAAAAGTTAAAACAAAAAAATATAAAAAAAAAATTATAGCAAAAGCTAACTAAATTGAGAAATTCTGAATTACCATACATCCAAAAAATATTCCCATTTTTTGTACTTCAAAAGGGGATGTGTTGTGGAATAAAAATACCGTCCTTGTAATAAATAATAACTAATTGTTTTTACCATAAAATATTTTGCATTACGCATTGCACAAAAATATTATTAAATATTTTATTTAAACTATGTCACTAATAAAGCTAAGTAAATAATGCTTAGTGCGCAATTTTGCCGACTATGCAATTTTGGGTATAAAAAACCAACAATTAATAATAATTAATATTGAGTGCAATTACTCAATCATAAATTAATTGCGTTATTATTAAATCAAAGTTGTTTACATTTTTATATGTAAACAAAGGCCGGCAAATTAATATTTGCGTATAAATACTTGGATTTACAGTTAACAGCTTTCAAAACAGAAAGTTTTGTATGAAGCTAATTTGTTAACATAAGTTTTGAATAAATAAATAGTTAATTTAGACTTTAAATATTTGAAGTTTTATTTAAATTATTACGCTCCCAGTTCAACAGGAAAATATATTATATAGATTGGCTATAGCCAGAAAATAATTTATATCCTAAAATTTGAATACAACAGGCGCTAGTCGGAGTAGATCCCTAATCTTTACTCTGATAAAATCTAGGTAAAGCCTTCTGAATTAACAGCTACAGATCTGCCGACAAATCCTACTATCACCTCTCAGAAGGTAGGTAACATAGTTATCTGCCGGGTGTCTCCTGGTAACTTACTTTGGTAAGGCTGACGAGAGATGGTGAATGCGAACACTTAGCGCAATGAATAAGCTAAACAGTTAGAAATGAGATGAATGCAATCGACAAAACAAAAGGAATTATTACCCCAGGTGGCAGGCCAGTTACACTGGAAAATCCACACTCTTCGGAGGTCGGTCCCACATATTCTGTGAGGACCCACTATTGCTAAATCTTGGAAAATTTAGGAGAAGTACAACAATATCAAGAACACCACCAAAAAAACATGAGAGTAGAACAACAGGTACTCCAACAGAGCATAAAATACCTACAAGCTTAAAACATGAAATACAGAAGGGAATAAAAGTCATTATTGAAAAAACAACGCCAACAACACATCAAGTTGATATTGTACCAAAGCTACAGGTAGATTTTGAAGGCCATAACTTCTACCAAGAATGGCAAAAGGAAATTAAAGCGAGAAAGTAACTCGAACAAATTGTGAACAACTTGCAAGAACATATTAAAAATCTAGAAAATAAAGTAGCTTTGCTGGATAAAGCAAATACACAAAAAGATAGCATACTGGTTGAAGATTATCACACAGATGAAGAAACACTAATAAGAGAAACAGATTGGATATTAAAGAAAAATAAGAGAACATCAACAAAACGCAAAGCTGTTAGTAGCCCGGAGCTATCCACGCAAGACCAGGGAGATATAATACCAAAAACAAAAAACGTGGTCACCAAAAATAAAACAGAAGTGAAGAATAGTGAAGGTAATAAAACTAACAGGAAAGAACTTACACCACAAATAACTAAGAGTAAGATTGTAGACTCTAAGAACAAATCGGAAGTTAGCGAAAACAATAAAAAAGAATGCATACCACCACCAATTATGGTTCATGGAGTTTACGTGAACTTAAGAAAAATATTCTAGAAATCACTCCAAAAGAATGCAAGTACACGTCATATAACAACAATGTCTGGAAGATTAATGTAAGCGATAGCGATACATACAGAAATATTATAATTGAGCTAACAAAACGGGAAATACAATGGCATTCATATGAGAACAAAGCCGTCAGACCATCAAAAGTAATGGCAAGAGGTCTACATTATTCTTGTGAAGAAAAAGAAATAGTTCAAGATTTACTTGACAAGGGTTTCAATATACTAGAAGCTAAAAACATAATCAAAAAAGAAAAAATCGAAAGCAGCAACGGTGATTATATAACACAAAAAAGAGGACTTCCGCTGTTCATGCTAACATTCCACAATAATGAACGTGCTGACAAAATATTTTCGATCAAAACAATATTTATTTATTTATTTACGTTTAGTACAAACATATTACAACATATTAATAACTTAAAGTAAAATTATAGTTAAATTACAAAATTATTATATAAAATAAAATATTGATAATTATATAACAAAAAGATTTGTAATATTAAAAATAAAATAAAAATTAAGTTTCAAATTTAAAATGAAACTACGTCAAAAGAAATAATATTAAAAAATTAATTAAAAACTATATAGTTAGCTTAAAAAAAACTAAGTCAATAACAAATATTATGACACGTGTATAATTAAATTTTTCTTATTTTTTTCTTTGGAAAAAGAAAGGTTTATGTGACTTTTATAGTTGTTAATAACCTTGAACATTCTATTAATTGGTTCAAATTTACCATAGTTCGTACGGTGGAATATTTCTCGAAATATATTTTCCGACCGAAACCGAGTACTATGATTTAAATGCGTAACAACTTGGTTTTTGATATACTCAGAGTTGATCTGGCCATTATTAACTTGAATTATAACTAGAATGTCCGCAATTAGTCTCCTTGATTCTAGGGATTTTAGCTGCAAGAGATTTAACCTGTCCTTGTATGGAGGTAATATCACTGGGTTTAACCAATTTAAGTTACGTAAAGCGTATCTAAGAAATTTTTTTTGCACTGATTCGAATCTCTCTATATGGTCCCGATAATAAGGAGACCAAACTTGGCTAGCATACTCAAAGTTCGGCCTAACAAGAGAAGTAAATAAAGATTTAAGGATATATGGATCCTCAAATTCCTTAGACCATCGCTTGATGAAACCCAACATTGAATTTGCTTTACCAATTATAGTATCGAAGTGCAATTTAAAAGTCATTTTGCTATCGAAATGCACGCCTAGATCTTTGAAGTGAGTAACTCTATTGATAATAACATTATCAAAAGTATAATTTGAAATCACTGGTGTTTTACGACGAGTGTAACTAATTATTGCACACTTATCAACATTTAATGATAAATTATTAATATTACACCAGCTTTTAAAAGAGTCTAGGTCCTTTTGTAGTGTAATAGCATCATTTAAGGAACTTATCTTTTTATGGATTTTCATATCATCGGCGTAAATTCCCAATTTACTATACTTGATTACGGAAGTAACGTCATTGATTGAGAAAATGAAAATAAATGGACCTAAATGACTTCCCTGTGGGACACCAGAGTTGGCATAATAGGGTTCTGAAATTGCAGATCTAAATTTAACACAATATTTTCTATTTATCAGATATGAATTCATCCACTTAATTAAGAAATCAGGAAAACCTAATTTTTTTAGTTTAAAGCATATTACACTATGAGGTAACAGATCGAAAGCTTTACTTAAATCAGTATAGATGACATCAGTCTGATACCCATCCTCCATATTAGTGAGGAAAGAAGAACATGATTCAACTAAGTTGGTTACAGTGGATCTATTTTTCATGAAACCGTGTTGATTAGGTACTAATAGTCCTGAACAGTAACTATAGATGGAATCATAAATCATTAGCTCAAATAACTTAGGAATGCTAGACAGTTTAGCAATAGGTCTATAATTGGTAATATCATTTTTTGAATCCTTTTTGTGGACAGGTCTAATAAACGATGTTTTCCAAAATTCTGGAAATTGCCCACTATGTAAAGATTTATTAAATAGAATTCTCAGTGGAGATGCTAAAGAATTTGCACAGTTCTTAAGAATGGATTCAGGTACATTATCTGGACCTGGAAATGTATCATTACTCAGTTTTTCCATGTATTTTTTTACCTGTTGAACTGAGAAATTGAGTGATGATAGGGGCATCTGTCATGAAATTTGGAAATTGATCTGACTTTCTTTTAGAATTAACAAACTTCCAAAAGGATTTAGGATTAGTTGGGAATTGTTGTGAAAATTGAACCAATACCGAAAACCTCAAAGCAGATACCGCAATGCAAGAGATGTCAAGCCTGTGGACATACCCAAGGTTATTTTAACCGTGAGATTGCTTGTGTAAAGTGCGCTGGTAAACATTTAACAACAAATTGTACCATACAGGAAAAAGAAAAAGCCAAACGTGTTAACAGTCGTGGTGATCATCCAGCGAGCTACAGAGGATGTCCGATGGAAAAAGCTCAACAAGCAAGAAAAAACGTTATCGCCAGAAACCAACAGAAACAAAATAAAAACACTCACGCTGCAACACAGAAAATCAGTACGGTGAATACAGTCGCTGAAAATAAACAAGCTGAAAAACCAAAATCATACGCACAGATTGTGTGGAATAAGCGTCAAGAGGAAGAAGCCTCTGTTAAGGAATTGTTATCTCTGATCCTGAAAAGAGTAAATAATCAAGATAACACAATCAAAGTAATGTACTAAGTAATGATATTAGTGCGGTTAAGAAAAATTTAAAAAACAGTGTTTTAAATAAACATAGATAACATACTAAGAGTTGCCACGTGGAATGCTAACGGTCTTCTTCAACACATCTCCGAACTGAAACTATTTCTGAAAAATGAAAAATGATATATTAAAATACCAAATTTTGCCTGTTACCACACACCACATCCAACAAATAACGCAAGAGGAAGATCAGCAATGATAATAAAAAACAATATATAGCACAATATGGAACCGAAAACTATAAAGGAAGCAATGCAAGCAACAACAGTAGGTATCCAGATTAAAAACAGTATGCGAAGTATCTGCGATTTACTGTCCACCAAGAAACTGTCCGACAAGGGAAGATTACACAAATATTTTCAAGACATTAGGCAGCACTTTTATCATCGGTGGTGATTTTAATGCAAAACACACTTATTGGGGTTCGAGACTGATGACTAAAAAAGAGTAGGAGCTATACGATGCAGGACGAAACTACAGATGTGAGTTCTTCTCATCTGGATCGCCAACTTATTGGCCGACTGATACTATGAAAATACCGGACCTGGTTGACTTCTTTGTTGTCAAAGGAATAAGTGGAAACAACATACGCACCGAAAGCAGTGATGACCTATCAACAGATCATACTCCTGTGATGCTAACGTTGAGCGAAAAGGTTACAAAAGGCAGGTCTCCCAAGGCTAACCAACAAACGAACAACTTGGGATGGATTTAGAGAAAAACTCGAGCTCTTTATTGGTCTAAGAGCTCCACTGGAAACAATAAATCAAATTGACGCGGAAGCTGAACAATTTTTTACGGATGTGCTACAGGCACCTGAATCTAGCACACCAGCAGAACACAGAAGCACCCAAGTCGAAATAAAGTATCCGAGAGAAATTAGAGAATTGATAATTAAAAAACGGAAAGCAAGAAAAAAATGGCAGCTGACAAGATATCCGGATGATAAAACCATCTTTAACCGATTGAGCAATCAATTAAAAAGACGTATCGCAGAAGTAAAAAATGAGTTCTTCACTAGCTTTTTGGACAATCTAACAGCAGACAAAAATACCGACTACTCACTATGTAAAGCAGCTAAAAAGTTAAAACGACCACAAATACATGAATCACCACTAAAAACAGGTAAATGGATTCGAAATCCAAAGCAGAAAGCAGATCTTTTCGCAGAGCACCTGTCGGATGTTTTCCAAACTTCTCCACAGAACACAGAAGTTGAAAATGTAACTTTCATTGAAAAAATGGATGAAGCCGAAATCCCATCTATCACCTTGAGAGAACTCAAAAATTTGTGTAACCATAGTCTAAGCGTGGTTGGATGATTATATATAGGGTAGGCATCTGAGTGGCGTCAATCTGGCGATGCCCAGTGCTGCAACTATATTATATAACCATCAATTGTGCTTATCATACCTCCCCGCGGTAACCACTGGATACTGGCCATCCCACCCGGATTTGGCTTTCCAAACTGATAAGTGCGAGTGCTGAAGATAGAATAATACCAGCACTATAATCATGGTCCCTCCGACACAAGCGCAGACCGCAAACGGAGGTTGGCGCTCGGCTAATAACCGAGCCCGTAAAATCACATTATTAGGAAAAGAAAAAGGAAAGAAGCCGGAGGACTTTTTGGCAATGACCCACGCACACGTTTAAAGGACAAAGATTTAAGAATTTGTACCTGGAATTTACGTTCACTATCTGCTCCAGGTGCATCTAATGAATTGTTGAATCAACTCAACAGCTATAAGGCAGACCTAACAGCTGTACAAGAGTTGAACTGGATAGGATCGGGAAAAAGAAGAACACGCGCTATTTATTATAGTGGTCAGGAGCGAACATTCGGATGTGGCTTTGTAGTGGGCCCAAGGATAATAAACAAAATCATAGGCTGAAAACCCATTAACGAGTGCCTATGCTCCATCCGAATCAGAGCTAAATTCTTCAATATCAGCATAATCTGTGGACATGCACCTGTGGACAAGATTCTGATGATGCGGACAAAGATACCTTTTACGACAGGTTAGAAAAAGCTTACGACGATTGTCCGCGTCATGACATTAAAATAGTCGTAGGTGATTTTAATGCAAAAATCGGAAAGAACAGATCTTCGGAAGCACGATCGGACAACACAGTGCCCATGACACCACCACAGATAATGGGCTACGCTTGATATCCCTGCTATGAAAAATATGGTTATAAGTAGTACTAAGTTCCCTCATCGTAAAATTCATAAGCTCACCTGGCGATCTCCAGACCATAGAACATAAAACCAAATCGATCATGTGATGATTGACAGCAGGCATGCTTCAGATATCACGGACGTCCGTACATGGCGAGGTGCTAACATCGACTCGGACCACTACCTCGTCATTTCAATAGTCCGAGCTAGGATATCCATGCAAAGGAGACACGCTAATCCTAGGCTACCCAGGATAAACGTGGTATCGCTTCAATCATCTGAGATCGCCAGAGAATATGCCACCACCATCTCTCTGTTGTATAATATTTTATACAGACATAAATATTTACCTTTTACATTTTATTCCTGTTTTTGTACAATGTTTGGTTATCTAGTTAACCAGGTTTCGTTTGATTCCTTTTTTTTTTATTCTGTTTGATTTCCTCAGTTTTATAAAAGTCGATAATTTACTTTTTGATATAATATTTATTTTTAGTTTAACTTTTAATATCTAAAATAAAAGCTATATAGCGAAAGCGTAGCTTAATATTTTAGAATAATACGTCTGACTTGATCAAAATTTAATGACAATATTTGCCCAAAATCGAGCTAATTTATACGATTTTTGGTGCATTTTCCGGCACAAATACAATTAAAAATGTTACTATCAATATTATTTATTTGAATAATATTAATAATAACATAATATCGGTATTGGTTTTATTCAATTATTATATTAGCCGAAAAATGCCCACACTAGCACTTTTTTTCTTTAATATTAATATTAATATTAAATTTGGCCTATATAAGCTTTACTTCTTTTATCAAATTCTTGACCTAATTCTGCAATTCCAATTGACTTAATACTAGTTATTTTATTATTTGTTACTGGTAATTCTAATATGTCCATATCTTTAAATTGGTTCTCTGGTATTTCTCCAAAAATATATTTATTTTTATTTTTTATCTCAACCATTTGTTACATATAATATGGTATTTCCATATCTCCTAGTACAAACGAGCATTTTTTCTTTAACGTTATTATCCCAATTCCTTGTATTACTTGTTTGTAAGTGTTTGGGTTACAAAAACTAGTTATTTCCTGATTTGTGAAAAACGTAAATAACCATGTATTTATTTTTTGTAGTGGAATGAGATGATTTTGTACTTCCTTTATTAATTTCCTATTACATTTCTTCAAACTGTCTTTATTTTTTGTGAATATCGTTAATATGCAATTTTTCTCTATTGGATTCAACAATCTTGGTTGTATTTGTTTACAAATTTTAATCTTCATATTTTCTTCATCATTAATTTCTCTGCATGCTCGTGCTAGTTCTGTTAATGTATAGAGATTATATTGATTAATGGAGTTGTTTGCTATATAACCCCATTCTGTATCAATAACTGTAATATGTTGATTTGAAGATTTCTTCGGTAACGGGTGTATTCTAAAATTCTCGTAAAAAAAAAATACAGTAACAAATTTTAATTATCCTACCGGCTGCGCCATATCTATAATATCCTACCGGCTGCGCCATATCTATAATATCCTACCGGCTAATATCCTACCGGCTGCGCCATATGTTGTATAATATTTTATACAGACATAAATATTTACCTTTTACATTTTATTCCTGTTTTTGTACAATGTTTGGTTATCTAGTTAACCAGGTTTCGTTTGATTCCTTTTTTTTTTATTCTGTTTGATTTCCTCAGTTTTATAAAAGTCGATAATTTACTTTTTGATATAATATTTATTTTCAGTTTAACTTTTAATATCTAAAATAAAAGCTATATAGCGAAAGCGTAGCTTAATATTTTAGAATAATACGTCTGACTTGATCAAAATTTAATGACAATATTTGCCCAAAATCGAGCTAATTTATACGATTTTTGGTGCATTTTCCGGCACAAATACAATTAAAAATGTTACTATCAATATTATTTATTTGAATAATATTAATAATAACATAATATCGGTATTGGTTTTATTCAATTATTATATTAGCCGAAAAATGCCCACACTAGCACTTTTTTTCTTTAATATTAATATTAATATTAAATTTGGCCTATATAAATATTCTACCTGTAAAAATCAATTGTCTTTTATTTATTGATTTTTATGCATTTTCAGCATTTCCAATATAAAAGAATATTTATATGAATTAGTATATAAGAATTTATTATAGGTTTTTTTTTATATATAATCAAAAGTACATATAATATTGATTATATACTTTTGATTATGTTGCGGGATAAATGTTTGGAAACATTTATTCCACAACCTTCCTCGCTTTTTAAAAATGGAAAGGGGCGATCTTGAAGAGATCGTACCTTTTCAAAAAAGAAATCGCATAAATTAGTCGATCGTAGTTTACAGATTACCTATTTAACAATTTGCCTTAAAATTATTTATTTATTTTTTATTACAAGAAATGTTTTTTTTTTTTTCTTTATTTATAATTGATATATTTAATATTGTTTTATTATATATTTTCTGAATTTAGATTAAAAATTATTTATGATCTTAAGTTAACAGCTATACATAGTTTTATACAAAATTTAAATATATATTTTTTTTTTTTTTTTAAGTATTTTTCTTCAAACAAAAAATTTTTTATATTACTTATTACTAAAATATTTATGAACAACAATTGAAATAAAATGAATTTACTGATATTTTTACTATTACAATTTTACTTAATCCAATTATTCTCATGTAGAACTTTCTATTATTAGAGTTTTTTGATTATTACATTTAATTTATTATTAAAAATTTTGCTATTACATTTTTACTTAATCCAACTATTTTCATGTAGAACTTTTTTTATTATATTTTGACTATTACATTTACTTAACTAATTCAATCCTTCCGCAACCTTTTATTGCTTTTCTTAAAAAAAAAACCCTTTTATACATTATTTCTCTTCTCAATGAATTTTTTTTTTTATATATATATATATATTCTATATACACTTTCCTTCCCCTTTTATTAAAACCTAACATTTTTTTTTTGTTTTTTTTTTATGTTTAAATTAACCCCTAAAAAAATTATAATTCTAATCCTAAAATTATGCAATCATATAATTTGAATTACAACTAGTTATGATAATTTTAGGTGTAGAACTTGACTAATATTAAACCTTACATGAAAAAACCTTACATGAGAAAATCTTTATAAATATTATTTATAACCCCTCTTTTTTTTTTTTTTTAGACTAATTTATGTTATATTTAATTTCTAACTTCGAAATGATAATGTTGGCGGACTTATTGGTGAATTTATTTCTTTATGCATATTTTTTTCTGAAAATTTTGATTTTTCTGGTACACTTTGCCGTGTTATTATTTTTTCTCTTACTATTTTAGTTTGAATATTATTGCAATTGTTCGATGCTTTTCTATCGTTTGTTGAATGTATGTTTTTAGGTTCTTCTTCTTTTATATGAGTCTCCGTTTTGGACATATTATTCTCAGATTCTTTTCTCCTTTTTGTTTTAAGCCTTTTACCCCTTTTTATTATTTTATAAACTATAAATATTACCATTATTCCTATGATAATTCCTGCCAAAATAGTATTTACCAATGTTTTAGTTCGTATTACATTTAATTCGGATTGTCTATGTTTCTCTAATCTAATTTCCTCTTGAATTTCGCTAATAGCTTTACTTCTTTTATCAAATTCTTGACCTAATTCTGCAATTCCAATTGACTTAATACTAGTTATTTTATTATTTGTTACTGGTAATTCTAATATGTCCATATCTTTAAATTGGTTCTCTGATATTTCTCCAAAAATATATTTGTTATTATTTTTTATCTCAACCATTTGTTCCATATAATATGGTATTTCCATATCTCCTAGTACAAACGAGCATTTTTTCTTTAACGTTATTATCCCAATTCCTTGTATTACTTGTTTGTAAGTGTTTGGGTTACAAAAACTAGTTATTTCCTGATTTGTGAAAAACGTAAATAACCATGTATTTATTTTTTGTAGTGGAATGAGATGATTTTGTACTTCCTTTATTAATTTCCTATTACATTTCTTCAAACTGTCTTTATTTTTTGTGAATATCGTTAATATGCAATTTTTCTCTATTGGATTCAACAATCTTGGTTGTATTTGTTTACAAATTTTAATCTTCATATTTTCTTCATCATTAATTTCTCTGCATGCTCGTGCTAGTTCTGTTAATGTATAGAGATTATATTGATTAATGGAGTTGTTTGCTATATAACCCCATTCTGTATCAATAACTGTAATATGTTGATTTGAAGATTTCTTCGGTAACGGGTGTATTCTAAAATTCTCGTAAAAAAAAAATACAGTAACAAATTTTAATTATCCTACCGGCTGCGCCATATCTAAAATATCCTACCGGCTGCGCCATATCTATAATATCCTACCGGCTAATATCCTACCGGCTGCGCCATATGTTGTATAATATTTTATACAGACATAAATATTTACCTTTTACATTTTATTCCTGTTTTTGTACAATGTTTGGTTATCTAGTTAACCAGGTTTCGTTTGATTCCTTTTTTTTTATTCTGTTTGATTTCCTCAGTTTTATAAAAGTCGATAATTTACTTTTTGATATAATATTTATTTTCAGTTTAACTTTTAATATCTAAAATAAAAGCTATATAGCGAAAGCGTAGCTTAATATTTTAGAATAATACGTCTGACTTAATCAAAATTTAATGACAATATTTGCCCAAAATCGAGCTAATTTATACGATTTTTGGTGCATTTTCCGGCACAAATACAATTAAAAATGTTACTATCAATATTATTTATTTGAATAATATTAATAATAACATAATATCGGTATTGGTTTTATTCAATTATCATATTAGCCGAAAAATGCCCACACTAGCACTTTTTTTCTTTAATATTAATATTAAATTTGGCCTATATAAATATTCTACCTGTACAAATCAATTGTTTTTTATTTATTGATTTTTATGCATTTTCAGCATTTCCAATATAAAAGAATATTTATATGAATTAGTATATAATAATTTATTATAGGTTTTTTTTTTATATATAATCAAAAGTACATATAATATTGATTATATACTTTTGATTATGTTGCGGGATCAATGTTTGGAAACATTTATTCCACAACATTCCTCCCTTTTTAAAAATGGAAAGGGGCGATCTTGAAGAGATCGTACCTTTTCAAAAAAGAAATCGCATAAATTAGTCGATCGTAGTTTACAGATTACCTATTTAACAATTTGCCTTAAAATTATTTATTTATTTTTTATTACAAGAAATGTTTTTTTTTTTTTTCTTTATTTGTAATTGATATATTTAATATTGTTTTATTATATATTTTCTGAATTTAGATTAAAAATTATTTATTATCTTAAGTTAACAGCTATACATAGTTTTATACAAAATTTAAATATATTTTTTTTTGTTTTTTAAGTATTTTTCTTCAAACAAAAATTTTTTTATATTACTCATTACTAAAATATTTATGAACAACAATTGAAATAAAATGAATTTACTGATATTTTTACTATTACAATTTTACTTAATCCAATTATTCTCATGTAGAACTTTCTATTATTATAGTTTTTTGATTATTACATTTAATTTATTATTAAAAATTTTGCTATTACATTTTTACTTGATCCAACTATTTTCAGGTAGAACTTTTTTTATTATATTTTGACTATTACATTTACTTAACTAATTCAATCCTTCCGCAACCTTTTATTGCTTTTCTTCAAAAAAAACCCTTTTATACATTATTTCTCTTCTCAATGAATTTTTTTTTATATATATATATATTCTATATACATTTTCCTTCCCCTTTTATTAAAACCTAACATTTTTTTTTTTTTTTTTTTTATGTTTAAATTAACCCCTAAAAAAATTATAATTCTAATCCTAAAATTATGCAATCATATAATTTGAATTACAACTAGTTATGATAAATTTAGGTGTAGAACTTGACTAATATTAAACCTTACATGAAAAAACCTTACATGAGAAAATATTTATAAATATTATTTATAACCCCTCTTTTTTTTTTTTAGACTAATTTATGTTATATTTAATTTCTAACTTCGAAATGATAATGTTGGCGGACTTATTGGTGAATTTATTTCTTTATGCATATTTTTTTCTGAAAATTTTGATTTTTCTGGTACACTTTTCCGTGTTATTATTTTTTCTCTTATTATTTTAGTTTGAATATTATTGCAATTGTTCGATGCTTTTCTATCGTTTGTTGAATGTATGTTTTTAGGTTCTTCTTCTTTTATATGAGTTTCCGTTTTGGACATATTATTCTCAGATTCTTTTCTCCTTTTTGTTTTAAGCCTTTTACCCCTTTTTATTATTTTATAAACTATAAATATTACCATTATTCCTATGATAATTCCTGCCAAAATAGTATTTACCAATGTTTTAGTTCGTATTACATTTAATTCGGATTGTCTATGTTTCTCTAATCTAATTTCCTCTTGAATTTCGCTAATAGCTTTACTTCTGTTATCAAATTCTTGACCTAATTCTGCAATTCCAATTGACTTAATACTAGTTATTTTATTATTTGTTACTGGTAATTCTAATATGTCCATATCTTTAAATTGGTTCTCTGGTATTTCTCCAAAAATATATTTGTTATTATTTTTTATCTCAACCATTTGTTCCATATAATATGGTATTTCCATATCTCCTAGTACAAACGAGCATTTTTTCTTTAACGTTATTATCCCAATTCCTTGTATTACTTGTTTGTAAGTGTTTGGGTTACAAAAACTAGTTATTTCCTGATTTGTGAAAAACGTAAATAACCATGTATTTATTTTTTGTAGTGGAATGAGATGATTTTGTACTTCCTTTATTAATTTCCTATTACATTTCTTCAAACTGTCTTTATTTTTTGTGAATATCGTTAATATGCAATTTTTCTCTATTGGATTCAACAATCTTGGTTGTATTTGTTTACAAATTTTAATCTTCATATTTTCTTCATCATTAATTTCTGTGCATGCTCGTGCTAGTTCTGTTAATGTATAGAGATTATATTGATTAATGGAGTTGTTTGCTATATAACCCCATTCTGTATCAATAACTGTAGATTTCTTCGGTAACGGGTGTATTCTAAAATTCTCGAAAAAAAAAATACAGTAACAAATTTTAATTATCCTACCGGCTGCGCCATATCTATAATATCCTACCGGCTGCGCCATATCTATAATATCCTACCGGCTAATATCCTACCGGCTGCGCCATATGTTGTATAATATTTTATACAGACATAAATATTTACCTTTTACATTTTATTCCTGTTTTTGTACAATGTTTGGTTATCTAGTTAACCAGGTTTCGTTTGATTCCTTTTTTTTTATTCTGTTTGATTTCCTCAGTTTTATAAAAGTCGATAATTTACTTTTTGATATAATATTTATTTTCAGTTTAACTTTTAATATCTAAAATAAAAGCTATATAGCGAAAGCGTAGCTTAATATTTTAGAATAATACGTCTGACTTGATCAAAATTTAATGACAATATTTGCCCAAAATCGAGCTAATTTATACGATTTTTGGTGCATTTTCCGGCACAAATACAATTAAAAATGTTACTATCAATATTATTTATTTGAATAATATTAATAATAACATAATATCGGTATTGGTTTTATTCAATTATTATATTAGCCGAAAAATGCCCACACTAGCACTTTTTGCTTTAATATTAATATTAATACTAAATTTGGCCTATATAAATATTCTACCTGTAAAAATCAATTGTTTTTTATTTATTGATTTTTATGCATTTTCAGCATTTCCAATATAAAAGAATATTTATATGAATTAGTATATAAGAATTTATTATAGGTTTTTTTTTTTATATATAATCAAAAGTACATATAATATTGATTATATACTTTTGATTATGTTGCGGGATAAATGTTTGGAAACATTTATTCCACAAAATCTCATATGCTGCAGGATCTTCCCATAAGCTGTGATATATCTACCGATGAGCAGTGGAAAAGATGTTGCTCCATCATCAAACAGGCTGCGGAAAAAGTTATTGGTACCTCACCACCACCGCCAAGAAATAAATGGTTTGATGATGAATGCGACTTAGCAACAAACATCAAAAATGTCGCTTACAGAAACTGGATCGCGATCGGTAGAAAAACAAGGCAAGCTTATGTGGAATATAAGCAGCTAAGGTCCGAACAGCGGAAGCTCATATGGAGAAAGAAAAGAGCTTATGAAAACGAGCAGTTCTCGCAACTAGAAGGGATGAGGGACAGAAATGAGGTCTGGAAGATGTACAAAAAAGTGGCTACGATAAACGGTTTCACAGCCCGGACCAATTTTTGTAAAGATAAAAACGGAAACCTTATTACTGACGCAGAAGGTATTTGTAGTAGATGGTCAGATCATTTTGAGGAGCTGTTAAATGGCGAGATAACACCAGCCGAAACCGTGCCATCTACGGAGATGCATATTCCACTCAACGCTCAAGGAAATGAACCACCACCGTCCTTGGATGAAGTCCAATTTGTTATCAAGCGACTAAAAAACAACAAGTCGCCAGGAGCGGATGGCATAGCTGCCGAACTATTAAAAGTAGCTGGTGATGATTTGGTAGGGTACATGCACCAAATTATGACTAAAATATGGACTGAGGAAAGCATGCCCACTGAGTGGAATACAAGCATAATAATACATATATTCAAGAAAGGCGATCGGTTAGAATGCTCCAACTACCGGGGTATCAGTCTCTTGAATGTGGCGTATAAGGTTTTGTCCAGAATCATCTGCACGCGCATGAACCCATATATGGAAGAAAACATTGTCCGATACCAATGTGGGTTCAGACCTGGTAAATCAACAGCTGACCAGATTTTCACTCTTCGGCAGGTTCTAGAAAAGTGCAATGAATTCAATGTAACTACACACCAACTGTTCATTGATTTCAAGGCTGCATATGACTCGATAGGAAGAGATGGGCTTCTACAAGCAATAGCAGAATTTCGTTTTCCTACAAAACTAATCAACCTCTGTAGGATGATGCTAGCTTGTACGTTATGTGCAGTCAGGGTGGACAACAGCTTATCTAGAACTTTCCAAACGCAACGAGGGTTTACACAAGGCGACGCACTCTCGTGCGATCTATTCAACATCGCACTAGAGAAGGTAGTGCGTGGGTCTGGAATTGAAACAAGCGGAACAATTTTCAATAAATCAATCCAGACTCTTGCTTACGCAGACGATTTGGATATTAACTTTTAATATCTAAAATATTTTAATATCTAAATTATAGGCAGAACACACCGAAGCGTCTGTGAAGCCTTTTTTGCAGTGGCAAGAAGCGCATGAAGGTTGGGTCTGAAAGTGAACGAAAATAAGACGAAATACATGGTGGCGACAAATAAGAACGCCCTCCGTCACCGTGTAGGACAAAATATAACTGTTGAGGAATACAACCTGGAGGTGCTGAAAGATTTTGTGTACCTCGGCTGTATAATTAATTCGGAAGGCAACAACAGCAGCCTAGAAATCAAGCGTATAATTGTGCTTGCTAACCGGTTTTATTATGGGTTAAGCAAGCACATGCGATCAAAAACTCTGAGCAGAAGGAACAAGGTCACACTATACAGAATTCTCATCGTGCCAGTACTCGCATATGGTGCAGAATCCTGGACCATATCGAATCACGATGAGATGTTGTTGGGGTCTTTCGAAAGGAAAATTCTACGCAAGATTTATGGTCCAATCAACATCAATGGTGCATGGCGACAACGATACAACCGCGAGCTGTACGAGCTTTACGACGGCGCTGATCTAATCAAAAAAATAAGACTCCAACGACTTAGATGGCTAGGTCACGTCGTCAGGATGAACGGGGATGCTCCAGCAAAGGCGGTTTTCGAGTCAAATCCAGAGGGCACACGCAGAAGAGGTAGACCGTGTCTCAGATGGAAGGACGGTGTTCAGTCAGACGTAAGGATGCTGAACATACGTGGAAGTTGGAGACAAGCTGCGTTGGACAGAAGTCAATGGAGGAGAGCCTTGGACTCGGCTGTAAATTAATGATTTGTTGTGCCGAGAAAGTAAAGTAAGTATAGTCTAAGCAACAAAAAGGCACCAAATTATGACCTCATTACTGGACAGATCATGATACCAGACCTAGCTTTCCAGAAATTGCAACACATAATAAATGCTTGCTTTAAATTAAAACATGTTCCTCGACATTGGAAAATTGCTGAAGTAATTCTAATTGCGAAGCCAGGAAAACCACCATTAGAAGTAACATCGTATCCGCCTATATCACTCTTGCCTGTGATGTAATTTTTTTTTGAGAAACTGCTTTTGAAAAGATTAATTCGTATAAAGGCTGACTTTCATTACAAAATATTTCGATTTTCATTACAAAACACTTGAAGTCGTCGACCAGAACGGGATGCGAGATACATAATATTAGTTGTGTGATAGTGAGATAAGATCATCTTTTTAAAAAAAAATATTTGACATTCATATCTTTTTTAATGCAAATAAATTGACAATCACATCTTTTTATTGTATAAAATTTGACATTGGCGTCTTTTTATAGCAAAGTATGTCGGCTGGGATACTTTCCTATAAAAAGATATGATTGTCATATGAAAAAGATATGAATGTCAAAAATATGAACGATCAAAATGTTTTTTTTTTTTTTTGCAAATTCATTTTTAATTAAAGCTAGGTATGCACTTAGTACTCAATTCAAAAAAAGTATAATTTTATTTAGAAAATTTTCCAAAGGTGCAACATTTTTTGATTAGTTGTTACTTTGTCATATTCACATAGTATAATAACTGGTGGTTTCGATACCAAACAGGTGTTTTAGGAAATTTTTTTGGAAAATATGATATTTTGCTCACAATTTTGTCGGTTTTTGATTATATGATTACTATACAAATTACCCAGAGACTTACCTAGACAATACTACGAGATTCTTAAATTATACTTAGCAGACAGATACTTTCGTGAACGCTACGGAAAAGATTATTCTGAGCTGAAACAAATACTTCCTGGAGTTCCTCAAGGAAGTGTACTCGGTCCAATACTCTATCTTCTACGAGAGATATTCCACTAGATGACAGCTCATGCATGGCTACATTTGCGGATGACACTGCAATCCTTGCAATCGACAAAAGCGTGGAGAATGCTACAACAAAATTACAAAGGACGGTAAACAACGTAAAAAACTGGACGCAACCGTAGCGCATAAAACTACATGAAACAAAGTCGACACACATTACTTTTACTTACAAAAATATAACCACTATTACTCCAAACATTTACTCCCGAGAGTTAAAATAATTTCTTATCAAAGTCTTATAAGACCAATATTAGTATATGGCTGTCCCATTTGGTTCAATATCAGTGCATCGCTAATGGAAAAACTACGAGTATTTGAACAAAAGTGCTTAAGAGTTTGTCTAAACCGTTACAGAAAACAAAATACTAATTGTAAACACTATATTTCTAATAAAAAGATTTATGACGATAGTAAAATTACAAGAATAGACAATTTCATTATATCGATTATCCGAAATCACTGTAATAGATTAATATTTACGGAAAATAATTCACTAATAAATCATTCTATGTTTCAAAATGAGAAATATATAAATAATTCACTGAAAACTGGTTTTTTCCCACCTGAAAGTTTTCCGTATTTGGATCAAAATTATTACTTTCAGAATGAATACAAAGTACCGATTTTCTATCACATTAATCATCGTGCAACTGATAAGACAATCAAACATAATCCGTTGCTATTCGATTCAAATATACTTAAATATAGTACAGTAATATCAGTGGCTGATGGTAAAAAACAATGTAATACATCAAAATATTGGTGGTTAAACTAAGATAAGTAGTCTAATTTTAGTGTAAGCGTAGTTTTATAAATAGCATAAGTGTTTTAAATTTTAGAGTAAGATGTTTTAATTAAAAAATCAAATTTTGATAATAATTAATTGTTTTTAAAATAAATTTTCAATTTAAATGAAATCATATGAATATATTGTCTGTCGTCAATATATAAAATGTAAATAGAAGTTTAAAATAACGAACAAATGAATTCATTAGAAATCTCGAAATTATTTAACTGAGAGAACTCCTTTGTGGGTCATTAAATTAAAATATTGGATAAAAAGTCAGTAGTTTTTTTTTTAAGTTTATATTGAATAAAAAATTGTTAAAATATAATGTAATAAAACTTAAAAATAATAATAAAAAAAAATATAACCACTATTTATCAATAATCTAGCTGTTCCTCACTCGAATACTGCTACGTATTTGGGTATGAATTTAGATGCTAAATTAAAATGGAAGGAGCACATAAAAAAAACACGAAAAAATTTTAAAATATAGAAAACTGTACTGGCTAATAGGTCGAAAATCAGAGCTGTCAATACAGAACAAAAGTTCGATATATAAGCAGATATTAAAACCAGTATGGAATTACGGCATCCAAGTATGGGGATGTACAAAGAAAACAAATGTCCAAATAATACAAACCTTTCAGAATAAAGTTCTACGTGGAATAGTCAATGCTCCATGGTATGTACGACACAAGCATTTACACCGTGACTTGGGCATTGAACTAGTTACAGATGAAATCAAGAAATATGCAGTTAAGCACAATCAACATCTGCAAACACATGCAAATACGGAGATGGAAGCTGTATTGAATGTCGATAATAACATCCGACGACTTAGAAGAACCAAACCGCATGAACTAAAGGCATAAACTTTGCGGGAATTTCATTATTAATATAATAATCTTCCTACACACGTGATTTAAAAAAAAACCTTGATATACAAATCATTGGGCGATCATATTGATTGATTGTGATTAAGGGAGGTGTTTTTAGTGGGTTACAATCCCACACTACTAGGAGGTGCGTCAGTGGCGTAGCTAGAAATTTTGGGCCCCTATGCAAATGTGGTCCAGGGTCCCCAAACAAAATGTAAAAATATAAAAAGAATTTCAAAAATATAAAAAAATATTTTATATACTTTATAATATAAAAATACAGGAAAATAATAATAGAGAAACATAATATAGAATTACAGAAAAATATCTTACTATAGTTCTTGTTATAACTTGGAAATATGAAATGATAAAATTAAAATGCAAAATCATTAATAAGGTCTTTGATTTCCATTTTTCTAAGGGAGTTTTAATTTTTTTGGAAAAATTAAATAATGTAATAACGACCCTTAAATTAAATATATTAACTTGCCTCCAATTTATTATTATATTTTTACAAAATTAGAATATTTTTTTTTGCATATAATATTTATGAACTAAATAGAATTTGTATTTTCGGTTTTCACAGTTATTATATTTTCACAGTTACTCGAGTTTTATATTTTCATCGTTATTAAACATTTATTTTAAATAATATGTACTTCGTTGCCAACTATGATTGAAAACTATCCACTATTAAAAAGAAAATAAATAATCTTATATTATTTTTATGCACATATTTTTCTTTTTATTTTTAACATTTAATTATTAAGAAAAAAATATAATTCCGACTATAAAAAAATATATTGCAAGGGGCCCCCTAAACTTCGAGGGCCCTTATGCATGGCTTACTTTTGCAATATGGTTGCTACGTCATTGAGGTGCGTGCGCGTTTTCCTCGTAGTGTCTGTCGAGATTTTCACCTAACCCTTATTAAAAAAAAAAAAAATTCACTTAATACAAAACCCCGAAATTCACTTTCGTTGAACACTTTTTTTAGTTGTTTTAAAAAAAAAATATTATATATGAAAATAATACATATTATATAATACATTATATGAAATAAAACAATATGTATGTATATACATTCAAAATTTTTTTGGCGGAAATTCTGTTTTATTTAAAATATTTTTTTTTTTTTATAACATATTTTTATTTGTAACTACTCATAATACTAAATAAGTATCCAACAAAATTTGTTGACACTGACATATGATGACTTATGAATTGACCTGTAAGCAATTATTCAGCAATAATTGCCCTTTATGAATTGAATGGTTAATTATGACAACCTGCAGGAAAATTTAATCAATGCAAATCTTGTTTGAAGGTCAGATGGTTGAAATCTTTTTAGTCTTCTATGGCTGTTAGCTGATAATAAGTGACTGACAAGTTCGTTTGAGTGATTCGACAATCTCACGTGATAATTATTGCTGATGTTACTGATTTCTTGTTTTACTGTTTTTATGTTTAGGTCCTTGAGAATTGTACTATTTTTTACGTACCATGGTGCGTTGACTATGTTTCGTAGTGTTTTAGATTGGAAACGTTCGATTATGTCTAAGTTTGACTTACTTGCTGTACCCCAAAGTTCTATACCGTAGGTCCAAATTGGTTTAATAATGCATTTGTAAATTGTAATTTTGTTTTCCAGTGATAGCTGTGACTTTTTACCTAGAAGCCAGTACATATTTCTTAATTTAGATCTGAGATGATTTACTTTGTTCAGAATGTGGGTTCTCCAGAGTAGTTTTCGGTCTAGGTGGATCCCTAAGTATTTTGCTGATTCCGATTGTGGTAGGATAACGTTATTAAGGAGAACTGGTGGACACGTTTCCTTTTTATTGTAAATGTCACTTGGACTGACTTAACCTCGTTTGCTTTGATTCTCCACATTTTAAGCCAGTCTTGAATTTCGTTAAGACTCTTTTGCAACATTGATGATGCATCTTTTGGATTGGAACTTGAAGCCATGATTACTGTGTCGTCTGCAAAGGTGGCGGTTGTTGACTGAGCATTTGTGGGGAGGTCAGCCGTGAAAAGTAAGTAAAGCACTGGACCGAGAACACTTCCCTGCGGTACGCCTGACTCTATATCATTTAGTTGTGTGCATTCATCATTATGTTTCACCATAAATTTTCTGTTTGATATGTATGATTTAAGAATTAGGTATATATGATCAGGTAAGGTTCGTTTTAATTTGTATAGTAGTCCAGTGTGCCAAACTTTGTCGAATGCCTGACTAATATCTAGGAATGCTGCTGAGCAGTATTCTTTTTGTTGTAATGAAGTGTTTATTTTTTGTACCACCCTGTGAATTTGCTCGGTTGTTCCATGTTCATTACGAAATCCGAATTGATGGTCTGGTATGAGTTTGTTTTCGTTAATAAAAATAAGTAGTCGTTTCAGCAAAAGTTTTTCAAAGATTTTAGACACGATAGGAAGCAGACTTATTGGTCTATAAGAGCCAGCTAAGTTAGGATTCTTACCAGGTTTCGGCAGAAGTATTATTTGAGCTATTTTCCATTCGCTGGGAAAGTAGACTGTTTTCAAAGCTGCATTAAAGATATAGGTTAAATAACGTATTGCTTTAATAGGTAATTCCTTTAGTATTTTGCCATCGATTTGGTCGTAACTTGGAGATTTTTTACTGTTCAAGTTTTTCAGGACTTCCTGTACCTCTTTGATGTTAAAATTTTTAATTGGTGGACTCATCTGTAGTGGAGCATCCATGAAGTTATTCATATCACTATACTTTGCGTCATTTAGTTCAGCAGGGTGAGGTGTAAAGGTTTTCCTAAGGTGATCCGCAAACGTCTGCGCTTTATCTACATCGCTAATTGCCCATTCATCGTTGTTCTTTTTAATGGGAGGAAAATGCTTTTGTGGTTGATTTAATTTCCTTGTTGCCTTCCAAAGTGAAAAATCTGTCTGTTTAGATGGTGATAAATTTCTTAGGTAGTTACCTATTGATTCGTTTTTAATTTCAATTAACAATTTTTTTAGATTTTTTGTTGCCTTATTTAGTTTAGCTTTATCGTTTGGAGCTCTTGTTACTTGCCAAATTTTCCTTAACTTTCTTTTCTCATTGATTTTTTGTTTGACATGTGACGAACATAATACATTTTGCTTATTTATTTTCTGATGGGGTGTGGTATCTTTGACGGCTTGTGATACTACCCTGTTAAAATTTCTCACTGCTTCTGAAATTTGTTCTGCATTTTTTAGTGGTATTTGTAATGACAAGTTTCTGTCAACTAAAACTCTATATTTATCCCAGTCAGTAAATTTATTGTGAAGTTTGTGTGACTTGTTGGTGTAGGAGAATTTGGCATGTAACGATATGATTATTGGTGAGTGATCCGAGGATAAGTCTAAACAGGATTCTGCAGAGATACTGTTAATTGGAAGTCCTTTCACAATACAGAAATCGATGAGATCAGGAGTTTTATTTTTGTCCGTTGGCCATTTAAAATATAGTTTTATATATACACTCTAAACTTTTTTTAACTAAATTGAACTTAAATTTAACTAGATTTGGAACTCCTAGTTTACTAAACTCGCCTAATTGATAAAATATCTGAACGAAATTGCAAGTTGACTGATACAGTTCGAGATAATCGAACTGAAAAGTGTCCCTTACGAGACTAAAATGTAATGAAAAAGGAAATCAGAGATAGCAACAACTTGCGATCCTTTTCAATAAAAATAGTTATCTTTTGAACATATCGGACCAAATTTGTGCTGGTAGACCTAACAGACATAAATCCATGCTCAAAATTTTTTTTTAACTTTAATTGAGCTCTTAGTTTTATTTCATCGAGAGCATCTCTAATCATTATGAATTTATCAGTTATTTTTTTGTTTATCATAGTTGTCAACCTTAAGAGATAGCTTTTTTACATTTTGCTGAATACGATTTACTATATAATTATATTCTTCTATTGCTTTTGTGCTTAAAGAAATTTGTTTATTAAGTGTGCTAGCTATGTTGTTTTGAGTTTTGTTTAATGTTTCTATGGCTTGTTCAAAATGTTTACCGTCTTTGTTGTCTGAATTACCACTAACAAATTTTAATATACAAATTATTATACTAGATCCTTTTCAACACTTTTATTTAAATTGTCCTTTTAAATATAAATATGTACCTTATAAATTTTTTCTAATACAATTTTTTTCATTTATTGTTAAAACAATATTTTCCTTTTTATTTTATCTCATATAAGCAATTTATTAACTTTAACAATTTTTAACGCATAATTTTCTTTTAATTTTAACTTTTATACACTTTCAACCATTTTGTCATTTTTTGACAATTTTAATAATTTTTCATTTTAATCTTAATTTTTCAATAATTTTTCCATTTTATTTTATGTTTTTATAATTTAACCTTTAAATTTTTTAAAATTAAATTTAAAATATAATATTTAGCTTATTTTGTTTTAGCTTATTTTATGTTCTTTACTTATCATATTTTTTTTATATTATATTTTTTTTTTAATTACATACATTTTCTATAATTTATTAATTCTTTTCTCTTTATATTAAGTTATATTATTTTTAAATATATTCAGCTTCTACAATTTACTAATTTAATAAACAGTTTCTCTTATATATATACATTTTTTTACTATATTTTTCTTTTCATTCCTTTTTCCAAAATTAAATTTCAGTATATTAGTTTTATCCCTGTGTAATTCTTTTTTTATTACATAATTAATTAATGAACGAATATTTTTTTATATAACTGTAATTGGCTAGCGAATTACGATTGAAAAGTTAAGGTAGGTAGTTTTTAAAAAAAATTAAAATAATAATTTTCCTAAAAGTTTAATTTTAAGTACTAACAAAACTTTTAAAACTGAATATTTTATTACAAAAACACTTAATTTCGTTAATCATTTCCTATACCTCCAAAACTTAAAATTATATTTATTATATTGTATTACTAAAACTACATTAATTTATATAAAAAAATGAATTTGATTTTAAATTTTTCTCTTACAAATATGCACCTAAATAAATTAATTATTCTATCAAAGACAATAGTGTATATATATATAAGTATAAGTTTCCCAAATCATTATTATTGAAATATAAAAACTACACTAGATTTAGAATTTAACATATTAATCTATTAAGTTATAAAAATCATTATTTTCGAGTTTCTTCTGATTAATAAAATTTTAGGCATGCTTTCTAAGATATTTATAATTCCGTGGAATTACTGTATACATAAATAGCCGTGTTCAGACTAAATATTGGTTGTAATTAAAAGCTAACTATTGAGTCTTTTGAGAACAATTAGATTACTGTGTGTCAGGTCTAATTCTTCAAGAAAACAAAATATCTTGGATAGAGTTCTGATTTAAAACTAAAAATATTTATTAAAATTCTTAGGTTTATATACATAAAGTAAAAAAAATACATCATTTACTTAGAAATATAATATTTTCCTTGATCGTCATAAAATGAAGACCAACTGATAGAAATTAGTTTAAAATTATTATTAATGAAAAAAGGATCTTAATTAAAAATATTTTACGATCCTAACCGTAATAAAAAAATCTAGGAATTTTAAATACATAAAATTGCATTCCTTTAGTTACTTAAAAAAACTATTAAAATAAACTATTTTTGGAAACATATGTCTAACATATGTGTGATTAAAAAAATTATGAAATCGAACTGAAAAGTGTCCCTTACGAGACTAAAATGTAATGAAAAAGGAAATCAGAGATAGCAACAACTTACGATCCTTTTTCAATAAAAATAGTTATCTTTTGAACATATCAGACCAAATTTGTGCTGGTAGATCTAACAGACATAAATCCATGCTCAAAAATTTTTTTTAACTTTAATTGAGCTCTTAGTTTTATTTCATCGAGAGCATCTCTAATCATTATGAATTTATCTGTTATTTTTTGTTTATAATAGTTGTCAACCTTAAGAGATAGCTTTTGCTTCATATATTGAAAATATATGTTGCTTCATATATTGAAAATATATGAAGCTTTGTGGCGCTGTCTAAATTTCGAAAATTTTTTTTTCGAGATTTTGATTATTCTGGACGTTTTAGATGTCAGGGAATCAGAATCAGCAAAAAAAAATCCGTGTCCGCCGTACGCAAAGTAAAAATACACTTTTTGAAACGCTTAGAGATAGTATAAGCACTCGTGCGCTTTGTACAAAAATTGCAACATATATAAAGTAAGGATGGAAATTTATGTGTATGGTATCCTTTTTTTAATAGTTTCCCTGCAACCCCCCATAGCGGAGCGTTGAAAATGCACAATTTTGTGCACTTCAAAAAAATACCCCTAAATATAGTCGGATCTTTACATTGTTTCACAGATATATGTATAGACGCCATATAAAGAAGATTGTAAAAATTTGGAGCCCTAGGTCCTCGCCCCCCTATTTTATAGTAATATTAAAACAAAAATTTTGAAATTTGAAATGGCTATAAAACCGGTTTGATTTTATATAAAACATTGTTACTTCTAACATAGATGCAGAAGGTAAGTGCATTTCGATTTCATATAACAAATTTACCCCCCACCTTCTTTAAGTGGGTGAGGGGGCTTATATATGAAAAAAGCTACACCCCTTGACCGGGGAAATGAATTGAAAAAATGAGAAATTATGTTCTTAAATATACTATGTTACACATTCTGCAGAAAAATTAGCCTCATACCTTTACCCCCCTTCATTTTACAGGTGAAAGAATTTGTATGGGACTATTAAAATTGAATTTTTGGTATTTAAAATGACTATAAAATAAGCCGCATTTCAGATAAGGTCTTATATCTTGTAGGTTTGGTATAATAGATTGGTGTCTTTCGAAACCATTCCAAAATTTTACCCCTTTCCCTTTTATTATGGGTGAGGGGGTAAGTTTATGAAAGAGGCTGCAGCACCTCAGCGGGGGACTGGATTGAAAAAATGAGAAATTATTTTCTTAAAAATACTATCTTACAACTTGTGCCAAAAATTTATTTTCCTACCTGCAACCCCCTCTAAGCTACATCACTTAGAAATGTTACATTTCAAAATTTATTATATAGTTTATGAAAATTGAATATTTGGAACTTAAAATGACTATAAAAAAAGCCGCATTTCAGATAGAGTCTTATATCTTGTAAGTTTGGTATAATAGATTGGTATCTTTCGAAACCATTCGAAATTTTTACCCCTTTCCCTTTTATTATGGGTGAGGGGGTAAGTTTATGAAAGAGGCTGCAGCACCTTAGTGGGGGACTAGATTGAAAAAATGAGAAATTATTTTCTTAAAAATACACACCTACACCTTCTATACAAAATTGAGACACGTACCTTCAACCCTCTTCATTTTACAGGGGCAAAAATTTCGAAATTTATAGAATAAAAACATAATTATGTATATTACATTTCGAGTATTTAGTATATATACATATATAGTATTACAAATTCAAGTACTTATTTATAAAAACTTGATTGTAATTTTAAATTGTACCACACTGGGAGTTTTATAAAAATCATAATTTTTATTTAATTCTTCGTTTTCACTAAATCCTAGGTAGATCAAAAGGGTATATGAAGCACTCTTCCAAATTGGCAGCTTTTTTTACATTTTGCTGAATACGATTTACTATATAATTATATTCTTCTATTGCTTTTGTGCTTAAAGAAATTTGTTTATTAAGTGTGCTAGCTATGTTGTTTTGAGTTTTGTTTAATGTTTCTATGGCTTGTTCAAAATGTTTACCGTCTTTGTTGTCTGAATTACCACTAACAAATTTTAATTTAGAAATTATTATACTAGATCCTTTTCAACACTTTTATTTAAATTGTCCTTTTAAATATAAATATGTACCTTATAAAAATTTTTTTTAATACAATTTTTTTCATTTATTGTTAAAACAATATTTTCCTTTTTATTTTATCTCATATAAGCAATTTATTAACTTTAACAATTTTTAACGCATAATTTTCTTTTAATTTTAACTTTTATACACTTTCAACCATTTTTTCATTTTTTGACAATTTTAATAATTTTTCATTTTAATCTTAATTTTTCAACAATTTTTCCATTTTATTTTATTTTTTTATAATTTAACCTTTAAATTTTTTAAAATTAACTTTAAAATATAATATTTAGCTTATTTTGTTTTAGCTTATTTTATGTTCTGTACTTATCATATTTTTTTTATATTATTATATTTTTTTTTTAATTACATTCATTTTTTATAATTTATTAATTCTTTTCTCTTTATATTAAGTTATATTATTTTTAAATATATTCAGCTTCTACAATTTACTAATTCAATAAACAGTTTCTCCTAAATATATAATTTTTTTTACTATATTTTTCTTTTCATTCCTTTTTCCAAAATTAAATTTCAGTATATTAGTTTTATCCCTGTGTAATTCTTTTTTTATTACATAATTAATTAATGAACGAATATTTTTTTATATAACTGTAATTGGCTAGCGAATTACGATTGAAAAGTTAAGGTAGGTAGTTTTTAAAAAAAATTAAAATAATAATTTTCCTAAAAGTTTAATTTTAAGTACTAACAAAAATCTTAAAACTGAATATTTTATTACAAAAACACTTAATTTCGTTAATCATTTCCTATACCTCCAAAACTTAAAATTATATTTATTATATTGTACTAAAACTACATTACTTTATATAAAAAATGAATTTGATTTTAAATTTTTCTCTTACAAATATGCACCTAAATAAATTAATTATTCTATCAAAGACAATAGTGTATATATATATAAGTATAAGTTTCCCAAATAATTATTATTGAAATATAAAAACTACACTAGATTTAGAATTTAACATATTAATCTATTAAGTTATAAAAATCATTATTTTCGAGTTTCTTCTGATTAATAAAATTTGAGGCATGCTTTCTAAGATATTTATAATTCCGTGGAATTACTGTATACATAAATAGCCGTGTTCAGACTAAATATTGGTTGTAATTAAAAGCTAACTATTGAATCTTTTGAGAACAATTAGATTACTGTTGGTCAGGTCTAATTCTTCAAGAAAACAAAATAGCTTGGATAGAGTTCTGATTTAAAACTAAAAATATTTATTAAAATTCTTAGGTTTATATACACTTATTTTTCTAATACAAACATAAAGTAAAAAAAATACATCATTTACTTAGAAATATAATATTTCCCTTGATCGTCATAAAATGAAGACCAACGTATAGATAGAAAAATTGCATTCCTTTAGTTACTTAAAAAAACTATTAAAATAAACTATTTTTGGAAACATATATCTAACATATGTGTGATTAAAAAAAGTATGAAAATTACAAAAATATAAATTATAAAATATAACTGTTCATGCTTGAATAGTTTTCCGGGCCGGATTTATTGGCTGAAGGATAAAATCTGTTGTCCTCTGTGGCTTTGGATAGCATTTACACCATAACCAAATAACTCCGGTAATCCCCATCACAAGTACTAATGTGAAGAATATGTAGCTCACTGTGTATTGATGAATATCATTGAAATCTAAATCAGTTGACTCATTCTGCAAACGTAAATTGTCCAGCGCTTCTTTGATAGTCTTAATATCTTCTGTATTATTATATAAATGTCTGTGTTTGAGTTTAGGCTGAATGTTTGGAGCTATTATGAATTCTCTGTTTATTGCAGTTGCTATAGATGAACCTACTACTTCTGAACTTTTCTTATCTATACCTTGTATTATAACACCCTTGTTCTTAATTCGACAACCTGGTTGTAAAGTTATGATTCCTTGCAACTTTATTGTGGTTTCCTCATTGTATGGCGGTGAATTGCATATTATTGATATAGTAGTTTCGTTGTACGTAGAAAAAAGCCAAGTATTATCTTTTTGTAATGGAAAATACCACGTTTTGCTGTTATCTTCATAATAATTACACATGTCTTCATAATGATTATAGAGCTTAGGTAACTCACATTGAAATCCACCCGAATCTGTTGTAAACATAGGATATTTTTTGTTCCACATGTAGTTTCCTATGCTGGACTTACTACAATATTTTAACTCATTTTCTGTTATTGAGAAAAATACTTCGGTTTGATAGTTAACTTACTACAATCTTTTAACTCATTTTCTGTTATTGAGAAATATACTTCGGTTTGATAGTTAACTATATAAATATAAAAATATTTAAATACTTTGACAACTTGGGAATGATTTGTTTGAGCTCCTCATGGCCCACTATTTGGAATACCACATGTGGCCGATGTTTTGGGCCTTTTGGGCCTTCCATGTACTCAATAGTTGTCTTAAGAGTTATCATTTTATTTTCAAATTTTCTTGGTATACCCTACCTTAATGAGTTTTATTTGTTGCATTAGTTGTTCAGTCGTAAATAAAGTTGGACTTAATTTTACATGATGTGTGTTGGTTATTAAATCAATTATAGCTGTTTGAACACGTTGACAATCGTTGATCATGATGCTCAGTTGGGATGAGATGAATTGAAATGTTATGGCCATTTTATGTTGATTTATATTTTTAGTTTTTTCTGCATAAAGATTGTTTACGTGTTTATCCAAAGCTGAAGATTGTTGGTTAATATCATCAATCGTCTTTTTTAAAATGTTGGACGTAGAATCAATTATAGATGTTTGTTGTTTAATTAATTTTAATACATTCTTTTGTTCATCTTTCGTGAGTTTAATTGTAGCTTCGATTTTACGCGCATATTCTTGATCCAGTAGCCCGAATAAACTGTTAGCTAAAGAGCCAATGATATCAAATGGAGATCTGCGTTTTCTTTCTCTATTTTCTACATTATTTCTTGTCATTAAAATATTTTCATTGTGTTGAATAATCTCCACTTGAATTACAGTAATCTTCAAATCCTGTCAGAAGATTGCATATCATTTTTAAATTCTTTATGTATATTGTTATTATTTTATATTCTTCGAAGTATGGCTTAAGTTCATAAAAATATAAATAAAAAAAAGTTTTTTAAAAATACTTTCCCTTAAAGAAATATTCAACTAAAAAGTAATAAACAAGCAAATAATACCACATCAATGTACTTTCCCGTTGAGTTTAAGCCACTGTCAGCAATAGTAAGGGTAAGTAGACCTCCTTATAATGGCCTTAATTCTGATAAGATCTACTTTCCCATACTACTGCTGACAGTGGCTTAAACTCAACGGGAAAGTACATTGATGTGGTATTATTTGCTTGTTTATTACTTTTTAGTTGAATATTTCTTTAAGGGAAAGTATTTTTAAAAAACTTTTTTTTATTTATATTTTTTATTTTACATTTTTTAGTCGGTCAAATATTTATTAATTTGACCGACTAAAAATATTTAAATACTTTGACAACTTGGGAATGATTTGTTTGAGCTCCTCATGGCCCACTATTTGGAATTCCACATGTGGCCGATGTTTTGGGCCTTCCATGGCCCCCGGTGCTCCACATTTTTTTTTTGTATAACTGGCTCCACATGACCCAGGGTACTGCTCGGACTACTCTTCAAGACCATTTATTTGATGCCCCACATGATTTTTTTATGATGGGCCCCCACATGACACAGGTTTTGGGCCCTAACATAAATTACGAAGCCCAACGGACTGCAAAACGAGATGTATTCTTCAATATCTTTTATTTGATACCTCATGTCTTTTTACATTATGGGCCCCACAAGACCCAGAGTACCTCTCGTAGTACTCAACAAGATGTCCTCTTCCAGAGCTTTCATTTGATACCCTACATGATTTTTGTATGCTGGTGCCCCACATTACCCCGTTTTGGGCCCGAGATGACTCAAGGCGGCCTCCGGATTACTCCCCATTGAGATGTAGTGTTGGAGACCTTTCATTTGATACCCCACATGATTTTTGTATGATGGGGCCCTACATTTCCCCCGTTTTAACCCCTACATGACTCACGACGCCCCACGAAATACTTCCCATTGAGATGTACACTTCAAAACCTTTCATTTGATACCCCACATGATTTTTTGTATAATGGTACCCAACAATGCCGCCGTTTTGGGCCCGGCATGGCCCACGGCGCCCCCCGAACTACGCCATTGAGATGTACTCGGCAAGACCTTTTATTTGATACCCCACATGCTTTTTTTGGTACATATAAAAATTTAAGCAGCCCTCCGTGCCTCTTCCCCCTGATCAAAAAGGCCCTTAATTTATAGGGCACCAATCATCTGATGACACGAACTCAACTTCCAAATTGGAGCTCAATCGGTCCAGCCCTTTAAGAGTTATGGCCAGGTGAGGAGATATCGACATAACGACATACAGGAAATGTGAATTCATAAAAGGGAAAGTAATAAATATACTGGAGGTGTAAATTTATAAAAGGGAAAGTAATAAATTTAACATTTTTTGTAAAATTTTTCATTTTCTGTTAGATTTTGCATTTTGCAATAAATTTTACATTTCTTTAAAAATTTTACATTCTCTGTTAAATTTGCATTTTCTGTTATATTTACATCTTCTGTTAAATTTTAAATTTTTTGTTCTATGTACATATATTACATTTCCTGTCAAATTAACAATTTCTGTTAAATTTACATCTGCTATTAAATTTTACAATTTCTGTTAAATTTTACATTTTTCTGTTAAATTTTAACCTTTCTGTTAAATTTACATTTTTCTGTTAAATTTTAAATTTTCTGTTAAATTCTACATTTTCTGTAAAAATTTTCATTTTCTGTTATATATCGCATTTTGCAATAAATTTTACATTACCTTTAAAATTTTACATTTTCTGTTTTACATTTTCATTTTCTGTTATATTTACAAATTTTACATTTTCATTTTCTGTTATATTTACATCTTCTGTTAAATTTTAAATTTTTTGTTATATGTACATATATTACATTTCCTGTCAAATTAACAATTTCTGTTAAATTTACATCTGCTATTAAATTTTACAATTTCAGTTAAATTTTACATTTTTCTGGTAAATTTTACACTTTCTGTTAAATTTACATTTTCCTGTTAAATTTTAAATTTTCTGTTAAATTCTACATTTTCTGTTAAATTTAACATTTTCTGTTAATTTTAACATTTAACATTTTCATTTTCTGTTAACTGGGGCCCGTGTGACCTATGGACTAAGCAACAAGATGTACTCTTCACGAACTTTCATTTGATACCCAAAATGATTTTTTTGATTTTGGGCCCCACTTATGAATATTCATATTTTCATTACACGAATCTACTGGCGCAATGATTGCTTGTCCTATTAAGAAATGTCCTGGTGTAAGTGCTGAACAATCTGATATTACACAGCTAATATCACATTATGGTCTTGAATTTAATGTTGCTTCAATTTGAGTAAGAAGCGTTGTCATTTCTTCAAATGTAAGTGTATTATCTCCAATTACTCTTTTGATATGATACTTAAGGGATTTAACGCCAGCTTCCCAAATTCCTCCGAAGTGCCGAAGGAATAAAATGCCACTGTATACTTTGGTTGGTAAAAAATCTGCTAAATTTTGCATTCTGTTGTATTGTTACTCTTAATTCTTTATTCATAATTTTATTTGCTCCTACAAAATTTGTGCCCTTGTCACTATATATATGTAGACTTAATCCTCTTCTAGCTGTAAATCTTCTAAATGCAGCTATAAATGCCTCTGGAGAACTAACTGCTTCAATGTGTATTGCTTTTGTAGCTAAACATACGAAACTCACAATGTATCCTTTGAAAGATTTGTAACCTCTTCCAGGAGTAGTTATAATGTTAATTGGTCCATCATAATCAATCCCAGTATGTGTAAAAGGCTTGGTTGGTGTTATTCTTGGTGCTGACAAATTCCCCATGATTTGTTTCATTCCTTGTGCTCTATATTCATTACATTTGTGAATATATTTTCTAACAGAATTTTTTGCTTTTAGTATCCAATATCTTCTTCTTATATATGCTAAAGTTAATTTATTCCCTCCGTGCAGCGTAAATAATGTGCGTCTTTTATTATTAATTCATTTAAAAAACATTTCTCTGGTAAAATGATTGCATGTCTTTCATTATATGATAATATTGAATGTTCCAACCGCCCTTCAACTCTTAAAGTCCCTTCTTTATCAATAAAAGGATTAAGTGTAATTAATTTACTTTTACTCTGTACTACTTTATATTTATTTAAATGATGTAGCTCTTCCGAAAACTGATCTTGTTGAACAATTTTAATGATCTGATTCATTGCCTGTTGTAATTCTCTTGCACTTAAAAAATCTTCATGTTCTATATTTTTCCTCAATGTTTTATTTGTAAATCTATTGCAGTAAGCTACAACCCGTTTTAACTTTATTAATGATGAATATTTCTCTAATTTGGTCTTAAATGTATTCTTTTCTACTGTTGCTGTTAAAATTATAATTTTCGTATTCCTTTCTTCGTCTGTATGAACCGTTTTATTTTGACTATATGATGGCCAGCAGTTTTCAGGTAATAATCCACTTAGGACCTGTCCACCATAATGCAAGATCTTTAAGTTTTGAAGGCTCTACACCGCTTGATGCAACATCTGCAGGATTATCTTCTGACTTAACGTAGTTCCACTTACTTGGACGTAATATTGAATTAATTTCAGTAACTCTATTGGCTACAAAACTTTTCCATTTCTCTGCATTTTCTTGAATGCATTTCCATGTATATATATAACCATCAACTAGTTTTAGTGAGGTTGTAACCATTTGTATTAATTTGGTTAAAAGTAAAGCGCCACATAACTCCAATCGTGGTAATGATCTTTTCATTTTTATTGGAGCTTTTTTCGTTTTTGCTGTTAGCAATGTGATAATCGGCAACCCTTCTTTCCTCAATATTTTGCTGTATACAACTGCACCATATGCTTTTTCTGAAGCATCACAGAAGCCATGAATTTCAATTGTGTCTTCTACTAATAATTGAATCCATCTTGGAATGTTAATAAGTTCCACTAATGGAAGTTCTGATCTAAATTTGTTCCATTTATTTTGTAGTTCTGATGACATTTCTTGATCCCAATCATAGACTGATAGCCATAATTCTTGAAGTATTATTTTAGCTTGAATTACTACGGGTGATATCCATCCTAATAGATCAAATAATTTTGCAATATCTGACAAAATTAATCGTTTTGTAGGTGGCTTGTTATTTTCGGTTAAATTAACTTTAAACTGAAATATATCACGCCTAGGATTCCAATGAATTCCTAAAGTTTTGATTGATTCTCCTTCACTACTCATAATAATACCATCCTTCACAATATCAGCTGGTGAATTTTTTATTAATTCTTCACTGTTGCATGACCATTTTCTTAGATTGAAACCTCCAGATCGTAATAAAGTTATTAGATTTAACTGTAGAATTTTTGCTTTTTCAATTGAATTTGTTCCGGTCATCAAATCGTCTATATAAAAATCTGATTTAACAATCTCGTTCATCATTAGCTAATTAATGAAGTTTACGAATGGCTAAAAATGGTGTGGACGCTGTTTCATAAGTTACTGTTGTTAAATTAAACTCTTGTATTGGTTGAGTTTGGTAATTTCTCCATAAAATTCTTTGAAAATTTTGGTCATCTTTATGAATTTTTATTTTTCTGTACATTTTCTCTATGTCTGCAGTCATCACATACTGATGAGTTCTCATTCTTAACAAAATACTTGAAAGGTGCTGCTGCATTTTTGGGCCAATAATCTTATCATTCAAGCTTATTCCGTTTGATGTTTTGGCAGATGCATCAAACACCACTCGGAGTTTTGTGGTTAAACTACTATCTCTTATTACTGCATGATGAGGCATGTAGCAGCTTTCATTATTTGAAATATTTTTTTTCTTTGTGTATACCATGTGACCTAATGATAAGTATTCCTGCATAAAATTAGTATATTCCAATTTCAATTTCTAATCTATTGAAAACCGTTTATATCTATTTGGATAGATCGAGCGTATGCTCTATTTTTAGATTTAGATACAGTATTCCGCTATACTGTATAAGATCCATCTGCGTTGCGAAAGTGAGTATCTACGAAATTTTTCTCACATTTTTTGTTGTCTTCTGATAATATTTCTGGAACCGCTACTTCCTCAAGTTCCCAAAACTTTTTTAGTTGCTCGTCAACATCTGTATACGAAATCATACACTTTAACGATGAATTATTTTTACAGCTTTTGATACGTCCAGATAGTATCCAACCCAATTCCGTTTGTTGCTAAAATTCCATCTAATTTCTTAGAATCTTTCAATAGAATTTCTCGCACCTTCTGGCACTAAAATATTTGTCATTATTTTTATGACTTATGCAATTTAAGCATAAATTGTTGTTTCTCATATAATTGAAGCGAATACAGTAAGAATACATTTTCATTTTCTGTTATATTTACAATTTCATTTTCTGTTATATTTACAAATTTTACATTTTCATTTTCTGTTATATTTACATCTTCTGTTAAATTTTAAATTTTTTGTTATATGTACATATATTACATTTCCTGTCAAATTAACAATTTCTGTTAAATTTACATCTGCTATTAAATTTTACAATTTCAGTTAAATTTTACATTTTTCTGGTAAATTTTACACTTTCTGTTAAATTTACATTTTCCTGTTAAATTTTAAATTTTCTGTTAAATTCTACATTTTCTGTTAAATTTAACATTTTCTGTTAATTTTAACATTTAACATTTTCATTTTCTGTTAACTGGGGCCCGTGTGACCTATGGACTAAGCAACAAGATGTACTCTTCACGAACTTTCATTTGATACCCAAAATGATTTTTTTGATTTTGGGCCCCACTTATGAATATTCATATTTTCATTACACGAATCTACTGGCGCAATGATTGCTTGTCCTATTAAGAAATGTCCTGGTGTAAGTGCTGAACAATCTGATATTACACAGCTAATATCACATTATGGTCTTGAATTTAATGTTGCTTCAATTTGAGTAAGAAGCGTTGTCATTTCTTCAAATGTAAGTGTATTATCTCCAATTACTCTTTTGATATGATACTTAAGGGATTTAACGCCAGCTTCCCAAATTCCTCCGAAGTGAGGAGCTGCCGAAGGAATAAAATGCCACTGTATACTTTGGTTGGTAAAAAATCTGCTAAATTTTGCATTCTGTTGTATTGTTACTCTTAATTCTTTATTCATAATTTTATTTGCTCCTACAAAATTTGTGCCCTTGTCACTATATATATGTAGACTTAATCCTCTTCTAGCTGTAAATCTTCTAAATGCAGCTATAAATGCCTCTGGAGAACTAACTGCTTCAATGTGTATTGCTTTTGTAGCTAAACATACGAAACTCACAATGTATCCTTTGAAAGATTTGTAACCTCTTCCAGGAGTAGTTATAATGTTAATTGGTCCATCATAATCAATCCCAGTATGTGTAAAAGGCTTGGTTGGTGTTATTCTTGGTGCTGACAAATTCCCCATGATTTGTTTCATTCCTTGTGCTCTATATTCATTACATTTGTGAATATATTTTCTAACAGAATTTTTTGCTTTTAGTATCCAATATCTTCTTCTTATATATGCTAAAGTTAATTTATTCCCTCCATGCAGCGTAAATAATGTGCGTCTTTTATTATTAATTCATTTAAAAAACATTTCTCTGGTAAAATGATTGCATGTCTTTCATTATATGATAATATTGAATGTTCCAACCGCCCTTCAACTCTTAAAGTCCCTTCTTTATCAATAAAAGGATTAAGTGTAATTAATTTACTTTTACTCTGTACTACTTTATATTTATTTAAATGATGTAGCTCTTCCGAAAACTGATCTTGTTGAACAATTTTAATGATCTGATTCATTGCCTGTTGTAATTCTCTTGCACTTAAAAAATCTTCATGTTCTATATTTTTCCTCAATGTTTTATTTGTAAATCTATTGCAGTAAGCTACAACCCGTTTTAACTTTATTAATGATGAATATTTCTCTAATTTGGTCTTAAATGTATTCTTTTCTACTGTTGCTGTTAAAATTATAATTTTCGTATTCCTTTCTTCGTCTGTATGAACCGTTTTATTTTGACTATATGATGGCCAGCAGTTTTCAGGTAATAATCCACTTAGGACCTGTCCACCATAATGCAAGATCTTTAAGTTTTGAAGGCTCTACACCTCTTGATGCAACATCTGCAGGATTATCTTCTGACTTAACGTAGTTCCACTTACTTGGACGTAATATTGAATTAATTTCAGTAACTCTATTGGCTACAAAACTTTTCCATTTCTCTGCATTTTCTTGAATGCATTTCCATGTATATATATAACCATCAACTAGTTTTAGTGAGGTTGTAACCATTTGTATTAATTTGGTTAAAAGTAAAGCGCCACATAACTCCAATCGTGGTAATGATCTTTTCATTTTTATTGGAGCTTTTTTCGTTTTTGCTGTTAGCAATGTGATAATCGGCAACCCTTCTTTCCTCAATATTTTGCTGTATACAACTGCACCATATGCTTTTTCTGAAGCATCACAGAAGCCATGAATTTCAATTGTGTCTTCTACTAATAATTGAATCCATCTTGGAATGTTAATAAGTTCCACTAATGGAAGTTCTGATCTAAATTTGTTCCATTTATTTTGTAGTTCTGATGACATTTCTTGATCCCAATCATAGACTGATAGCCATAATTCTTGAAGTATTATTTTAGCTTGAATTACTACGGGTGATATCCATCCTAATAGATCAAATAATTTTGCAATATCTGACAAAATTAATCGTTTTGTAGGTGGCTTGTTATTTTCGGTTAAATTAACTTTAAACTGAAATATATCACGCCTAGGATTCCAATGAATTCCTAAAGTTTTGATTGATTCTCCTTCACTACTCATAATAATACCATCCTTCACAATATCAGCTGGTGAATTTTTTATTAATTCTTCACTGTTGCATGACCATTTTCTTAGATTGAAACCTCCAGATCGTAATAAAGTTATTAGATTTAACTGTAGAATTTTTGCTTTTTCAATTGAATTTGTTCCGGTCATCAAATCGTCTATATAAAAATCTGATTTAACAATCTCGTTCATCATTAGCTAATTAATGAAGTTTACGAATGGCTAAAAATGGTGTGGACGCTGTTTCATAAGTTACTGTTGTTAAATTAAACTCTTGTATTGGTTGAGTTTGGTAATTTCTCCATAAAATTCTTTGAAAATTTTGGTCATCTTTATGAATTTTTATTTTTCTGTACATTTTCTCTATGTCTGCAGTCATCACATACTGATGAGTTCTCATTCTTAACAAAATACTTGAAAGGTGCTGCTGCATTTTTGGGCCAATAATCTTATCATTCAAGCTTATTCCGTTTGATGTTTTGGCAGATGCATCAAACACCACTCGGAGTTTTGTGGTTAAACTACTATCTCTTATTACTGCATGATGAGGCATGTAGCAGCTTTCATTATTTGAAATATTTTTTTTCTTTGTGTATACCATGTGACCTAATGATAAGTATTCCTGCATAAAATTAGTATATTCCAATTTCAATTTCTAATCTATTGAAAACCGTTTATATCTATTTGGATAGATCGAGCGTATGCTCTATTTTTAGATTTAGATACAGTATTCCGCTATACTGTATAAGATCCATCTGCGTTGCGAAAGTGAGTATCTACGAAATTTTTCTCACATTTTTTGTTGTCTTCTGATAATATTTCTGGAACCGCTACTTCCTCAAGTTCCCAAAACTTTTTTAGTTGCTCGTCAACATCTGTATACGAAATCATACACTTTAACGATGAATTATTTTTACAGCTTTTGATACGTCCAGATAGTATCCAACCCAATTCCGTTTGTTGCTAAAATTCCATCTAATTTCTTAGAATCTTTCAATAGAATTTCTCGCACCTTCTGGCACTAAAATATTTGTCATTATTTTTATGACTTATGCAATTTAAGCATAAATTGTTGTTTCTCATATAATTGAAGCGAATACAGTAAGAATACAGTAAGTTCGACAAATTTTTTACTTGCAAAAATTGAATGTTGCGCATCTTTACAATAATAGCATCCTGTAGTCGAGCATGATAATTGTGGTTTGGTTGTTGTTGAGTAATAAGCTTTGAATTGTGGTCTTTGGGAATCTTCGGAAATTTTATTTCGAATATTATACTGTTGACTGTTATTTTGCATCGGTCTTTTAGAACCTTCTAGATTTTCTAATGCCAAAAATCTTTGTTCTATAAAGTTTAAAATTCCATCAAACTCTGGAATATCTCTCGTTCTGTGAATTGTATGGTCGTACATTCTCAATGTTTCATTGTCTAATTTCTTTAATAAAATATGACCTAGTATTGGTCCCCAGCTGTCTATGTTGATTTCCAAATTTTTTATGGCGTATAGTGTTTCGTTTGTAGTATCAAAAATTCTTTTAAGATTAAATGTCGATTCTGTATTTAACACTGGTTGATTTATAAATTTATCTATTAGTGTCGAGAACAAAATTCTTTTATTGTTGTATCTATTGACTTATAGTTCCCATGCTGTATCGTAATTGGAATCGGAAATTTGTAAATGTTGAATTATTCTAAATGCTTCACCCCTTAACTGTGTTTTGAGGTATTGCATTTTTTCAGCTTTACATAATTTGTTGTTATCGTGAATTACACGTTTGTAAATATCGTGGAACGTTGACCAATGTTGATAACTTCCTTCAAATTCTGGTATCTTAATCCTCGGTATTCTAAAATGATCAGATACACTGTCATTTTCTTCATTTTTATTAGTAAAACAATTAATTATGGTTTCTAATGCTATTATGGTTTTTTCGCATTGCATTTTTATTTCCGCATATTGATTTGTCAGGAAATATTCTTCATTTTCAAAAGCTTCATATTTTTCTTGAGATTTTCCAAAATGAAATCTGTATTTTCATTTCTTTCCGTAGTTTCATTATTTACTTCACCAGAAGTAGAATTATCATTTCTTATGGTAGTACTCGTAACTGGTATCGCTGTCGCTGCATCCTCACTTGTTAATTGCTGATCTTTTTCATCTAATTGCTTAAATCCATCCTTTATTAATTGTATTACTTGTTCGCAATATTTATCGATTATATATGGATGTCTTTCGATATATCTTATTTTAATAATTTCCTTATGATTTCTATCAAACTCTTGCCAAAGTTCATTTGGCTATAAATGCTCGTGTTTGTCTAACTTTCGTATCCGTTATTTTAAAATAAACACTGTTTATTTTATTTCCTGTCTCCTTCTGCCTTTGAGTTAGTGTCTCCATTTTAGCAATGCTTATCGTTCGTTTCTCGTGTGGACTGTATTACTGTTGTTTCTCTCGTGAATATCGTAGCGTCGTATTACTTCGTATTATTTTTCTTCTCTTGCTCTTTTTTTACGATTGCTTCGGATGGTGCAATCTCTTCCACATAATAGCTGCTCGTAATTTCTTTAAGTTTCTTTTCGTTCGAAGGACTAATAAATAAATAGCCGTTTTCAGACTAAATATTGGTTGTAATTAAAAGCTAACTATTGAATCTTTTGAGAACAATTAGATTACGGTTGGTCAGGTCTAATTCTTCAAGAAAACAAAATAGCTTGGATAGAGTTCTGATTTAAAACTAAAAATATTTATTAAAATTCGTAGGTTTATATACACTTATTTTTCTATAATACAAACATAAAGTAAAAAAAAATACATCATTTACTTAGAAATATAATATTTTATGGCCAGGTGAGGAGATATATATATATATATATATATATATATATATTTTATATATATATATATAAATATATATACCTATATACTGGAAGTGTGCATTCATAAAGGGGAAAGTAATAAAAACAATTAAATTCTATTGATTTGTAATTAATTCAGTTTGTCCCATATTTTCAAGATAAACGTTAGTAGTATTCATGAAATTTGTCGTGTTTATTGCTGATTTCTGTTAAAACGTTTCAGATTTCACTGGAGAAAGTAATAATAACATCCATATTAATATTGTCATGAAACAGTTAATGCTACTAGATATTTGATTTATTGATTGTGTATTCATCGTTGCAGTATTAGAAGTAATTTTAGACATCGGTGTATCAACTTCGGTATGCTCCGAACTAGGCAATAAAGAAATTTTGACTATAGGACATTTTATTATAGTATTATTTTGAGTTCCGTTGTTATAATTGAGATAAGTATTCTGAAGACCAAACTTTCCAAAAATCTTTATTTATGTTCTGAACTAACTTCCAACGTGTCAGAGAATGAATATTCATATTTTCATTACACGAATCTACTGGCGCAATGATTGCTTGTCCTCTTAAGAAATGTCCTGGTGTAAGTGCTGAACAATCTGATATTTCACAGCTAATATCACATTATGGTCTTGAATTTAATGTTGCTTCAATTTGAGTAAGAAGCGTTGTCATTTCTTCAAATGTAAGTGAATTATCTCCAATTACTCTTGATATGATACTTAACGGATTTAACGCCAGCTTCCCAAATTCCTCCGAAGTGAGGAGCTGCCGAAGGAATAAAATGCCACTGTATACTTTGGTTGGTAAAAAATCTGCTAAATTTGCATTCTGTTGTATTGTTACTCTTAATTCTTTATTCATAATTTTATTTGCTCCTACAAAATTTGTGCCCTTGTCACTATATATATGTAGACTTAATCCTCTTCTAGCTGTAAATCTTCTAAATGCAGCTATAAATGCCTCTGGAGCACTAACTGCTTCAATGTGTATTGCTTTTGTAGCTAAACATACGAAACTCACAATGTATCCTTTGAAAGATTTTTAACCTCTTCCAGGAGTACTTGTAATGTTAATTGGTCCATCATAATCAATCCCAGTATGTGTAAAAGGCTTGGTTGGTGTTATTCTTGGTGCTGACAAATTCCCCATGATTTGTTTCATTCCTTGTGCTCTATATGGAAAACATTCATTACATTTGTGAATATATTTTCTAACAGAATTTTTTGCTTTTAGTATCCAATATCTTCTTCTTATATATGCTAAAGTTAATTTATTCCCTCCATGCAGCGTAAATAATGTGCGTCTTTTATTATTAATTCATTTAAAAAACATTTCTCTGGTAAAATGATTGCATGTCTTTCATTATATGATAATATTGAATGTTCCAACCGCCCTTCAACTCTTAAAATCCCTTCTTTATCAATAAAAGGATTAAGTGTAATTAATTTACTTTTACTCTGTACTACTTTATATTTATTTAAATGATGTAGCTCTTCCGAAAACTGATCTTGTTGAACAATTTTAATGATCTGATTCATTGCCTGTTGTAATTCTCTTGCACTTAAAAAATCTTCATGTTCTATATTTTTCCTCAATGTTTTATTTGTAAATCTATTGCAGTAAGCTACAACCCGCTTTAACTTTATTAATGATGAATATTTCTCTAATTTGGTCTTAAATGTATTCTTTTCTACTGTTGCTGTTAAAATTATAATTTTCGCATTCCTTTCTTCGTCTGTATGAACCGTTTTATTTTGACTATATGATGGCCAGCAGTTTTCAGGTAATAATATCCACTTAGGACCTGTCCACCATAATGCAAGATCTTTAAGTTTTGAAGGTTCTACACCTCTCGATGCAACATCTGCAGGATTATCTTCTGACTTAACGTAGTTCCACTTACTTGGACGTAATATTGAATTAATTTCAGTAACTCTATTGGCTACAAAACTTTTCCATTTCTCTGCATTTTCTTGAATGCATTTCCATGTATATATATTACCATCAACTAGTTTTAGTGAGGTTGTAACCATTTGTATTAATTTGGTTAAAAGTAAAGCGCTACATAATTCCAATCGTGGTAATGATCTTTTCATTTTTATTGGAGCTTTTTTCGTTTTTGCTGTTAGCAATGTGATAATCGGCAACCCTCCTTTCCTCAATATTTTGCTGTATACAACTGCACCATATGCTTTTTCTGAAGCATCACAGAAGCCATGAATTTCAATTGTGTCTTCTACTAATAATTGAATCCATCTTGGAATGTTAATAAGTTCCACTAATGGAAGTTCTGATCTAAATTTGTTCCATTTATTTTGTAGTTCTGATGACATTTCTTGATCCCAATCATAGACTGATAGCCATAATTCTTGAAGTATTATTTTAGCTTGAATTACTACGGGTGATATCCATCCTAATAGATCAAATAATTTTGCAATATCTGACAAAATTAATCGTTTTGTAGGTGGCTTGTTATTTTCGGTTAAATTAACTTTAAACTGAAATATATCACGCCTAGGATTCCAATGAATTCCTAAAGTTTTGATTGATTCTCCTTCACTAATCATAATAATACCATCCTTCACAATATCAGCTGGTGAAATTTTTATTAATTCTTCACTGTTGCTTGACCATTTTCTTAGATTGAAACCTCCAGATCGTAATAAAGTTATTAGATTTAACTGTAGAATTTTTGCTTTTTCAATTGAATTTGTTCCGGTCATCAAATCGTCTATATAAAAATCTGATTTAACAATCTTTCACGCTTCTGGAAATCTTTCTCGTTCATCATCAGCTAATTAATGAAGTGTACGAATGGCTAAAAATGGTGTGTACGCTGTTTCATAAGTTACTGTTGTAAAATTAAACTCTTGTATTGGTTGAGTTTGGTCATTTCTCCATAACATTCTTTGAAAATTGTGGTCATCTTTATGAATTTTTATTTTTCTGTACATTTTCTCTATGTCTGCAGTCATCACATACTGATGAGTTTCCCATCTTAACAAAATACTTGAAAGGTGCTGCTGCATTTTTGGGCAATTCGCATCTTATCATTCAAGCTTATTCCGTTTGATGTTTTGGCAGATGCATCAAACACCACTCGGAGTTTTGTGGTTAAACTACTATCTCTTATTACTGCATGATGAGGCATGTAGCAGCTTTCATTATTTGAAATATTTTTTTTCTTTGTGTATACCATGTGACCTAATGATAAGTATTCCTGCATAAAATTAGTATATTCCAATTTCAATTTCTTATCTATTGAAAACCGTTTATATCTATTTGGATAGATCGAGCGTATGCTCTATTTTTAGATTTAGATACAGTATTCCGCTATACTGTATAAGATCCATCTGCGTTGCGAAAGTGAGTATCTACGAAATTTTTCTCACATTTTTTGTTGTCTTCTGATAATATTTCTGGAACCGCTACTTCCTCAAGTTCCCAAAACTTTTTTAGTTGCTCGTCAACATCTGTATACGAAATCATACACTTTAACGATGAATTATTTTTACAGCTTTTGATACGTCCAGATAGTATCCAACCCAATTCCGTTTGTTGTGCTAAAATTCCATCTAATTTCTTAGAATCTTTCAATAGAATTTCTCGCACCTTCTGGCACTAAAATATTTGTCATTATTTTTATGACTTATGCAATTTAAGCATAAATTGTTGTTTCTCATATAATTGAAGCGAATACAGTAAGAATACAGTAAGTTCGACAAATTTTTTACTTGCAAAAATTGAATGTTGCGCATCTTTACAATAATAGCATCCTGTAGTCGAGCATGATAATTGTGGTTTGGTTGTTGTTGAGTAATAAGCTTTGAATTGTGGTCTTTGGGAATCTTCGGAAATTTTATTTCGAATATTATACTGTTGACTGTTATTTTGCATCGCTCTTTTAGAGCCTTCTAGATTTTCTAATGCCAAAAATCTTTGTTCTATAAAGTTTAAAATTCCATCAAACTCTGGAATATCTCTCGTTCTGTGAATTGTATGGTCGTACATTCTCAATGTTTCATTGTCTAATTTCTTTAATAAAATATGACCTAGTATTGGTCCCCAGCTGTCTATGTTGATTTCCTATTAGTATCTATTAGTGTCGAGAACAAAATTCTTTTATTGTTGTATCTATTGACTTATAGTTCCCATGCTGTATCGTAATTGGAATCGGAAATTTGTAAATGTTGAATTATTCTAAATGCTTCACCCCTTAACTGTGTTTTGAGGTATTGCATTTTTTCAGCTTTACATAATTTGTTGTTATCGTGAATTACACGTTTGTAAATATCGTGGAACGTTGACCAATGTTGATAACTTCCTTCAAATTCTGGTATCTTAATCCTCGGTATTCTAAAATGATCAGATACACTGTCATTTTCTTCATTTTTATTAGTAAAACAATTAATTATGGTTTCTAATGCTATTATGGTTTTTTCGCATTGCATTTTTATTTCCGCATATTGATTTGTCAGGAAATATTCTTCATTTTCAAAAGCTTCATATTTTTCTTGAGATTTTCCAAAATGAAATCTGTATTTTCATTTCTTTCCGTAGTTTCATTATTTACTTCACCAGAAGTAGAATTATCATTTCTTATGGTAGTACTCGTAACTGGTATCGCTGTCGCTGCATCCTCACTTGTTAATTGCTGATCTTTTTCATCTAATTGCTTAAATCCATCCTTTATTAATTGTATTACTTGTTCGCAATATTTATCGATTATATATGGATGTCTTTCGATATATCTTATTTTAATAATTTCCTTATGATTTCTATCAAACTCTTGCCAAAGTTCATTTGGCTATAAATGCTCGTGTTTGTCTAACTTTCGTATCCGTTATTTTAAAATAAACACTGTTTATTTTATTTCCTGTCTCCTTCTGCCTTTGAGTTAGTGTCTCCATTTTAGCAATGCTTATCGTTCGTTTCTCGTGTGGACTGTATTACTGTTGTTTCTCTCGTGAATATCGTAGCGTCGTATTACTTCGTATTATTTTTCTTCTCTTGCTCTTTTTTTACGATTGCTTCGGATGGTGCAATCTCTTCCACATAATAGCTGCTCGTAATTTCTTTAAGTTTCTTTTCGTTCGAAGGACTAATAAATAAATAGCCGTTTTCAGACTAAATATTGGTTGTAATTAAAAGCTAACTATTGAATCTTTTGAGAACAATTAGATTACGGTTGGTCAGGTCTAATTCTTCAAGAAAACAAAATAGCTTGGATAGAGTTCTGATTTAAAACTAAAAATATTTATTAAAATTCGTAGGTTTATATACACTTATTTTTCTATAATACAAACATAAAGTAAAAAAAAATACATCATTTACTTAGAAATATAATATTTTATGGCCAGGTGAGGAGATATATATATATATATATATATATATATATTTTATATATATATATATAAATATATATACCTATATACTGGAAGTGTGCATTCATAAAGGGGAAAGTAATAAAAACAATTAAATTCTATTGATTTGTAATTAATTCAGTTTGTCCCATATTTTCAAGATAAACGTTAGTAGTATTCATGAAATTTGTCGTGTTTATTGCTGATTTCTGTTAAAACGTTTCAGATTTCACTGGAGAAAGTAATAATAACATCCATATTAATATTGTCATGAAACAGTTAATGCTACTAGATATTTGATTTATTGATTGTGTATTCATCGTTGCAGTATTAGAAGTAATTTTAGACATCGGTGTATCAACTTCGGTATGCTCCGAACTAGGCAATAAAGAAATTTTGACTATAGGACATTTTATTATAGTATTATTTTGAGTTCCGTTGTTATAATTGAGATAAATATTCTGAAGACCAAACTTTCCAAAAATCTTTATTTATGTTCTGAACTAACTTCCAACGTGTCAGAGAATGAATATTCATATTTTCATTACACGAATCTACTGGCGCAATGATTGCTTGTCCTATTAAGAAATGTCCTGGTGTAAGTGCTGAACAATCTGATATTTCACAGCTAATATCACATTATGGTCTTGAATTTAATGTTGCTTCAATTTGAGTAAGAAGCGTTGTCATTTCTTCAAATGTAAGTGAATTATCTCCAATTACTCTTGATATGATACTTAACGGATTTAACGCCAGCTTCCCAAATTCCTCCGAAGTGAGGAGCTGCCGAAGGAATAAAATGCCACTGTATACTTTGGTTGGTAAAAAATCTGCTAAATTTGCATTCTGTTGTATTGTTACTCTTAATTCTTTATTCATAATTTTATTTGCTCCTACAAAATTTGTGCCCTTGTCACTATATATATGTAGACTTAATCCTCTTCTAGCTGTAAATCTTCTAAATGCAGCTATAAAGGCCTCTGGAGAACTAACTGCTTCAATGTGTATTGCTTTTGTAGCTAAACATACGAAACTCACAATGTATCCTTTGAAAGATTTTTAACCTCTTCCAGGAGTACTTGTAATGTTAATTGGTCCATCATAATCAATCCCAGTATGTGTAAAAGGCTTGGTTGGTGTTATTCTTGGTGCTGACAAATTCCCCATGATTTGTTTCATTCCTTGTGCTCTATATGGAAAACATTCATTACATTTGTGAATATATTTTCTAACAGAATTTTTTGCTTTTAGTATCCAATATCTTCTTCTTATATATGCTAAAGTTAATTTATTCCCTCCATGCAGCGTAAATAATGTGCGTCTTTTATTATTAATTCATTTAAAAAACATTTCTCTGGTAAAATGATTGCATGTCTTTCATTATATGATAATATTGAATGTTCCAACCGCCCTTCAACTCTTAAAATCCCTTCTTTATCAATAAAAGGATTAAGTGTAATTAATTTACTTTTACTCTGTACTACTTTATATTTATTTAAATGATGTAGCTCTTCCGAAAACTGATCTTGTTGAACAATTTTAATGATCTGATTCATTGCCTGTTGTAATTCTCTTGCACTTAAAAAATCTTCATGTTCTATATTTTTCCTCAATGTTTTATTTGTAAATCTATTGCAGTAAGCTACAACCCGCTTTAACTTTATTAATGATGAATATTTCTCTAATTTGGTCTTAAATGTATTCTTTTCTACTGTTGCTGTTAAAATTATAATTTTCGCATTCCTTTCTTCGTCTGTATGAACCGTTTTATTTTGACTATATGATGGCCAGCAGTTTTCAGGTAATAATATCCACTTAGGACCTGTCCACCATAATGCAAGATCTTTAAGTTTTGAAGGTTCTACACCTCTCGATGCAACATCTGCAGGATTATCTTCTGACTTAACGTAGTTCCACTTACTTGGACGTAATATTGAATTAATTTCAGTAACTCTATTGGCTACAAAACTTTTCCATTTCTCTGCATTTTCTTGAATGCATTTCCATGTATATATATTACCATCAACTAGTTTTAGTGAGGTTGTAACCATTTGTATTAATTTGGTTAAAAGTAAAGCGCCACATAACTCCAATCGTGGTAATGATCTTTTCATTTTTATTGGAGCTTTTTTCGTTTTTGCTGTTAGCAATGTGATAATCGGCAACCCTCCTTTCCTCAATATTTTGCTGTATACAACTGCACCATATGCTTTTTCTGAAGCATCACAGAAGCCATGAATTTCAATTGTGTCTTCTACTAATAATTGAATCCATCTTGGAATGTTAATAAGTTCCACTAATGGAAGTTCTGATCTAAATTTGTTCCATTTATTTTGTAGTTCTGATGACATTTCTTGATCCCAATCATAGACTGATAGCCATAATTCTTGAAGTGTTATTTTAGCTTGAATTACTACGGGTGATATCCATCCTAATGGATCAAATAATTTTGCAATATCTGACAAAATTAATCGTTTTATAGGTGGCTTCTTATTTTCGGTTAAATTAACTTTAAACTGAAATATATCACGCCTAGGATTCCAATGAATTCCTAAAGTTTTGATTGATTCTCCTTCACTAATCATAATAATACCATCCTTCACAATATCAGCTGGTGAAATTTTTATTAATTCTTCACTGTTGCTTGACCATTTTCTTAGATTGAAACCTCCAGATCGTAATAAAGTTATTAGATTTAACTGTAGAATTTTTGCTTTTTCAATTGAATTTGTTCCGGTCATCAAATCGTCTATATAAAAATCTGATTTAACAATCTTTCACGCTTCTGGAAATCTTTCTCGTTCATCATCAGCTAATTAATGAAGTGTACGAATGGCTAAAAATGGTGTGTACGCTGTTTCATAAGTTACTGTTGTAAAATTAAACTCTTGTATTGGTTGAGTTTGGTCATTTCTCCATAAAATTCTTTGAAAATTGTGGTCATCTTTATGAATTTTTATTTTTCTGTACATTTTCTCTATGTCTGCAGTCATCACATACTGATGAGTTTCCCATCTTAACAAAATACTTGAAAGGTGCTGCTGCATTTTTGGGCAATTCGCATCTTATCATTCAAGCTTATTCCGTTTGATGTTTTGGCAGATGCATCAAACACCACTCGGAGTTTTGTGGTTAAACTACTATCTCTTATTACTGCATGATGAGGCATGTAGCAGCTTTCATTATTTGAAATATTTTTTTTCTTTGTGTATACCATGTGACCTAATGATAAGTATTCCTGCATAAAATTAGTATATTCCAATTTCAATTTCTTATCTATTGAAAACCGTTTATATCTATTTGGATAGATCGAGCGTATGCTCTATTTTTAGATTTAGATACAGTATTCCGCTATACTGTATAAGATCCATCTGCGTTGCGAAAGTGAGTATCTACGAAATTTTTCTCACATTTTTTGTTGTCTTCTGATAATATTTCTGGAACCGCTACTTCCTCAAGTTCCCAAAACTTTTTTAGTTGCTCGTCAACATCTGTATACGAAATCATACACTTTAACGATGAATTATTTTTACAGCTTTTGATACGTCCAGATAGTATCCAACCCAATTCCGTTTGTTGTGCTAAAATTCCATCTAATTTCTTAGAATCTTTCAATAGAATTTCTCGCACCTTCTGGCACTAAAATATTTGTCATTATTTTTATGACTTATGCAATTTAAGCATAAATTGTTGTTTCTCATATAATTGAAGCGTTCCAATACAGTAAGTTCGACAAAATTTTTACATGCAAAAATTGAATGTTGCGCATCTTTACAATAATAGCATCCTGTAGTCGAGCATGATAATTGTGGTTTGGTAGTTGTTGAGTAATAAGCTTTGAATTGTGGTCTTTGGGAATCTTCGGAAATTTTATTTCGAATATTATACTGTTGACTGTTATACTGTTGACTGAAGACTGTTTAGTTAGAGCCTTCTAGATTTTCTAATGCCAAAAATCTTTGTTCTATAAAGTTTAAAATTCCATCAAACTCTGGAATATCTCTCGTTCTGTGAATTGTATGGTCGTACATTCTCAATTTTTCATTGTCTAATTTCTTTAATAAAATATGACCTAGTATTGGTCCCCAGCTGTCTATGTTGATTTCCAAATTTTTTATGGCGTATAGTATTTCGTTTGTAGTATCAAAAATTCTTTTAAGATTAAATGTCGATTCTGTATTTAACACTGGTTGATTTATAAATTTATCTATTAGTGTCGAGAACAAAATTCTTTTATTGTTGTATCTATTGACTTATAGTTCCCATGCTGTATCGTAATTGGAATCGGAAATTTGTAAATGTTGAATTATTCTAAATGCTACACCCCTTAACTGTGTTTTGAGGTATTGCATTTTTTCAGCTTTACATAATTTGTTGTTATCGTGAATTACACGTTTGTAAATATCGTGGAACGTTGACCAATGTTAATAACTTCCTTCAAATTCTGGTATCTTAATCCTCGGTATTCTAAAATGATCAGATACACTGTCATTTTCTTCATTTTTATTAGTAAAACAATTAATTATGGTTTCTAATGCTATTATGGTTTTTTCGCATTGCATTTTTATTTCCCCATATTGATTTGTCAGGAAATATTCTTCATTTTCAAAAGCTTCATATTTTTCTTGAGATTTTCCAAAATGAAATCTGTATTTTCATTTCTTTCCGTAGTTTCATTATTTACTTCACCAGAAGTAGAATTATCATTTCTTATGGTAGTACTCGTAACTGGTATCGCTGTCGCTGCATCCTCACTTGTTAATTGCTGATCTTTTTCATCTAATTGCTTAAATCCATCCTTTATTAATTGTATTACTTGTTCGCAATATTTATCGATTATATATGGATGTCTTTCGATATATCTTATTTTAATAATTTCCTTATGATTTCTATCAAACTCTTGCCAAAGTTCATTTGGCTATAAATGCTCGTGTTTGTCTAACTTTCGTATCCGTTATTTTAAAATAAACACTGTTTATTTTATTTCCTATCTCCTTCTGCCTTTGAGTTAGTGTCTCCATTTTAGCAATGCTTATCGTTCGTTTCTCGTGTGGACTGTATTACTGTTGTTTCTCTCGTGAATATCGTAGCGTCGTATTACTTCGTATTATTTTTCTTCTCTTGCTCTTTTTTTACGATTGCTTCGGATGGTGCAATCTCTTCCTCGTAATAGCTGTTCGTAATTTCTAAAAGTTTCTTTTCGTTCGAAGGACCAATAAGTAAATAGCCGTTTTCAGACTAAATATTGGTTGTAATTAAAAGCTAACTATTGAATCTTTTGAGAACAATTAGATTACTGTTGGTCAGGTCTAATTCTTCAAGAAAACAAAATAGCTTGGATAGAGTTCTGATTTAAAACTAAAAATATTTATTAAAATTCGTAGGTTTATATACACTTATTTTTCTATAATACAAACATAAAGTAAAAAAAAATACATCATTTACTTAGAAATATAATATTTTCCTTGATCGTCATAAAATGAAGACCAACGGATAGCAATTAGTTTAAAATGATTATTAATGATAAAAAGGATCTTAACTAAAAATATTTTACGATCCTAACCGTAATAAAAAAAATCTAGGAATTTTAAATACATAAAATTGCATTCCTTTAGTTACTTAAAAAAACTATTAAAATAAACTATTTGTGGAAACATATGTCTAACATATGTGTGCAAAAAAAAAATATGAAAATTACAAAAATATAAATTATAAAATATAAATGTTCATGCTTGAACACTGTAGGACTATATTTATGAGTTTTGTGCGCATTTGCTAGCGAAAAATTTTCATTAAATGTCTGTTTTTCCTTTACTATTTGTGTTTCAGGATTTTGAGTTATATTATTTACTTTTAGAATAAAATTTGTATTCAAGCTGGTCCATACTTGACTCTTATCCTTTTGTTGAATCAACTCTGATTCTATTTTTTCTTCGTGTTTTTCGACATAATTTTCTGCATTTTCATTAAATTCTATTATGTGATATTTTTCCTGATGTGGAACTAGACTCGGTTCAAGTTCCGAAATTAAGAATTCTTCGTTTTTATCCTGTACTTCTTCATTGTTATATAAAAGTCTAATATGACTTAGTGCTTCTTCCAAATTTTCTTCATTTTGATATATCTTTTTATTTTTACTTTTATTTTGATAATTTTTTACATTGCTTATTTTTTCCGTTTTTTAATGCTGTCTTTTTATAACTTTTCCAAATTCTATTTTTTCTTCCTCAAATTGTCTACCCTCTTCTAATACATTGTGTTCTTCTAATACTTCGGATTGCTTCATTTTATTTATTACACTGTTTCATTTTTCATTTACTTCAGGTTTCCTAATTGATGTTTTAACAAAAGGAACTTCTATCGCCTTTTGTTCATTTATGGTACTCGAAATTTCCTGTAATTTTGACGTACCCTGAATATTGCATTTTTTATATAAATAATTATAATTAGAACTACCATCTCTGGGTACTCTTTTGTCCTTATTAATTACTTCATATTCATTCGCTATTTCATTTTACTAAAAAATTCTTCATTACAATTTCTCAATGTTTTACTATGCCCTTGTGGCGTATTATATGCAATATTTTTACTACTTTTTTCCTCAATTTTAAATGAATATAGTGACACCCTGTATATTCGAAATTCATTTTAACTTCTAATTTTAAATACGTCATCAATCACGCGATTTAATTAATTAATATCAAATAACTGCATTTCTGATATATAATAATTGTTACTCAATTATCATATATTAGAAATGCAGGAATAAATAAACTTCACTTGATAATTGGCAATTAGTGAGTATAGAGAGAAATATCGCAAGATTTAAAAACGTGGTTAAATAAAAATAAATTAATTTGTTTTAAATAAATAAACTTAAATAACTAAATTAATTTAATTAAAAAATTAGATGAACTCAAAATTAATAATAAAAAGTTTAATAAAAAATAAATAGTTTTATTAAGACAATACAGTTTTTTATTGAAAATAAAATTAGAATTAGGTTGGACCATTTTATTAACCAGGCCAAGACTACATTGGTAACCCCGACGTGATCCTGAATTATTATATTTAATTATATTTATTTAACATCTAAAACTGCAAAAAATTAACGCAGACGAACGATAAAAATTAATATATTTTAACAAAGTGAAAAAATTTAGATATTGTTATTGTGATATCATTGTGATTGTGATATCACCAAAATCTAATTTGCTGCATATCACAAAAGCTAAATTCTAAATATAAAAAAACGGAAATTTTACTACAACAAAAGACCAAAAGAAACAAAATCAGCGTGGCAACAATCGACGCAGCAGCAATATAACAACGTCATCAGCAAGGACCGTTTAT